>CAWUOW010000470.1:0-147838 GCA_963924055.1 Drosophila limbata
AACGGAACGGACCAAAATTCTGTTCGTGGATCGTATCCAAGTGTTTCCAAACCTGGTTCGCCGGAGAGAGGCTTCAGAAATAGAAAACGGAACAGACCAAGATTCTATTTCTGAGGCGTCTCCGGCGCACCAGGTCCGGCCGGTTGGGCAGACCATGCCTCCGCATCCTAGGGCTCGCATCAGGTTACCTAGAATCCTGTAATGAAACTAAACGGAAAATATTTGCCCCGAACCACAGGGAAAATAAAACTCGAGCATGCCATTTCCATTTTCTTGTTTATTCCTTGCGCAATGGTATATATAAAAAGGAGAAAACGGAAAGAAATTTTGTGCCGCCGCACACAGTGGAAAGATGCTAAGTCGCTGCTCCATAGGCGGAGCCGAGAAATGAGAAGAGGCCACTGGCCAGCTTACCGGCTATACAATCGGCCGAAGTGGATGCTGCGTTTCCGCAGGTGGCTCGTTGTCCTCACACTCACACACACACACACGAGGGTGTTGCGGCTGATTGCGCTGCGCGGCACTGTGTTTCGTTGTTGTTGCTGGTCTTTCACACACACACGACGGTGTTGCGGCTGATGGCGCTGCGCTGCGCTGTGTTTTGTTGTTGTTGCTGCTTGCGGCCAGAAAAAGGCAGATTTCCACGCACACACTGTTGTTGTTGCTGCTTGCGGCAAAAGCGATCCGCGCACACACTGTTGTCGTTCGTTTTGCGTAGTAGAATCCCGCGCACACACTGTTGTTGTTGCTGATGTCACTTTTTGATAAAAACTTGGGAGGTCAGAGAAAACACGTCCGCTTGCTTTGAGCCCGTCAGAAAAGTGAAAAAGTGCCGCGTGGCGGAAGTTCCACCATTTTTCTTTCTCGTTCATCTTCAGAACCAGATGAACGATCGTGCGTGGTTCCTTAGAACGAAAATTCAACTACGAGAACGCTACTTAGTTCATTGCGCTAGTTCTTCGTGTTCGCTCCATGCGATGTTCAAAATACCAAAATTTAATGAACCAACTGAGCGAGCGCGATCCAGTGGCTCGCTCAGTGGTGTAATAATACTAGATTTGTGTGGCAGCTGGATGCTGCCTCACACCCCCCCTTTACTTCGGGGGGCGGAAAAAGACCGTGACCTCGCCTTGGCGGGAGATGCGGACTTGGAAGCGCTGCCCTTCTGCCTCCACCACGAACTTCTTGGGCCCTTCCGTCGAAACTTTAGATTGGGCCAGTCCCACGGCGTCCAATACAGCTACGGGCACCATGGCCCCCAATCCAAAAACGCGCCATCCGGCCGGGATCTCCACCCAGTCCATCTGCTCCCACGGCAAATCCTGGGCGACGTCGACGTCCCCAACTGCGGCCAGCACCTCCTCGTACTCCTCGTTCCCCAGCAAGGACAAATCCTCGACGACCGAGCCCGGGGGGTTGATCTCGGCTGCGAGAATCGCGCCAAGGGCGGTGGAATCCGGCAAAGGCCCCGGAAAACTGCCGTCTCCCCGCTCTTCGTCCTCCATCGCCGGCTGGTAGAGCTGTGGGTGTAGTCGTACTGCAGAAAAGAACGAGGATGATTAATTACGGGCTTCCGCACTGGTTCTGGGTTAAGTCAAGATGAAGAGGCGTAGTTAGTATTCGGAGGGTTACAAGAGACGTAGCTAGTATTCGGAGGGTTAAAAGAAACGTAGAGTTCAGCCTATCAGGTGGTCGGAGTTTGGCGAAGAGGTAGGACTCGTGATTATTTCGAAGCTTGGCCTAAGCTTGGCTCAGGCGCTGATGGAGTAGAATTTTCCTCAAGTGGGACAACGGGTGTGAATTCGGCGTGGTAGGCTTTAAGATCGGCCAGGTTGGCCACCCGACGTTGGGATGAGCCTACTCGTTGTAGCCGCACCACGTTTGGCGAAATAAACTTCCGCGACGTCGGAGGTTGTAATGTCTGGCCTGGTCGATCGTTGCTCGCTGTGTATTCTCCTTCACTATCTTGAATATGTCTTGAAGTCGTCGGGCCTTTGTGTCGGGTGCTTCTGGTTCCCGTCCGATGCTAGGAGTTACTTCGTCGTAGAGAGCCCCAGGGAGTCGTGGTTCTCGTCCTTGGACTAAGAATGCTGGGCTGAATCCGGTCGTGTCCGAGACGCTAGTGTTGATTGCCAGCATGATTTCTGGCAAGAGATCATCCCATGTCTTCTGGTCTCCACAGATGTTTTGCGCGATCATCGTCTTGATTGTCCGGTTCGCGCGTTCGGTCGGATTCTGTTGCGGGCTGTACGGGGCGGTGTGCTGTAACTCGATGCCAGCGGTTTGGCAGAAGGCACGAAAAGATCGACTAGTGAACTGTGTACCGTTGTCGCACACAAAACGCTGTGGTACTCCAAACC
Source organism: Drosophila limbata (assembly GCA_963924055.1). Taxonomy (NCBI): domain Eukaryota; kingdom Metazoa; phylum Arthropoda; class Insecta; order Diptera; family Drosophilidae; genus Drosophila; species Drosophila limbata. The sequence continues at coordinate 2,361 of CAWUOW010000470.1, forward strand.
GGCTGAGTATGGTCTCTCGAAAGGCTCGTTCCAGGTGTGCTGACGTCGCCTTCCGTAAGGGGATGAGCTCGACCCACTTGGTGAACGCGTCGAAGAATACCAGGAGCATGGTATTCCCATGCTTGGACCGTGGGCGCAAAGTGTTCCGAAAGGCTCCTCCACCTGGCGTGTCAGCATCCGGCCTGCAGGCTTGAGTTGGCTCACCTTGAACTTTTGGCACTTCTCGCACTGCTTTACGGCGATAGTGGATGTCGAACTGGTATTGTTGCAGCTCCAGGGCCCATCGTGCGATCCGTCCGGTAGGGTTGTCGATGCTGTTTAGCCATTTGAGAGCGAGATGGTCCGTCACTACGTCGAACCTGTAGCCTTCCAGGTAGCAGCGCAACTTGCGAATGGCCCAGACTATGGCCAAGCACTCTTTCTCCGTGGCGGAATAGTTCTCCTCCGCTTTGACCAGCCGCCGGCTGACATAGGCGATCACCCGTTCGGCTCCTTGGTGCTGTTGAGTCAATACGGCTCCAAGTCCGCAGTCGCTCGCGTCGGTTTGGAGTACAAACTTCTCGCTAAAGTCCGGGCAGGCGAGAAGTGGGGCTTCCGTCAGACGTGCTTTGAGCTCCTCGAATGCAGCTTGCTGTTCTGGTTTCCAGTCCCACTTCTGGCCCTTCTTGAGCAAGAGTGACATGGGCTGGACGATGTCGGCGAAGTTCGGGACGAAGCGGCGATACCAGGACGCTATCCCCAGGCATCGTCTTAGCTCACGGCAGGTCGCTGGTGGCTGTAACTCTCGGACTGCTGCGATCTTGTCAGGGTCCGTGTGGATTCCCTCTCCACTGATGACGTGACCAAGATAAACTAGACTGCGTCGGAAGAACTTGCATTTGGCCCGGTTGAGCCGCAGGTTGGCTTGCCTTAGCCTTCGGAGTACCTCCCCTAGGTTGCGTACATGTTCCTCCAGTGTGGCTCCGCTCACGATGATGTCGTCGAGATACGCAAACGCGCAGGGCTCCATGTCAGGGCCTATGACGCTGTCCAGGGCCCTTTGAAAAGTGGCAGGCGCTGAGTGGAGGCCGAATGGCATCACTTTCCAATGGAAGAGACCGCGTCCAGGTACTGTGAATGCGGTGTATTCCCGGCTGCCGCGTGCCATAGGAATTTGCCAGTAACCGCTCTTCAGGTCCAACGTCGAGATGTATTTCGCGTTGCGCAGACGCTCCAGGATGTGGTGGATCCTCGGCAGTGGATACGCATCCGGGATAGAATTCGCGTTCAGCTGCCGGTAGTCGATGCACATCCGGACGTCGCCGGTCTTCTTCCCCACGAGCACAATGGGCGCGCTATGAGGGCTCTTGGACGGCTCGATGCAGTTGTTCTTCAAAAGCTCGTCGACTTGATCGTCGATGATGCGCTGCATGGCTGGATTCTTCGGGTAGTATCTCTGTTTGATGGGCCGGTCATCCTTCATAGTGATCACATGCTCGGCAATGTGCGTCACCCCGGTCAGTGTCTCGAATTGGGCTAGCTCTCGTTCCAGGAAATCTCGTACCCATGGCTCTAGATCGGGTTCTTCTTCTTGTCTTGGTTGTGCCTCGCTGGGGTCATCGTCGTCCGCCTCGATGACGTGAGGATCTGATTCCGGGGGTATTGCTAGAGCGCATACCTCGGCCGTGGTTTCCCCGAAGGGGTAGGGACGTTGAGATGGCTCGCCATCTTCAAGTGGTCCCCAAGAACTTGGCCCGGTGGAACAGGTATCCTCAGTCATCTTCGTCTCATGGTCATCCTCGTCTTCCTGTACTGGGGTCGTCGGAGCGTCTTCTTGGGCGCGTGTGGTGCCCACCTTTGGGTCTTGAGATACTTTGAGTGGTGTGCCCGTCTTTGGGTCTTGCTGGACTTCCTTGGAATTGCCCCCGAAAGGGTCTTGATACACATTACGTTGGTTGCCCGTCTTTGGGTCTTTCTGGACTCGCGTGGGATTGCCCCCGAAAGGGTCTTTATACACATTACGTTGGTTGCCCGTCTTTGGGTCTTTCTGGACTCGCGTGGGATTGCCCCCGAAAGGGTCTTTATACACATTACGTTGGTTGCCCGTCTTTGGGTCTTTCTGGACTCGCGTGGGATTGCCCCCGAAAGGGTCTTTATACACATTACGTTGGTTGCCCGTCTTTGGGTCTTTCTGGACTCGCGTGGGATTCTCTGGTTGCATTGCGGACAGGTCGCCTGGTCCGGCGGTGGTTCCCCCGAAGGGGTCTTCGTGATGCTTTGCTGCGGCTGCTGCGGACAGGTCGCCTGGTCCGGCTGTGGTTCCCCCGAAGGGGTCTTCGTGATGCTTCGCTGATGCTGCTGCGGACAGGTCGTCTGGTCCGGCTGTGGTTCCCCCGAAGGGGTCTTCGTGATGCTTTGCTGATGCTGCTGCGGACAGGTCGCCTGGTCCGGCTGTGGTTCCCCCGAAGGGGTCTTCGTGATGCTTTGCTGATGCTGCTGCGGACAGGTCGCCTGGTCCGGCTGTGGTTCCCCCGAAGGGGTCTTCGTGATGCTTCGCTGATGCTGCTGCGGACAGGTCGCCTGGTCCGGCTGTGGTTCCCCCGAAGGGGTCTTCGTGATGCTTCGCTGATGCTGCTGCGGACAGGTCGCCTGGTCCGGCTGTGGTTTCCCCGAAGGGGTCTTCGTGATGCTTTGCTGATGCTGCTGCGGACAGGTCGCCTGGTCCGGCTGTGGTTCGAGCATGGGTGATGAGTGCTTCTGTCGTCCCGCCCAACGTCGTTTCCCACCCGGGAAGGGGATCCTGGCTCGCCGTGGTGGCGCGGGTAGTATTACGACGACCGATGGGGGTCTGTAGACAAGCTGGCGTCAACCGCAATTGTACGGCTCCACAGTGTAGGGACGCTTAGACAGCACACAAGAAATCTATGCCCAGGATCACGTCGTCCACGACGGTTGGCAGTACCAGGAAGGGTATGCACGCCCATTTCTCGCCGAGCTGCACTGTTGCGACGAGTGCCTTGCACACGGTGGCACGACTTCCATCTGCCATGCTGACTTTGGCTCGTATATCTCGAAGTTGTTGGCTGTTGAGTTGGCTTGCTGCACCCTCGCTTATAAAGCTCCTCGTGGCTCCGGTGTCTATGGTGGCTTGCCTCACCTGACCCTCGATCCTGACCTGAGCCACGATGCGCGCCTTCTCCACTCGCATGACTGGATTTATTCCCGGGACGGGTTGGCGGCTGTCCTCACCTGGTCCTGGGGCAGGTAAGACCGCTGTCCGTTTCCCGAAGCCAAACCGCAGCACTCCGTCGTCTTGATTCCTCGTTTGCCACAGCGCCAGCAGTAGTACAGCTGCCGGTTGCGACAGTCCCGCTCCTGGTGACCGATTTCACCACAGCGTCTACAGGCTCGTTGTACGTCGATGGCTGGACCTGATTTTTGCATCATCCTGTTAACGTGCGGTTCTCCTACGGATGGCTGATGGCTCGGCTGGCTGTCTCGGAAAGGATTCCGATGTCTGGTCGCTACGGCTGGCTCATCCCGGTTGTGGGCTATGGCTAGGCCCAGTTGTGCAGGTCCACTGCTCTGTCGCTCGCGATCTCGGACAAACTCGAAGTCCGTGGCCAATTGTGTCAGTTGCGGGAGTGAGTGGGCCTCCTGCCGCCGGATATACAGTTGGTATTCGGGCAGCAGGTTCTCGTATGCCCGATCCAGTTCCTGTTTTCCTGAGTAGCTTGCTCGCTTCATGAGCAGCCGTAGTTCCACGATGTACGTCTTGAAGGATTCTCCTAGCCTCTGTTGCCTTGCTCGGATCTGGTCTTCCAAGCGCTGAAAATATCGAGGGGGCAAGAAAAAATCTAGGAAATCCTGCTTGAAGGTGGCCCATGATGCTCCCTGCAACCGACTAACACGAAACCAGTCACTAGCAATCCCAGTAAGTAGTTCTGGAATGGCTTGTGAAAGGTGTGCCAGGTCGATTAGGTGAGCCGCAGCGCGTTCCTCCACACGTTCGATGAAACTCAGCGGATCCGACTGCCCATCGAAGTGGATACCCCAGCGATGCACTTTCTCCGCTATCGTGCGATATGGTGTGTCTGTGCGGCTCGTGTTCTGCGTGGCAGGGGAATGGTTGCGATTCCCTCGGAGGAGACGACTGCTCGTTCGAGCCTCCGGTGGTTGACTGCTCGGCGCAGTCACGATCACTTGCGGCACCACTTGATCCCTTGGGACAGGGGAAACGCTGCGGGATCGACTCTTGGTATCGCTGTGGTCAGATCCTGAGGCATCCCGATACTGCTGCTCTAGCTCCATCAATCGCTGGTTGACGTGCTCGGCATGGGTGCTTAGCGAAACGAATGCGGCGACACGGGTACGGAGTTCGGTAACGGTCCCTTCCGGATCGAGGCCGAATTCCGCCGCTATCGTTATCAATTGCTCCCGGCGTCGGTAGTACACCCAACTGACGCTGACCATGCTGACCGGTGCACGTGTTTGGGTCAGTGATGATGGATGTAAAGCGCTTCCTTATGCTAGGCGCACGTGGTTGGGCACTAGACCTTTCACTCGTGAGTCTTGCAGAGAGCGACCAGTCGCGGCTGGATTATCTACGATTTACCCGTTGGCGTTTCAACAACCGGGTTGCTGAAGGCTGTTCTGGGTTTTCTTGGACGACTGGTCGGTTTGGCCGGTGAACTAGCAAGACCGTTAAGAGCTTTCGAGAAATATTTGGCTTGCTTGCGGGACCGTCGATGATTTTGGAAAGAAATGTTTTCCACGTGCAGGACCGTTGAGAACTTTCGAGAAATTATTCGGCTTGCTTGCGGGACCGTCGATGATTTTGGAAAAAATGTTTTCCACGTGCAGGACCGTTGAAAACTTTCGGAAAATTATTTGGCTTGCTTGCGGGACCGTCGATGATTTTGGAAAAATGTTTTCCACGTGCAGGACCGTTGAAAACTTTCGGAAAATTATTTGGCTTGCTTGCGGGACCGTCGATGATTTTGGAAAAATGTTTTTCCACGTGCAGGACCATTGAAAACTTTCGAAAAATTATTTGGCTTGCTTGCGGGACCGTCGATGATTTTGGAAAAATGTTTTCCACGTGCAAGACCGTTGAGAACTTTCGAGAAATTATTTGGCTGGTTTGCTTCACTTCGTTTGGTTGCTTTCGCTCGCGTTGTTTTATTTTCTTTTGATCGCGTCGATTTAGTTTCTTGGCTCGCGTTGATTTATTTTCGTTGCTTTGTTTGGTTGCGTTGAATTATTGAATTTTATTTGCTAGACTGGAGTTCGACTGTTCGCGGTGAAGGTTCTGTACTGACTTTTCTTTTTGCTTCGCGAAGACGACTGCTCGCGTTGAAGGTTCTTGCTTGACTTTTCTTTTGTTTAGAGAAGACGACTGCTTGCGTTGAAGGTTCTTGCTTGACTGTCCGCTCGCTGCTTCGGCTCGAGCCATGAGACCGGTAGCGATCGCAGTCGACGTCGGCAGAGGCCGTGAATGTAGCGCTGCTTGTGTACGCGTCGCGACAAAATGTCGCCTGGCCCTCTGCACGCCCTTGTGGCGTCAGAGCCAGCCTGTGGCTGCTGCTCGCGCACGAGGCGCAGAATTCGCTCGCTTGGAATTCTGCCCGCGCTCGTGGCGCCAGAGCCAGCTTGTAGCGCTGCCCGCCCTTGTAGCGGCAGAGCCAGGTTGTAGCTTTGTGGTCGCACGCGGTGTCTCTGCTTGCGTTGCGCTGCTGTCGGCGCTGTAGCTCTGCTTGCGTTGTGTTTCTGCCTGCGCTGCAACTCTGCTTGCGTTTGCTGCTTTGCCTGCGCTGCAGCTCGGCTTGTTATGTAAGCAAAAAAAGGAGAAAAAAGACGTGAATCAGCTAGGGACTGAGAAATCTTAGAGATTTTATTCTGGCGGGATATAGGTAACGATGACGGTTCCGTTCCGCAATATCAGAATCTGGAACATCCTTCCGCCGGTGCGCACGCGAACCCTGACGTTCCGGCCACGGGCGTGGTTTCGGGCCCTGTCGACGCAGTCCAGAAGGGCAACTGGAACTAGCCCGTACAGGCCGCGGAGGTGCCACGCTGCTGGAGCGGCGACCCAGTTAGCCTGGCCCCAACCGACGGCTTCCCTGGCGACGTCCGGCTCCTAGGCGGCGGCTTCTCTTGCGGCTACCGACACCGGACTCATGGTCGGCACGGAGCCCGTGATGGCCATGTTGGGCTCAGTCGAGCGGCTATCGTCCGAGCACCGGGGACTGTTTGGTGGCGGTGCTATGCCTGGGCGGCCGCTGGGCGTCATGGATATGTCCAGCGCTGGTGCGCCGTAATAACGCATCTGGCGGTACATCTCGGAGGCCAACGCAGCGGTCCCGGTCCCGGAAGACAGCAACAATATCTCCCGCTGCGGCGGACTAGCGCTGCTAATTTTCTGGGCCCTCTGCTACTTGTCCAGGAGAAAAAGAAAGGAAGACTGAATAAAATGTCCCCTCAAAATAAAATGCCCCCTAAAAAAAATTATTTCCCGAAAATATGTATATAAAAAAAAATGTTTTGCTAATCGTGGGGGAAATGCCACATGGTGTGGGCAAAAAAATTGCCGCGTGAAAAAAAAATGGCGCGGGGACAAAAATGTCGCGTGGTAAAAAAAAATGCCAAGAGGAAAAAAAAATCTAGAAATGGGAAAAAATGTTCTACAGGGTATTTTGGTTAGTACTGCTAGCTACGAGGGCAATAATATTTCTGAGACCGTTGTGGGGAAAAAAATGTATGCTTGCGAGGATCCCGTGGTTGACTTTCCTGACGGGCTCGGAAATTTTGTATTGGCTCGAAATAAGAAAATATGGCTTCTAATGGCATGCTTCCCAATAGGATTAAATTATCTGCCGATATCTTTACTCTAGATGTTTTGTGCCTGATGATACAGACAAGAACTGCCTTATACTCATGTATTCCAGACGTCCCTGCTCGGGCGCCATCTGTAACGAAGTTTTCCAGCCGGGGTCTGCGTCTCAGTCCGGCCAGGGTCTGTTATAGAAAATATTTATTAACATCTGGGACGGCTGAAATGAGCGGCGGAAGCGTCAGAGGGTATGCGGACGCTCCCGCTCGATGATCGGTTGAAAAGAACCATGATGCGAACCCACGAGCGACCAGGAGGACGAGGAGGAAACTCCCGAATCCCGTTACGTCGTCCTCTTCTCGCCCCCTGAGTCTCTCGGTTCGGATGCGGCCACAAAGTCGTCCCTTTCCGGCGGCGTTGGGTGTTGTACCCCGGGATGACAAACGGAACAGACCAAAATCTCATCCCAAGGATACCCCAACGACGCTCAGACCCGGCCGCCTGGTATCGAATCCACGGACAGAAAACGGAACGGACCAAAATTCTGTTCGTGGATCGTATCCAAGTGTTTCCAAACCTGGTTCGCCGGAGAGAGGCTTCAGAAATAGAAAACGGAACAGACCAAGATTCTATTTCTGAGGCGTCTCCGGCGCACCAGGTCCGGCCGGTTGGGCAGACCATGCCTCCGCATCCTAGGGCTCGCATCAGGTTACCTAGAATCCTGTAATGAAACTAAACGGAAAATATTTGCCCCGAACCACAGGGAAAATAAAACTCGAGCATGCCATTTCCATTTTCTTGTTTATTCCTTGCGCAATGGTATATATAAAAAGGAGAAAACGGAAAGAAATTTTGTGCCGCCGCACACAGTGGAAAGATGCTAAGTCGCTGCTCCATAGGCGGAGCCGAGAAATGAGAAGAGGCCACTGGCCAGCTTACCGGCTATACAATCGGCCGAAGTGGATGCTGCGTTTCCGCAGGTGGCTCGTTGTCCTCACACTCACACACACACACACGAGGGTGTTGCGGCTGATTGCGCTGCGCGGCACTGTGTTTCGTTGTTGTTGCTGGTCTTTCACACACACACGACGGTGTTGCGGCTGATGGCGCTGCGCTGCGCTGTGTTTTGTTGTTGTTGCTGCTTGCGGCCAGAAAAAGGCAGATTTCCACGCACACACTGTTGTTGTTGCTGCTTGCGGCAAAAGCGATCCGCGCACACACTGTTGTCGTTCGTTTTGCGTAGTAGAATCCCGCGCACACACTGTTGTTGTTGCTGATGTCACTTTTTGATAAAAACTTGGGAGGTCAGAGAAAACACGTCCGCTTGCTTTGAGCCCGTCAGAAAAGTGAAAAAGTGCCGCGTGGCGGAAGTTCCACCATTTTTCTTGCTCGTTCATCTTCAGAACCAGATGAACGATCGTGCGTGGTTCCTTAGAACGAAAATTGAACTACGAGAACACGACTTAGTTCATTGCGCTAGTTCTTCGTGTTCGCTCCATGCGATGTTCAAAATACCAAAATTTAATGAACCAACTGAGCGAGCGCGATCCAGTGGCTCGCTCAGTGGTGTAATAATACTAGATTTGTGTGGCAGCTGGATGCTGCCTCACAACCGAAACCGTAACCTTCAACCGGTAAAAACCAATTGAAATTTAAAACCGTAACTGAAACCGTAACCGAAAAAAAAAATGTTCATTTGACCGAAACCTTAAAACCGAAATTCTGTGAACCCAAATAACCGTTTAGAAACCGTTTCATTTATATGGGTTAATTTCGGTTTTTAATACATTAAAAAAAAATTATTTCTTATTTTTTATTTTTATTTTTGATTTTAATTTCTTATGTTTAATTTTCAATTTTCAATTTTGATATTCATGATCATATTTTCATAACACTGTATAAAATAAATTTAAAATAAACTGTAGAATATAAAGGGAGTTTTTTTTTTAGAGTTTTGGTTTTCAAAATGAAATAAAACGCATCTAATTTAAGGTTATGACCAAGAATTTATTTTTATTGTAAAGTTCAATGCTTGCTACTATGTTCTAAAAATTATTTCAGGCAAGTGACCGCCGGTGCTGGCTCGAATAAATTCTAGCCAAGAGGCCTAATTTTCGACCACTTTTTGCAGCAATTGGTGCTGTATGTCAGCAATAACGCGCCGAATATTCTCTGCGTAGACAAGCGACTTTACATAATCCTTCAAAAGTTAGTCTAAAGGCGCTAAATCACATGATGTATGTTAATTGACCAGCCACAAGCGTAAAATGAACTTTTCACCGAAATTGCCTCTCAATTGGTCCATTGTTTCGCGTGCTGTGTGGCACCGTCTTGCTGAAACCACACGTAAGCCAAGTCTAGCTCTTCCATTTTGGGCAAAAAAAAGTGTGTAATCATTCAGAGTAACCGCCCCAAAAGGTCGATTAAACTGATCATAAAATGGAATAAGTTCAAAATGCAATTTCTTAACCGAGCAAGAATTTTGATGATGAAATTCAATAATATGCATACGTTGTTTCGGAATAAGTCTATTCACTATTAAATGGAAAACCAAACTGAGCTTAAATAAAGTGACACCTGTCACACCTCAGTAAAAAGTGTTGACAGTTTGAAAACCAAAAGTCTAAAAATAACACCCGTTAGTATGTGAAAGAAATGTGTGAATGCAAATTTAAATAAGTAATACCTTTTTAATTATTATTATAATATTAATATAACTATATATTTAGCAAAAAAAATTTTTTTAGTGAACCGAAACCATACCGGTATTTCAAAACCGAAACTTACAAAAACCGGTTCACCGTTACGAAACCTTTATTCAAAGATTTTGCGTAACCGATAACCGAAAACCGAAATGCGAACATAACCGAAACCGTAACTGAAACCGATATTCGTTTCGGTTTTAATCCCTGATTTATATTAATCTTGCCATTTATATTAATTGTCAACTTAGAACTAATTAATGGAACACCTGTACGTATGCAACAATATTGTTAACAATGCATTTTGCATGCCCAATGTTAATGTTAATGTTAATGTTGTACTCATTTTGGCACACAGATGATCTGTATAAAACTTGCAAATCACTACTTGAAATCAGCCGGCAATAAACAAAGTCAACAAATCAATTCGGTCGTGTTTTATAACTTAAAATACGTAACAATTAGAGGCATATCGTTGCCTCTCGAAACATTGGTGACCCCGACGTGATTCTCGTTCCTTGTCGTGCATATCGTTGCAACTTTGAACGGAGTCCGTAATTGTTTATTTCATTAAACAATTCTTATATCGTTGTTGTTGTTTTGTGTGCAAATCGGTGCACACATTCAAATACATTTTTTCGGTACATTCGCGTGCCTACAAACATTAAAATAAAATGTGCTTATTAATTGCAAATCGCAATGTTATACACACACACACGCATACACACACAAAAATACATTCATTCGTTCCCGCCAATTTCTGCCGGTTCGCGCTAAGTGCATCAACCCCCGCAAACAGTTACGCAAAATCAAATCGAAGACAGCCGCTATTTGTCGCTTGCTTTCTGGTGCACACATCGACTAAGTGGCTTTTTGCGCGAGTTACCGCCTACGCTCCTTCTTCACCCCCACCTAAACCCCCGCGGACGTTGACGACGTTCCAATGATCATGCCATTCAACCCGGCAGCGATCGTTGCATTGCAACATACACTGGCGGGTAGCCTAAACAGCAAAGTGCTGCCACAGCATACCAGGGATTACAATGTAAGCAACTCTTCAATGTGGGACTCGACATCCGGCTAAGTGCTGACTCGCTACTTCGCAACATACATAAGCCCCAACCAATTCTATGTACTCTTTTATATATAAGTCGCAAAGCCTCTGCCGAGGTTTCCTAAAAGTAAAACTGAATAAACCAAAACACTTAGAATTCGAAAACCAAATGGAGCAGTTGTTCTTTATTGAAATCTCGTCTTAAAATATAAAACTCAAACACACAAACTTATACAACACACACACCACTATAAGTATCAAAGTGGTAACTGGCGCAGCCGTTTTCAAGGACCGAGGATCGCCCCTACAACATCTATACCTTCTCTGCAAACCCCAAACGATGTCTACCAAAATATTGCTAATCATTACAATGTAATAATACAGGTGAGCGGTGACAATGTTAAAAAAAAAAGAAAGAAAAGTGAAGAAAATTTATACTCTCGTTGTGAAAAAAAATAATTTCAAAAGGCCAAAAGCTAAAATTTTTTTAAAAAAAAAATATGTTGTGCAAAAGGAAAAAAGGAAAACAATGGTTTTTTTTTTTAAAAAAAAAAGAACAAACAAAAAATATGCAGATTTTTAATCGTATGAAAATCGAGTGCCGATAATCAACTAATGTATCAAAATAAATAAATTCTGATAATGTTTCACTGTGCAAATAGCAAACGCTGGAAAAAAAAGAGAAAAATGTTTAAAAAAAAAATGATGAAAATAAATAACAAAATATAAATACATATACATGTTTTTACAATTCGAATAATTTGTGTCGCTACTGCAGGCATCAAACGCTGATCACTGCCAGAAAATCTTTTTTTAAAAAAAAATATATTTTCACAAATTGAATAATTTTTGTCACTGTGCAGATATCAAACGCTGATCACTGCCGGAACAAAAAAAAATATATAACTACAAATTTTTTTTCCCACAAATCGAATAAAATTTTCTTACTGTGCAGATATCAAATGCTGATCACTGCCAGGAAAAAATTTAAAAAAAAAATATTTTCACAAATTGAATAATTTTTCTCACTGTGCAGATATCAAATGCTAATCACTGCCAGAAAATCTTTTTTTAAAAAAAAAATATTTTCACAAATTGAATAATTTTTCTCACTGTGCAGATATCAAATGCTGATCACTGACAAAAAATCTTTTTTTTTTAAAAAAAATATTTTCACAAATTGAATAATTTTTGTCACTGTGCAGATATCAAATGCTGATCACTGCCGGAACAAAAATAAATATATAACTACAAAAATTTTTTCCACAAATCAAATAAATTTTCTCACTGTGCAGATATCAAGTGCTGATCACTGCCAAGAAAAAATTATAATAATAAATAATTACAAAAAATTTTTCCACAAATCGAATAAATTTTCTCACTGTGCAGATATCAAGTGCTGATCACTGCCAAGAAAAATAAAAAAAAAAAAATAATAACGAATTATTACAAAAAATTTTTCCACAAATCGAACAAATTTTCCCACTGTGCAGACATCAAGTGCTGATCACTGCCAAGGAAAAAAAATTATAATAATAAATAATTACAATTTTTTTTTTCCACAAATCGAATAAATTTTTGTCACTGTGCAAGAATCAAGTGCCGATCATTGTCAAGTGCACAATACGTAAACAAAACAGAAAATATACGTACAACAGTAACTATCAGTCACTCCCATACAAATTGCTGAGCTTGTAATTTGAGTCGCCTCTCGTCGCTGCATATTTCGTTGTATTCACAAACACTTATGTCAGCATACCACAGCAATTCAAGTGGACGTCATTAATGTAACACGAGACCCTATGCAAAATAGTGGCCGTCGTTTTGTTTACAATTTTCATTTTTATAAAGTATTTAAGCCCTGGCTACAAAGTAAACAGAACGAGTGCCTATTGCTTGCTATTTGAAACACTCATCGGGTATCTCAGACTACATAATGCACTTCAAAACACAACAATCTAAATAATCAAAATAAAAAAAAAAAACAACATAAAATTTAATCCGTTGGCCTCAATAAAAAAAAAATAATAAATAAAAACGAGTTGCTAGCTTTCCTTTCTTATTACCATTGCCACCAAGTTCACATTACAATAACAACGGGAAAAACTCTCAAAACTACCGAAATAACAATAACAACGGACAAAACTCTCAAAACAACTACCGAAATGACAATAACAACGGGCAAAACTCTCAAAACAACTACCGAAATGCCAATAACAGCGGACAAAACTCCCAAAATCGTAATAATGCCGGGCAGCGGCCTTCTTCTAATTTCAATAACATAAATGACAACGAAAATTTTCAGGCAGAAGCCTCGACAAGCCAATCGGCTACATAAATAAAAAAACGCACGGACTTACACTACCCTACGTACTTTTGACCACCTTCGAGGACAAAGCCCCACTAAAATTTTTAATAGACACCGGATCAACGTTTTCCTTTTTAAACCCAAGCTTTGCTACGAGAGACAACATATTAGAGTTAGATAATAAAGTCACCATTACGACAGTTCTACACAGTTACACTTTAGGAAATAAGGTTGTTCTACCAATGCCAACAGAGTTTAACGAGCCAGGCCATTTAAGTCTACTACTTTTCAAGTTCCACCCGTACTTTGACGGTCTCCTAGGAATGGATTTCATTACGTCCCACAAGGCTAGAATAAATATCGAAGACTTGAAACTAGAAACTCCATATACTGCCATAGACATCTTTATGACAATTAACAACGGTACAGACCTTTTCCTTATACAACCCCAGATCAAAACCCGTATTCTCCTCCCCGTTGAACTCAGTAAAGGCGACTTCTTGTGTAACCCTCTGACCCTAAATACGAATCTTTCAATACGGGAGGGCTATATACAGCCACGGACGGATCCAGTTTTCTCGAAGTAACTAATAACGCAGATACGGAACAAACCTTTTGCCTAGAAAAACCTGTAGAAGTAATACCATATAACGAAGAAGCTTACGACCAATTACATAGCATCACTTTACAACCAAGTTCAATGTCCCACGAGGAACGTTTCGTTGACTACGTCCAAACAAATCATTTAAACCAAGAAGAAAAGAAAGGGTTACTCAAGATTAGCAAAAATTTTCGAGACCTCTTCTACGACGATGCCAAACCATTGACTTTCTCCAACTCCGTGAAACACTGTATCCCCACGACCGACAACATCCCAGTCCACGTCAAAACGTATAGGTATCCGTATATTCACAAAGAGGAAGTTCGCAAACAGATTGCGAAAATGCTAGAGCAGAATATCATCAGAAATAGTCACTCTCCTTGGGGTGCACCCGTTTGGGTGGTTCCGAAAAAGTCAGACTCCTCCAATGAGAAAAAGTGTAGGCTAGTTATAGACTTTAGGAAACTGAATGACAAAACCATCTCAGATAAATACCCAATCCCTAACATTAACGACATTCTTGACAACATTGGCAGGGCAAAGTACTTTTCTACATTGGACTTAGCTAGTGGATTCCATCAAATTGAAATGAATAACAAAGATATGTCTAAAACAGCTTTCTCAGTCGAAAACGGTCATTACGAGTTCACGAGAATGCCCTTTGGACTGAAAAACGCCCCGGCTACATTTCAGAGAGTCATGGATAATGTATTGGGAGAACTTGTAGGAGACATCTGTCTGGTTTACCTTGATGACATCATAATTTTTTCCGCATCACTACAAAAGCATCTGATTGACATAAAGTCAGTTTTCCAAAAATTACGTCAAGCAAATTTAAAAATCGAACTGACGAAATCAAATTTCCTCAGAAAAGAAATAGATTTTTTAGGACACATAGTCACACAAGAAGGCATTAAGCCAAATCCGGACAAAATAAAAGCTATTAAAGACTTTCCGTGCCCCAAAACGACAAAACAAATCAAATCATTCCTAGGACTAATAGGATACTACAGGAAATTTATAAAAGATTTTGCCAGAATTACAAAACCAATCACTAGACAACTTAAAGGGGGCAAATCAGTTGTTATAGACTCAGAGTTTTTACAAGCATTCGACTTTTGCAAGACATTATTAACTAACGACCCAATCTTACAGTATCCAGACTTCGAAAAACCCTTCACACTCACTACTGACGCTAGTAATTTCGCAATAGGCGCTGTTCTTTCACAAGGCCCAGATAGCTCCGATAGACCAATTTGTTTTGCCAGCAGAACTTTAACTGACACAGAAACTCGGTACTCCACTATCGAAAAAGAAATGCTCGCCATTATTTGGGCAGTAAAATATTTTCGACCCTACCTATAAGGTAACAAATTCAAGATAATAACTGATCACAAACCACTAGTATGGCTGGAAAATTTTAAGGGTCAAAACCCGAAGCTCCTTCGTTGGAAAATAACGTTGTCCGAATACGACTACGACATTGTTTATAGAAAAGGATCACAGAACGTTATCGCAGACGCGTTAAGTAGGATAGAACCCAACACTTGTATAAACGACGGCACCTGTACAGACCCTACTAACATACCTATAACCAAAAATCCGCTGAATAATTTTAATATCCAGGCCATATTCAAGATAGACCCAACGCCTTCCTGCACTACAACCACCCCTTTTACCCATAAGATTCGTAGATGCATATCTGAACCTATCTTCAACCTGGACAATGTCTCCAATCTACTGAAAACATTGCTCACCCCAAATAAAACGCTAGCTATCCATACGACGGACGATATATTTGAAATCATCAAAGAAGCCTATTCTAAATTTTTCGCAAGTACTAACCTGTACAAAATGTGTAGGTGTTTATTTTTCCTCCGTGAGCCAACAAACTCAGACGAAATCGACAACCTAGTAAAAGCTTACCACACAAATAACAACCACAGGGGTATTGATGAAGCATTCCAACATCTAAAAAGAGAAATTTATACACCCCAACTAAAAACTAGAATCTCTCAAATAATTCGAAATTGTGAAGTCTGCCTCACCCTTAAGTACGATAGACAACCACAAAAACCACCTTTCGTTTTACCTGAAATACCGAACGGACCTTTAGACATTGTCCACACAGACATATACACTATTAACAACAACTACAACTTAACAATAATCGATAAATTTTCCAAATTCGCCCAAGCATACACACTACCTAACAGAACGTCGATCAGTGTCACAAAAGCCTTCAAGACTTTTATGAGCCAATTCGGCTTACCCAAAAAATTAATTCTTGACCAAGGCGCTGAATTTGAATCCGTATTCACTGATTTCCTGGCCCAATACAACATTGAACTCCATATTACATCTTTCCAACAGTCTAGTAGCAACTCAACGGTTGAACGATTGCACTCAACATTGACGGAAATCTATAGGATAGTCCTTAATAAAAGGAAAGAACTACAGTTATCACAAGAACATGACGAAATACTTTCCGAAGCCATCATAGCACAAACCTAACGCCATTCGAACTTTTCAGCGGACGCACCCATATCTTCGACAAGACTGTTAAATTCAATAACGAACACGACTATCTGACGAAACTCAATGAATACCAAAATACCCTCTACCCCACTGTTAAGGCACACATGGAACTCACAACTCAGAAACGGACGGAACAACTAAATGAATCCAGAATAGAACCCGCCGACGTACCAATAGGTAGTTCAGTTTTTCGTAAGGAAAACAGACGAAAAGAAATGACACCCCGATTCAGCAAGCATAAAGTTTTACGAGATAACGGAATAACACTACGTACTATAAGGAAACAAAAAATTCACAAACAAAAAATAAGGAAACAAACATTAGACAACAACACCCAACACAGCATTTAAAAAGTAACAAATAACAATATTTTAACCGTCCTTACATTCACATTCTTACAGGCTTACACTAGGGGACGGACAGCGACTTGTACTCGACATTTTGGATAAAGACCAACCCTTACTCAAGATAAATTTGGGGCCAGCTAGAGTAATAACTTCATTCAGGACAATCAACCACATTATACATTTAGACGATTACGAATGCACCGCAGGTAAAATAGTTGAGGTAATAAATAACCTACCCAAAGAAGCCGAATTTTTAGAACTAAAAGCTACACTCCACGAAAAGATACTCCAAGTACTGGAAAGATTGAATACCCTGCTTCCTAACGGTTCTAGACAAAGAAGAGGCTTAGTTAACGGGTTAGGAAGTATAGTTAAGTTGGTTTCTGGTAACATGGACGCTGACGACGAAAACAGAATCAATAAGGATCTGGCTAACCTCCATAAAACAATGAGGGTAGACCAAAAATTTCAAATCGATACACTAGTTAGGTTCAAAAACATTACTAACCATATCAACAAAGAACAAGAAATGATTAACAACTTTGTAAACACTAACCAAAATAAAATATTTAAAGAATTAAACTCGGAAAAACAAGAAATACAACTTATAAAATACATTGATAGAATTAGTTATAACTTTGATATTCTGTACAACCACTTAAATAACATCGCAGAAAGCCTGCTATTTACAAAATTAAAGATTATTCCTAAATACGTACTGAACTCAGAAGAAATCAGAAAAATAAAACAAATCTTGTGAAGACAGGAAATCAATATCAACCTAGAGCATGAAATATATAACGCTCTAACATTACAATCAATCACTGTAAACAACACTCTCATCTTTGATATTCAAATTCCAATTTTATCGACAGAAAAATACAACTTGTATCAATTAATACCTCTCCCTTTTAACGAAACTAAATTTCTAATTTTACCAAAATATGTAATTAAAAATAAGCTAGAAGTTAAGATTATAAATTCACCTTGTATCAAATGGGACAATGTTTATGTATGCGAATCACCATCCGAATCAAACAATCCAAGCTGTCTCAATAACCTCATCAACAATAAAAAGGCAACATGCGACACCATCAATGGAAGTCGTTCCCCACAAATATTTGTACCACTAAAAGGACTTCTGCTCTTATTCAACGTCGAGTACCTAAACATTACGTCTGACTGCATGTCGGACAAGATTTTTAGCGGTTCCATGGTCATCCATTACGAGAACTGCTCAATCGCTACAAATGGCACCAAATACGTCGAAGCAACCACCACCGTCTCCGATTCAATAACGATCAACCTACCACATGTACACAACATAACAGCGATATCCACGCCCGAAGAACTTAACTTACAAGATCTACATCTAAAGAACTTAGAAAACGATCTAAGCCTGTCTCGACTGACAGACCAAGCCACCACACATCTCACAGCCGTCTATATCCTCGTTGGTATCTTAACCTTGGCCACAATCTCCATCTGGATCCTCAAGAAGAACTCAGTCACCTTCACACCAACACCGCTGGACACCGTTGTCACTCCTGCCATGCCTTCCTTTGCTATGCCGTCATTATGGCCGTCGTTCCAGGTTAGGGGGGAGGAGTTACCGCCTACGCTTCTTCTTCACCCCCACCTAAACCCCCGCGGACGTTGACGACGTTCCAATGATCATGCCATTCAACCCGGCAGCGATCGTTGCATTGCAACATACACTGGCGGGTAGCCTAAACAGCAAAGTGCTGCCACAGCATACCAGGGATTACAATGTAAACAACTCTTCGATGTGGGACTCGACATCCGGCTAAGTGCTGACTCGCTACTTCGCAACATACATAAGCCCCAACCATTTCTATGTACTCTTTTATATATAAGTCGCAAAGCCTCTGCCGAGGTTTCCTAAAAGTAAAACTGAATAAACCAAAACACTTAGAATTCGAAAACCAAATGGAGCAGTTGTTCTTTATTGAAATCTCGTCTTAAAATATAAAACTCAAACACACAAACTTATACAACACACACACCACTATAAGTATCAAAGTGGTAACTCGCGCGGTCATACAGGGTGATCTTTTTTTGTGTCGATCTTGTTTGAGTGGATATTGAGTGGAAATTTGTGCTGTGCTGTGTTATTAAAAACGAAATAAAATGCCTAAAGATCAAGAGCAAGCAACTGGTGCAGCTCAAGCACCAAGTGAAATTGACTTTTTCAGAGCCAAGTCGCATTCTCTGATGCGTCAAGCCGCCGCGTATGCCTCTTACTTATGTGAAGATAGGCTCGCCGGTTATGACGAGGCGGATCTTCAGTCGCGGATAAAATACGTGGAGACCTTGAATGCTGATTTTAACGCTGCACAAACAAGTCTGGAGAAATTGGACTTAAATGAGCTAGTGGCGGATACTCGTGCCAACTTTAATAATTTGTTTTTCGACCTCGAAGCAAAACTGCTACGCGAAATGGCCGTTCTTCGCAGGAGTTCCAGTAATGCAATAAACTCGACAGCTGTGCCGCATAACTTGGGGCACAACTTCACTGGCGAGTCTTTTAGAAATGGATCGTTTAGAAAATCGCGTTTCCCCAATCTGCCGTTGCCGCTGTTTGGCGGTGAATATGCAGACTGGCCGGATTTGCGTGCTAATCTTTCTCGTTCTGCGCTTGAAGCTATTCGTTCACTAGAACCATCAGATGCGAATTATAAAAAGGCAATCGACGTTCTCGTTAATCGTTTCGACAACAAGCAAGGGCGATATTCGGGTTGCAAGGTGTTGAGATGGGATCTGGCAGGAGTCTTCGAGAGCTGAGTGACAAGATGAATTCGCACGCTAGCCTCAACTGAGGAGATCTTGGATGGCTTCTTGATTTACATCGTGGAGAGCAAGTTGGACGAAAGGACCAGGGACAAATGGGAGGACATTTTGCCAACATCCAAGCTGCCATCATGGAATTCGATGAAGCTATTTTTGGAAAAGCGTTGCCGCTCGCTGGAAAATAGGGGAAAGTGCTATGGTAAAACATACACCTTGCCAGCAGGTGGGCAAAAATTCAAAAAATTCGATACCAAATGTATTAATTGCTAACGCTAACGCTAACACAAATTCAAATCTGCCATCCTGAGTATTTTGTGAAGCAAATGATCATTTTTTGAACTTTTTTGCGTTACACGGAGGCGAAAAGGATGCATTTATGTTTAAACTGTATGCGCAAAGGACACAGCCTGCAGCAGTGCAAATCGGGTCACTGCAAGGAATGCCACATAAAGCATCATTCGTTGCTTCATTTAACGCAGAGTGCTCCTGCATCAACCCATCACCTAGCTCTGCTATTCAAGTTCAAGCTTCAGCTTCTCTAATTTCACGATCGACATCATACCATATTGAATCACACCCTCCGCCTGCAATCTCGAATAGCTCGTCTGCCGGTTACGTGTTGCTCGCAACGGCAGTAGTCATCATTCTGGCTCATTTATTCCATGCCGCGCTATATTGGATTCAGCATCGCAGCTGAACTTTATAACGTCACGCATGTCTAGCATGCTTCAGCTCAGATCAAACAAAGCATCCATTTCCATTTCTCCTATTCCAGAGAATCGGTTCAGCTATTATCAAACAATGGTTTCGAGGCTCTTGGGGATTCGTACTGTCTTGCACGTCGTCGGTTTAAATGCTTGCAAACTAAGTTGGCAAAAAGTCCTGTGCATAAGGATCAGTATTCTGCCTTACTGCAAGAATATCTGGACTTGAAGCACATGTCTCCTGCATCAAAGCAGCCTGGAGTTCCTCAATTCTTTCTGCCTCATCACTGCGTTCACAAGCACGACAGCACCACCACTAAGCTTCGTGTAGTCTTCGATGGATCTGCGAAAACTACATCTGGGCGTTCTCTTAATGATTAGTTACTGGCAGGGCCGACTATTCAGCCAAAAATCTTCAACACTTTGCTTCGTTTTAGATTTTTCAGGATTGCGCTATGTGGAGACATATGCAAAATGTATCGCAGTGTACGTATGTCTCATCCTGACGAATACTTGCAGTGCATACTCTGGCGCGAAGACCCTTCTCTCGAGCTTAAGGCATACAAGCTAGACACAGTGACTTACGGAACGAAGCCTGCCGCTTTATTAGCAATTCGAGCAATGCATCAATTGTCTTTCGATGAGGAGCATGATTTTCCAATTGGAGCCAAAATTTTTCGCAGAGACTTTTACGTGGACGATCTTATGTCAGGCGGCGACACTGTCGATGAGGTGAAGTAAATTCGTCGTCAAGTAAAGGATCTGCAGTAGACTCAGAATACTCACCGGTCTCCTGACCGGGCATTGCAAGCTGAGAAGTCACCTATCTAAGTTAGGAATTGTAAGCAGTGGAGCCTGCCGGTTCTGCAATTGCGAGGAGGAATCCTCGATGCATATACTAGCAGAATGCACTGCTCTATCTAGACGTAGATGTAGCTTTCTAGGAAAACATGTACTACCGACGGAGGACATAGCAGACCTCAACCCGGTAAAAATCCTCGACTTCGTGCGAGAACTAGGGTTGATGGATGAGCTATAGGCTCAGAAGGGGGTACAATAGATCCAAGAGGTCGCAGTGCAGATTCCCCCCTCATAATAATATAATATTAATAAAAGGATCTGCCACTACGGGCACACTTCCAAATTCGCCAGTGGTGCTCAAATGATCCAGCTGCTCTGGAGGGAGAGCCAGAGTGCGACAGGGAGAAGTTGCTCAAGCTGCACGATGATACTGAATTCGCACCAGCCTTGGGCCTGGTGTGGAATCCTAGTTCGGATTGTCTGTTGTTTAACTTTTCGCAAATCATTACGGCAACTCGTATCAACAAGCGCTCTGTTTTGGCAAGCATAATAACTAAATCGCCCATAATAACTAAACGAAGATATTTCTGCAAGCTCTCTGGAAATCAGGTGTCACTTGGGAAGAAGATTTGCAAGAGCCTCTGTGCTCTGCATGGTGCGATTTGTAATCGTTCAAAGTCTTAAATTCCCACGATTTGCTATGCTTCCAAGCGCATCCTATCAATTGCACGCCTTTTGCGATGCCAGCATATCTGCGTATGGAGCTTGCGTTTACCTGAGATCCAAGGTAAATGGATCCATGTCATCTCAGCTGCTTTGTGCAAAATCTAGGATAGCTCCGTTGAAAACGCTGACCATTCCAAAATTAGAATTATCTGCAGCGCTGCTACTTGCTGAACTGCTCTCTAGCGTCAAGGAAAGCGTCTCATTTGCTTGTGACATATACTGTTGGTCTGATTCGACAGCTGTATTATCTTGGATAAATCATGCATCGTCAGATTTTATAATTTTCGTCTCCAACAGAATCGCACAAATACAGGAAATGACCAGAGGCATGGCATGGCGTCACGTTCCAACGGAGCTAAATCCGGCTGATATAATCTCACGAGGCTGCACTCAAAAGGAACTCTTGGATTCGGTTTTATGGCTGCACGGACCACCTTTTCTGGCAACAAGCGGTTGAAGTGCTGAAAAACCTCCGGAGCTGCGTGTCAAGGCACTAGTTGGGTCCGCAAAGCTGGACATATCCATCGACTGCTAGTATCACAACTCATTCGGAAAACTGCAGCGTATATTCGCATATGTATTTAGATTTTTGTCCAATTGCAAAAAGGATATTCCAAAGGCAAGAGGCGCTCTCACCGTTCATGAAGTCTCCGAAGGAACATCTCTGCTTATAAAGGGAATCCAGCAAGTACACTTTTTTGAGGAATGCAAAGCTCTCAGTGCCCGCAAGCCGATCTCACTCAAAAGCAAGTTGCTATCGCTAGGCCCGAGCTTGGACCGGATGGATTACTTCGTGTTGGTGGAAGGCTCCAAAATTCATTTTTGGACTACGATGCGATGCACCCCATAATATTGCCAAAGAATCATGCCGTCTCGAGGGCAATAATTCAATTTTACCATCGCAAGTATCTGCTCGCAGGATCTCAGGCTCTACTCGCATCGTTGCGTCAAAAATACCAGTTGGCCAGTTGGAGGGAAGAAGTTCGTTCCAGTTTTCCTTCTGTCAAGTCTAAAGGGGCAATGGCTTATGTGTGTGTTTTTTTATGTCGCACTCCCTTCCGGCTGCTTGTTAATTTCCTGGACAATCGGCAAAACACGAATGACATAAATCTCATTCGGATTTGGATTCGGATTCGCAGCTTTTCCCAATGGCGTCAGCACTTGCAGCATCTACAATCTGAAGGAGCTCAGCGTGGACATACAATGCATACCGGGCTATGATGGCGGCCTGCCCCAAATATTTGTCCTCGGAATGTTCTCAACACGCACTGATGTTACCAGGTAAGCATATTAATCAACTGCAAGTATAACTACAACTGCAAACTAGAGGTGCAGAAACATCGATGTTCGTGTCCATCGATGTTTTCGATGTTTTCAAAAAAAAACATCGATTGATACAAAAAAATTTAATTTTATTTAATAAAATTTCAGAAAATATGTTGCTTCAATTAACGCACAACAACTAATGAATTAAATGCTCGACTTTCGAAGCAGCCAGAAAGCAGAAGCAAAGGAATTTCCAAAATTCTAAAAAGCCTACTGCTGCTGCTGCTTCGACTTTCGAAGCAGCCAGAAAGCAGAAGCAAAGGAATTTTCAAAATTCTTAAAAGCTCACTGCTGCTGCTGCTTCGACTTTCGAAGCAGCCAGAAAGTAGAAGCAAAGCAATTTCCAAAATTATCAAACGACGACTGCTGCTGCTGCTTCGACTTTTGTAGAAAATTGTGTTCTGATATTACTTCGACTGCTACTTTTGTTATTTTCAGAAGCATAAGCAGAAGCAAAAGCAACAGAAATGAAAATGTTTCCAGTTTTTTAAACACTTAGGGTGTTCACTTGACCCTTGCAGCGTTTCAGATTGCAAGTGTGCAACTTGTCACAACATGAAGATGTGGAAAGCTCGATAAAAGCATCGAAATCGTCTATCGATGCTTAGTATATTTGAGTATATTTGGTGTATTTTAGTGCTAAAAAAATAAATGACAGTTGATTAATGGCCGCCGAAATCAAAAGTAAGTAGAACTGTTTATGTTTGATAAAATATTCCCATTTTAAAGTTTTTTTATTATAGTGGAAGGAACAATAAAGCCTAAACGCCAGACTCCCAAACGCCAAAGGGAACCCAAAAAGTGGACGGAGAAGGAAGTGAACGAAATTTAAAGCTACATGCAAGTGCATAGAAACTTGGAAGTTAGAAATAGAACCTTTTTGTCAACAATAATTATATTATTGTTAATAATCTTACAGAAACCTACTGCCCAAATTTATTACAACAAATTGATTGCTGCAACAAATATTGACGCGACCTGGAACATGATGCGATTCAAGGTTCGTCATCTGAAGACAGGCTGGCAAAAGGCCGAAGCATTCTGCAAGTCTACAGGAGCAGGAGTGGAAGAAGGCGACGTTGAGACAACCATACGAGGTATAGCAAAATAAAGTGATTATCGTGTATTGTGAGTAAATTGGTGCATTTCATATTTACAGCGAAATTGTTAAAGATGTGTCCACATTATGATCAACTGGACGACATATATTCCAGCAGCAAGGCAATTGATGTGGTTGTGGTTGAATCCAGTAATTACCAGGAATTAAATACTCCAAACAACATGATGCCTTTCGAAGAAGATGCCCTAATGGACGAGTTGTTGACTACCCCAATGGACAATTCCATGGACGCCAACGATTTGGATGCATCGTTTGTCGATAAAACCAAACGAAAGGTGCAAAACACTTCGTTGGCGCAGGTAGCAGCAATTGAGGCAGGACGAAAAGAGTTTAGGGAGAAGCGACTGGTTCTGGAGACGGATTCTCTGAAACTCAATCAAGATAATTTTTTATGGGCGAAGGAAATAGAGAAACGCAAGTTAGATCTTGAAGAAAAGAAGTTCAGCTTTGAAGAAAGAAAGCTCAATTTGGAGGAGCTTCGCATCCAAAACGATTTCAAGCTGAAGGAACGGGAGCTGGAGATGAAAATGGAGATGCACAAACTTGAGCTTGAATACAAGTATAAAAAATAAAAAAATTTCAATTTAAATATAAAATAAAAAAAATTTTAATTAATAGCGGTTTTTTATTTAAACATTAAATCATACAAAAATTTCCTTTTGCTTTCCGAAGCCACACAGTGAGCACCACTAGTATCAGCCTCAGTAAGTCCAGCAGAGTTCTCTTTCATTTCTTCGTCAACATTTTCTGCGTCAGTATCTTTTAGTAAAATGTTGTGAAGAATGCAGCAAACAAGAATCCAGTTGCAAATGAAGTACTGGCTTTTCTTATCCTTCAATCGGATGCGTATTTCCTTAAGGCTGCAAAATTTTCCTTTTAGAACTCCAAAGCAGTTCTCGGCAGTTTTATTAAATCGCAGCTGCCTGTCGATCTCCATTATTCGAGAATTACTGCGGAACGGGGTAACTACATATGTGGACTGCGGATAGGCAGAGTCCCCTGCAATCTACTCTTCTCCAGAAAAGTAGCGCTCTGTGTGCTTTCCTATTGAGCAGTTTTTAAACACCTTCGAGTCGTGGTAGCTACCCGGACTTCCAACAACGGCATCTCGTATGCGCAGTTTGTGATCACAAATTACTTGCAGCTTTACCGAGTAGATTCGCTGGCGAGAAAAGTAGGTTTCATGATTTTTGGCCGGCTCCTCGAAAAGCTTTATTTCGCTGCCATCGATGTATCCCACGCAGTGCGGCAACTCTTCAAACGTGCGCTCCACAATCTGTTGACGCTCGGCTCCATCAGGCCAATATATATATCTCGGCATCAGGCGCAAAATTGCTTTGAAGACCCTTTCAGTAATGTTGGCCAAAATTCCACCATCACTTACTCCAAAAACGGTGCATATCTTTCGTACTGACGCACTGCTTCCTGATGAGCCCAGCCGAAACAGCACAATTGCAAGCTGCAAGTCTACTGCAATTTACCTGTGGACAGATGCCGTCGCGAATACTTCATCCCCTTTTATTAAATTAACCAACTGCACAAATTGGCTTCTGGACACACGCAGCATTTGCTTGAATCGACTGTTGTCAAAGGAGCTAAGGATATTGGTGCGCCATTCAATTGATTTCGGCACGTTAAGGCTAACTCCCCGACGGCAAGAATATATTCCCACGACATCGTCAACAAAGTCTTCTATAACCTCATCAAGCTCCGAATCCACTTCTTCTAGGCGAGATACATCTACAAATGTTTAAAACATGTAATTCTGCAACTAATTAAAGCAACAAGCTCTGCATACCTTCAATTTCCTCAATATCACGAATAAGTTGATTTGTTCTATCATCGCAGAACATATCTTTGAAACTTTTAAATGGCATCTTTAAAATTCAAGCACAATCACCACAATTATAGAAATCAAAGTCAACTAGATCTAAACAAAAAATAGCTTACTGTCAAAAAATGTGCAACCCGTTGCAACATAAAGCGGTGTTCACGCAGTGTGTATTGCACACTTGCAATCTGAAACGCTGCAAGGATCAAGTGAACACCCTAACTGTTTTCTTCTAGCATTAATCTAGCTCTCTTATATGCTTGTTCTAGCCTAAATTTAGATTCCTTAGCATAGTCTTCTAAATTATATAATGGTTTGATCTTATCTATACTATTAAATTGTTTTGGCAAATTTGAAGTTTTACCAAATACCAGCTCATATGGACAATAGTCATGTGCCACAGAGGGTGTTGTGTTAAAGCAATATACGAAGTATTGTAACCATACATCCCAATCTGTTTTGTCGACTGATATGTATGAACGTATGAACTCGCTAAGTGTTCGGTGGCTTCGCTCCACGGTACCCACAGTCTGGTGATGATGTGCGGTAGAAGTTATATTTTTTATATTCAGATTTTTGCATAAATCTTCAATTATTGAATTTTTATATTCTGTTTCCATGTCCGTAATGAACGTCTTCATTGGACCGTACTTCAGAATAAAATCTTCAAATATAGCTTTTGCTACTGTTTTTGCACTTTTATTTTTAATTGGTATTGCAGGTATTTTGTTAAATCGCAGATTAAGGTTACTGCATATTCATTTCCTTGTTCAGATTTGGGTAGTGGACCGATCGTATCCACAATTACCCTGTCGAAAGCCATTTGTGGAGTTTCAGTAATAGTCAATGGAGTCTTAGTGTGTTAAGTCGTTTTTGACTTTGGACACTTGGGGCATTTTCTTATATACTTTGATATATCTCTTGTCATGTTTTTCCAATAATAATGCCTTTTTATTATACCCGTTACTTATTAAAAATAAGTAAAAGGGGATATTGTATTCGTTGCAATGTATGTAACAGGGAGAAGGAAGCATCTCCGACCCTATAAAGTATATATATTCTTGATCAGCATCAACAGCCGAGTCGATATAGCCATGTCCGTCTGTCCGTCCGTCCGTCTGTCCGTCTGTCCGTCTGTCCGTCCGTCCGTCTGTCCGTCTGTCCGTCTGTCCGTCTGTGTGAGCGCCTAGATCTCAGAGACTGCAAGAGCTAGAGCAACCAAATTTGGCACACAGATTTCTATAAACCCCACGCAGGTCAAGTTTGTTTCACAATTTTGCCACGCCCCTTTCCGCCTCCGTAAATCGCGAAAATCCACCACACGCACAGTTTTCAAGATATTATGTTTTTTTAAACGGTGAACGTTAGCTACTGTTATTACCTATCATCCTACTAAATCCCAAAAAGATCGGACAAACAGAAAGGTGGTACTGGCTGATTAAAGCTTTTAAGCAATAAAAGTGCCTAAAAGCATGCAATAAAAAAATTTTAATTTGTTTATGTAAGTAACGGGTATCCTATAGTCGGGAGCTCGACTATAGCCTTTCCCACTTGTTTTAGCTAATGTTCTAGCTATTCCTGTATGACCTCCTTGTATTGGATCGTCATGAAATGTAAACAATATTGCTTCTTTTTCTTTATCATTATAATAGGGTCACCGGCTTGAGTAGCGCTACTCTTAAGAATTGTAATATTTTATTGCCCATTATTTTAAAAGATTCTATTGAGATTGTGTCAAAGATCTTTTCGCTCGGTGCCACTTTGAGTTGGCTGATATTAAGTATACCGGCTTCTTTTTCGAGCCTTTGAAAGAACTGACCTAAGTCAAGAATTTCATTGGTGTACATACCGCTAACGTCAATTCTTGCTATAACTTTTTTCCCATGTTTCAATAAGCGTAGAGAATCAGTTATTCGCAAGGTCACTACTTTTCGTACCTCGTCATTTACAATGACTTCGTATACGTTGGGCTGAGAAGCATTTAGAGTTTGCTTATGCAAATCTTCTTTTTCTATTCCTGCGCAGGAGTTTAACTGTTTACTTTGATGTCTGGTAGTGACTTTCAGAATTTTATTATTTATTTGAATATTTTTTAAGTCCGTGATTGTTATTCTTGATAGCGCATCGGCTACATAGTTTTCTTTACCCTTTAGATACTCTACTGTAAAATTATATTCCTCTAATTCAAGTCTCATATGTGTAAGTTTGGAACTGGGGTTTTCCATTGAAAATAGGTAAGTAAGTGCTCTATGATCTGTTTTGACAGTGAAGTGTCTACCATAAATATATGGTCTGAAATGTGTTATCGCCCAATGAATAGCTGATAATTCCTGTTCTGTTGTACTTTTGTTGCTTTCGCCTTTTGTAAATGATCTTGATGCGTATGCAACTGGAAGCTGTAGTCCGTTTTTGTTTTGAACATGCTTGCTTACTAGCATCTGTAATAATGCAAAATTCCTTGCTGAAATCTGGGTATTGTAAAAGAGTTGGATTCATTAGTGCCGATTTTAGATGTTCGAAGGCGTTTTGACAGTCAGCTGTCCATTCGAATTTTACATATTTTTTACATAATCTTGTTATGTGACGAGAATAGTCGGCAAAATTTTTTATGAATCGTCTGTAATAGTTACAAAATGCAACAAATCTTCTAGCGCTGTCCGCATCATGTGGGACTGGATAATTTTGAATACCGTCGTATTTTTTGTCGTCGGGCAAGATTCCTTTGTCTGTGCATTTATGTCCTAGGAAAGTGACCTCATGCATGAAAAATTAACATTTTTCGGGATGTAACTTTAGGTTATTTTGCCTACATTTCTCAAAAACATCAGTTAAGTTTTTGAGCATATGCTTTTCGGAACAACCAATGACTATTAAGTCATCCATATAAAGGAATGCTTGTGAAGGTTCAAGTCCAGAGAAAGCTATAGTCATCATTCTCTGAAACGAATTTGGCGCTATTTTTAAGCCGAATGGTAATCGCGTGAAGCGATATGAACCATTGCTTGTCGAAAAAGACGTAATATCTCGTGATTTTTCTTCGAGTTCAATCTGATGAAAACCTGACATTAAATCCAGGCATGAAAAGTATTTTGCTCTACCTAGTTGATCTAAAATGTCATCAATTCTAGGTAGTGGAAATTTATCAGACAACAGTTTTTTGTTAATCTGACGATAGTCAATTACTAATCGCCATTTTTTCTCTTCAGAATTTGGTAATGACTTTTTTGGTACTAATAAAAGTGGGCTATTATAAGCAGATACAGATGGTTCGATTATTTTGTCATTAATTAATTTTTGGACTTGATTTTGAATTTCGTCCTTTTGACTATGAGGATTTCTATAATTATACCCGTTACTTATTAAAAATAAGTAAAAGGGGATATTGTATTCGTTGCAATGTATGTAACAGGGAGAAGGAAGCATCTCCGACCCTATAAAGTATATATATTCTTGATCAGCATCAACAGCCGAGTCGATATAGCCATGTCCGTCTGTCCGTCCGTCCGTCCGTCCGTCTGTCCGTCTGTCCGTCTGTGTGAGCGCCTAGATCTCAGAGACTATAAGAGCTAGAGCAACCAAATTTGGCACACAGATTTCTATAAACCCCACGCAGGTCAAGTTTGTTTCAAAATTTTGCCACGCCCCTTTCCGCCTCCATAAATCGCGAAAATCCACCACACGCACAGTTTTCAAGATATTATGTTTTTTTAAACGGTGAACGTTAGCTACTGTTATTACCTATCATCCTACTAAATCCCAAAAAGATCGGACAAACAGAAAGGTGGTACTGGCTGATTAAAGCTTTTAAGCAATTAAAATGCCTAAAAGCATGCAATAAAAAAATTTTAATTTGTTTATGTAAGTAACGGGTATCCTATAGTCGGGAGCTCGACTATAGCCTTTCCCACTTGTTTTTTATGTATATCGGTTCATCATCCTTCAATCTCAGTTTTTGTTTATAAAAATTATTCGTAGTTATCGATTCGGTTTCTAGTCCGAATACATCGCTATATTGTGTGCATAATGTTGTTAGTTGTTTAAAGCCCCTTCAGACGAGCGCTTTTTCACCGACACTTTTTGTCATTTTTTGTCAAAAAGCTGTCCGTGTCGCGTAACCACACAAAATTTCAAAGCGCCGGTGAATAACCAAAGCTCACCGATGGAAATGGAACACGTTCTATTCCATCGGTGAGCGATGGTGATCGACACGGACAGCTTTTTGACAAAAAGTGTCGGTAAAAAAGTGCTCGTCTGAAGGGGCTTTTATGAAATTGTGGCGTGAAATTTTTCGAAAGTTGGGTTAATACAGACTTTTCTCTGTTTTCTAAATTGTTTTAACTACATCGTAGTTTGAAAGTGGTTCATATTGTAAGTTATTTATACTGTTTACTTGATCTGTATTTGTTGTATTGTAGCATGTGCATATATCAAGTAAACACTGTAACAATTAATTGCAATATGAGTATGCGGAAGATTACCTAAATATAAAATAAGCACACTGACCGGCACACTTTTCAAGCTCGCAGTTCGCAGCTCGTCAGCATATTTATGCCAACGGTGCAAATTGACCAAACTGCTTGATGTGCACATGCAACTCTCTCGATATATAAGTAAATGCATAAGACAGCCGCTCCGCTGCCGGCGTCACCGACAGCGCAGCTACGCGGCTTTAGGCTAAACTTAAAGAATGTATAAAAGCTAAGAATCAATCAATAATAAAGAATCGAATGAAATGGAACAGAAGTTCCCGAAACCAAAACATTGTGTTTGATTTAAACACAACCCCCACGACGATATCTACATGGCGGCCGTGACATGGGTCCTGGAGGACCTAGGACAATAGCACCAGCAACAACAATGGAAACAAAAACAACACCGGCAACAACACCAACAACAGCAAGAGCAGCAACAACAACAGCAACGATCCAACGGAATCAGCATCGGAGAAGGGGATATTATAAGACTGAGTGAGTAGTGTAGTTGTGATCGCCAGTAATAAAACTTAGCAAAAAGAAAGAAATGCCAAAAGCCAAACGCGGTGGTGTTATATTCCGAGCCAAGCAAGAGATCGCCAAGCTCAAAGAACTGCTTAATGCAGAAAATCCCCCAAGTTGGGATACAGCTACAAAAATACAAAACCGAATTGACCATCTAGAATCATTCGTAAACAATACACTGGCGCAAAGAAAATCACAACACACTATGTCACCTTCTTATATTCCTACTATTGGAACAATTATTCAATCTCCACCAAAAATATCCATCCCAATACAGAAGAAGATGTGCCCAGCTGACTGCGAGGGACCACTGGGAAGCGTATTCTGCAGATTCATTAAGCGCGAGAGGCATAGGACCGCCACTTGCGCCAACGCGGGAATAAAAGTGCGAATGGCAAAGGACCGCCTTTTGCACCAACGGTGGAAAACAGTCAGGCCGGCAGCGCTACATAGAGCGCCCAACACGGTCCGGCAGCGCTACATAGAGCGCCCAGCGTAGCATATAGAAAATAATATACACATATATACATAAGCAAATCAACTGTTAAACCGAGCTCAAATTGGCCCGGTAGCGTACGGCCCATACAGTCGTACAAAACATAGGTAGAATATGTACACCGTCAAGTACGGTCAAGCACTTCTCCCCACCCACAGGGTGTGTTAGGCTCGGTTGATTAGACAATCGACTACGCAATAATAATAAGAATTATCGATACACGTTCAAAACTTTGTAAACAAGAAACAAAATTTTTTTTTCTATCATTATGGACTATATTTCCAAGCGGATTCAACCGCTTACATTGCTTGTAATTGTTGTTGGGACGACATGAAAGAGGTCCGGTCTCACGGGAATGTGAGAAAGTCAAGCTCTATTGCTTCTTTGGCTCCCTTTTTGGATGAGTGTGGACTGCGTCGTGTTGGTGGACGGCTTTGCAATTCGTCTTTGGATTATGATGGCCAGCATCCCATTATTCTGCCTCAGCGTCATGCAATCACACAAGCACTCATCGTGCAGTTTCATCAAAGGAATCTTCACATCGGACCCCGTGCACTTCTGGCCAAGATTCGACTTCAGTATTGGCCAATTGGCGGATTAAGAACGGTAACCAAGGCGATAAGAGGATGTGTGACGTGCTTCCGAGCGAGGCCAAGCTTTGTGGAACCAATGATGGCAAGTCTTCC
Organism: Drosophila limbata; assembly: GCA_963924055.1. Classification (NCBI taxonomy): domain Eukaryota; kingdom Metazoa; phylum Arthropoda; class Insecta; order Diptera; family Drosophilidae; genus Drosophila; species Drosophila limbata. The sequence goes on from CAWUOW010000470.1 coordinate 34,220, forward strand.
AAAGGAGCGTCTGGAAGCGGTTCGAGCGTTTACGGTCACTGGAGTCGACTATTGTGGGCCATTTTTCTATAAGTCGGAGGTTCGAACGCGGGCGCCCCTGAAATGCTATGTCAGCGTGTTTATCTGCTTCACAAGCAAGGCAGTGCACCTGGAGCTGGTTAAGGATCTATCTACGGCGGCGTTTCTGAGCGCGTTAAAACGTTTCATTGCTACTCGCGGGAAGCCCAGTCAGATGTGGTCCGACAACGCAACGAATTTTGTTGGGGCCAAGAATGAGTTGCTTGAGCTAAAAACGTTGATGCTAAGCGATTCCCACCTGAAAGCAGTGCAGCAGTTTTGCCTTGCCGATGACATCGATTGGAAGTTTATTCCTCCTCGCTCTCCGCACTTTGGTGGATTGTGGGAGGCGGCTGTGAAGTTGGCCAAGCACCATTTTTATCGCTCTGTTTGCCGCTCGGTGTTGCACTTTGATGAACTGCGCACCCTCGTCTGCCAAATCTGTGCAGTTGTTAATTCTCGCCCATTACTTGCACTTTCAGAGAACCCAGCAGATCTAGATGTCCTGACTCCTGCGCATTTACTGTTCGGTGGTCCCCAAAGTTGTATCATCGAGCCTGATCTGACCAAGCTGAACTACAACCGACTAGATGGATGGCAGCGTGTGTCGCAGCTGCAACAGGTGTTCTGGGCACGGTGGCGTGAAGAATACTTGACTCTTCTGCAGCAGCGAACTAAGTGGAGCTCTCCAACGCAATCTTTGTGCGTTAATGACATGGTACTCATGAAGGACGAACACCTGCCTCCCATGCGCTGGCCGCTTGGCAGGGTATTGCATCTGGTCCCTGGCAAGGATGGAGTCGCCCGTGTGGCTGATCTGAATACAGCATCTGGTGTCATCAGAAGAGCAGTGAACAAGCTGTGCCTGTTTCCTCTAAAGGACTCTGTTGAAAGACAGGCTTCCAACGGGGGGAGTATGTCGGATTTAGCAGCAGCCTAATCCGTTTATCGATATAACTATCGGCACAGTATGAACTAGATGAGCAGGCTTGTCGTGTACTGGTTCCAGCTGTGATTGCATTGCATACGCATACACATACATATACACTTGCATATTTTTCCCGCGTTTTTGCTTGGTACATATACTTTTTCGTTGTTGATCTGGCGAAGCTTATTGTTCAAAGCCACAGCCGCATACTGTTAAACCAATCTGGCCAAAATAAACGTTGTTGTTGAAAGCCAAGTTGTTGTCATTCTTGGTAAATAGTACCCGCGTACAATTGTCAAAAAACATTGGCAATTCAACAGTTCCTATGGCAGCTATATGATACAGTCATCCGACCTTGACCAAATTTGGTCAGAATGTAAGAGACAGTACCAAACATATAATCTGTGAGTTTGGTTGAGATATCTTAAGAAACAAAAAAGTTTTTCATACTAAGCCATTCCGTGACCTTTGACCCCGATTTGCACCACTTAGAGGTCGAATTTCGCAAAACGCCGCCTTATTGCACGATGAAATTATCTCATCTATGTTGTGTAATAATTTTAGCTCTTACCGTTTGAGCTGCACGTTGATTCTCAGTCAGTCAGTCAGTCAGTGAGTCAGTCAGTGAGTCAGTCAGTCAGGACAAAGAGTTTTATATATATAGAGATAGCATTTTTGCTAAAAAAAACCGGAAATATTTAGCTTCCGCTGACCGCTGCCTTAATTTTTTTCCTTGCAATTAAACTTTGGCTAAAAAGTCGGATTTGGGGATTTAGAGGGAAAAAGCTAAATTTGGCGGGAAAAAGCTAAATTAAGCGAATTAGTCAAAATTTGGCAAGAAGAGTTAATCTAAAAGTTTTGTTAGGATATCTCCGATTGCATCCGATTGTTCCTATGGCAGCTATATGATATAGTCATCCGACTTTGACCAAATTTGGTCAGAATGTAAGAGACAGCCCCAATCATATAATCTGTGAGTTTAGTTGAGATATCTTAAGAAACAAAAAAGTTTTTCATACTAAAGGTTTTTTTCATCGGATTGTTCCTATGGCAGCTATAAGATATAGTCATTCCACTTTGACCAAATTTGGTCAGAATGTAAGAGACAGTACCAAACATATAATCTGTGAGTTTGGTTGAGATATCTTCAGAAACAAAAAAGTTGTTCATACTAAAGTTTATTTTGCATTCGATTGTTCCTATGGCAGCTATATGATACAGTCATTCGACTTTGACCAAATTTGGTCAGAATGTAAAAGACAGTACCAAACATGTAATCTGTGAGTTTGGTTGAGATATCTTAAGAAACAAAAAAGTTTTTCATACTAAATGTGTTTTTCATCGGATTGTTCCTATGGCAGCTATAAGATATAGTCATTCCACTTTGACCAAATTTGGTCAGAATGTAAGAGACAGTACCAAACATATAATCTGTGAGTTTGGTTGAGATATCTTCAGAAACAAAAAGGTTTTTCATACTAAAGTTTATTTTGCATCCGATTGTTCCTATGGCAGCTATATGATACAGTCATCCGACTTTGATCAAATTTGGTCAGAATGTAAAAGACAGTACCAAACATGTAATCTGTGAGTTTGGTTGAGATATCTTAAGAAACAAAAATATTTTTCATACTAAATGTGTTTTTCATCGGATTGTTCCTATGGCAGCTATAAGATATAGTCATTCCACTTTGACCAAATTTGGTCAGAATGTAAGAGACAGTACCAAACATGTAATCTGTGAGTTTGGTTGAGATATCTTAAGAAACAAAAAAGTTTTTCATACTAAAGGTTTTTTTTATCGGATTGTTCCTATGGCAGCTATAAGATATAGTCATTCCACTTTGACCAAATTTGGTCAGAATGTAAGAGACAGTACCAAACATGTAATCTGTGAGTTTGGTTGAGATATCTTAAGAAACAAAAAAGTTTTTCATACTAAATGTGTTTTTCATCGGATTGTTCCTATGGCAGCTATAAGATATAGTCATCCGACTTTGACCAAATTTGGTCAGAATGTAAAAGACAGCCCCAATCATATAATCTGTGAGTTTGGTTGAGATATCTTAAGAAACAAAAATATTTTTCATACTAAATGTGTTTTTCATCGGATTGTTCCTATGGCAGCTATAAGATATAGTCATTCCACTTTGACCAAATTTGGTCAGAATGTAAGAGACAGTACCAAACATGCAATCTGTGAGTTTGGTTGAGATATCTTAAGAAACAAAAAAGTTTTTCATACTAAAGGTTTTTTTCATCGGATTGTTCCTATGGCAGCTATAAGATATAGTCATTCCACTTTGACCAAATTTGGTCAGAATGTAAGAGACAGTACCAAACATGTAATCTGTGAGTTTGGTTGAGATATCTTAAGAAACAAAAAAGTTTTTCATACTAAATGTGTTTTTCATCGGATTGTTCCTATGGCAGCTATAAGATATAGTCATTCCACTTTGACCAAATTTGGTCAGAATGTAAGAGACAGTACCAAACATGTAATCTGTGAGTTTGGTTGAGATATCTTAAGAAAAAAAAAAGTTTTTTATACTAAATGTGTTTTTCATCGGATTGTTCCTATGGCAGCTATAAGATATAGTCATTCCACTTTGACCAAATTTGGTCAGAATGTAAGAGACAGTACCAAACATGTAATCTGTGAGTTTGGTTCAGATATCTTCAGAAACAAAAAAGTTTTTTATACTAAATGTGTTTTTCATCGGATTGTTCCTATGGCAGCTATAAGATATAGTCATTCCACTTTGACCAAATTTGGTCAGAATGTACGAGACAGTACCAAACATGTAATCTGTGAGTTTGGTTGAGATATCTTAAGAAACAAAAAAGTTTTTCATACTAAGCAATTCCGTGACCTTTGACCCCGATTTGACCCACTTAGAGGTCGAATTTCGCAAAACGCCGTCTTATTGCACGATGAAATTATCTCATCTATGTTGTGTGCAAATTTCAGCTCTCTATCTTTTACCGTTTGGGCTGCACGTTGATTCTCAGTGAGTCAGTCAGTGAGTCAGTCAGTCAGTGAGTCAGGACAAAGAGTTTTATATATATAGATAGCATTTTTTCTAAAAAAAAACCGGAAATATTTAGCTTCCGCTGTCCGCTGCCTTAATTTTTTTCCTTGCAATTAAACTTTGGCTAAAAAGTCGGATTTGGGGATTTAGAGGGAAAAAGCTAAATTTGGCGGGAAAAAGCTTAATTAAGCGAATTAGTCAAAATTTGGCAAGAAGAGTTAATCTAAAAGTTTTGTTAGGATATCTCCGATTGCATCCGATTGTTCCTATGGCAGCTATATGATACAGTCATCCGACTTTGACCAAATTTGGTCAGAATGTAAGAGACAGCCCCAATCATATAATCTGTGAGTTTGGTTGAGATATCTTAAGAAACAAAAATATTTTTCATACTAAATGTGTTTTTCATCAGATTGTTCCTTTTGCAGCTATAAGATATAGTCATTCCTTTTTGACCAAATTTGGTCAGAATGTAAGAGACAGTACCAAACATGTAATCTGTGAGTTTGGTTGAGATATCTTAAGAAACAAAAAAGTTTTTCATACTAAAGGTTTTTTTCATCGGATTGTTCCTATGGCAGCTATAAGATATAGTCATTCCACTTTGACCAAATTTGGTCAGAATGTAAGAGACAGTACCAAACATATAATCTGTGAGTTTGGTTGAGATATCTTCAGAAACAAAAAAGTTGTTCATACTAAAGTTTATTTTGCATTCGATTGTTCCTATGGCAGCTATATGATACAGTCATCCGACTTTGACCAAATTTGGTCAGAATGTAAAAGACAGTACCAAACATGTAATCTGTGAGTTTGGTTGAGATATCTTAAGAAACAAAAAAGTTTTTCATACTAAATGTGTTTTTCATCGGATTGTTCCTATGGCAGCTATAAGATATAGTCATTCCACTTTGACCAAATTTGGTCAGAATGTAAGAGACAGTACCAAACATATAATCTGTGAGTTTGGTTGAGATATCTTCAGAAACAAAAAAGTTTTTCATACTAAAGTTTATTTTGCATCCGATTGTTCCTATGGCAGCTATATGATACAGTCATCCGACTTTGATCAAATTTGGTCAGAATGTAAAAGACAGTACCAAACATGTAATCTGTGAGTTTGGTTGAGATATCTTAAGAAACAAAAATATTTTTCATACTAAATGTGTTTTTCATCGGATTGTTCCTATGGCAGCTATAAGATATAGTCATTCCACTTTGACCAAATTTGGTCAGAATGTAAGAGACAGTACCAAACATGTAATCTGTGAGTTTGGTTGAGATATCTTAAGAAACAAAAAAGTTTTTCATACTAAAGGTTTTTTTTATCGGATTGTTCCTATGGCAGCTATAAGATATAGTCATTCCACTTTGACCAAATTTGGTCAGAATGTAAGAGACAGTACCAAACATGTAATCTGTGAGTTTGGTTGAGATATCTTAAGAAACAAAAAAGTTTTTCATACTAAATGTGTTTTTCATCGGATTGTTCCTATGGCAGCTATAAGATATAGTCATCCGACTTTGACCAAATTTGGTCAGAATGTAAAAGACAGCCCCAATCATATAATCTGTGAGTTTGGTTGAGATATCTTAAGAAACAAAAATATTTTTCATACTAAATGTGTTTTTCATCGGATTGTTCCTATGGCAGCTATAAGATATAGTCATTCCACTTTGACCAAATTTGGTCAGAATGTAAGAGACAGTACCAAACATGCAATCTGTGAGTTTGGTTGAGATATCTTAAGAAACAAAAAAGTTTTTCATACTAAAGGTTTTTTTCATCGGATTGTTCCTATGGCAGCTATAAGATATAGTCATTCCACTTTGACCAAATTTGGTCAGAATGTAAGAGACAGTACCAAACATGTAATCTGTGAGTTTGGTTGAGATATCTTAAGAAACAAAAAAGTTTTTCATACTAAAGGCTTTTTTTATCGGATTGTTCCTATGGCAGCTATAAGATACAGTCATTCCACTTTGACCAAATTTGGTCAGAATGTAAGAGATAGTACCGAACATATAATCAGTGAGTTTGGTTGAGATATCTTCAGAAACAAAAAAGTTGTTCATACTAAAGTTTATTTTGCATCCGATTGGTCCTATGGCAGCTATATGATACAGTCATCCGACTTTGATCAAATTTGGTCAGAATGTAAAAGACAGTACCAAACATGTAATCTGTGAGTTTGGTTGAGATATCTTAAGAAACAAAAATATTTTTCATACTAAATGTGTTTTTCATCGGATTGTTCCTATGGCAGCTATAAGATATAGTCATTCCACTTTGACCATATTTGGTCAGAATGTAAGAGACAGTACCAAACATGCAATCTGTGAGTTTGGTTGAGATATCTTAAGAAACAAAAAAGTTTTTCATACTAAAGGTTTTTTTCATCGGATTGTTCCTATGGCAGCTATAAGATATAGTCATTCCACTTTGACCAAATTTGGTCAGAATGTAAGAGACAGTACCAAACATGTAATCTGTGAGTTTGGTTGAGATATCTTAAGAAACAAAAAAGTTTTTCATACTAAAGGTTTTTTTCATCGGATTGTTCCTATGGCAGCTATAAGATACAGTCATTCCACTTTGACCAAATTTGGTCAGAATGTAAGAGACAGTACCAAACATATAATCTGTGAGTTTGGTTGAGATATCTTAAGAAACAAAAAAGTTTTTCATACTAAATGTGTTTTTCATCGGATTGTTCCTATGGCAGCTATAAGATATAGTCATTCCACTTTGACCAAATTTGGTCAGAATGTAAGAGACAGTACCAAACATGTAATCTGTGAGTTTGGTTGAGATATCTTAAGAAAAAAAAAAGTTTTTTATACTAAATGTGTTTTTCATCGGATTGTTCCTATGGCAGCTATAAGATATAGTCATTCCACTTTGACCAAATTTGGTCAGAATGTAAGAGACAGTACCAAACATGTAATCTGTGAGTTTGGTTGAGATATCTTCAGAAACAAAAAAGTTTTTTATACTAAATGTGTTTTTCATCGGATTGTTCCTATGGCAGCTATAAGATATAGTCATTCCACTTTGACCAAATTTGGTCAGAATGTAAGAGACAGTACCAAACATGTAATCTGTGAGTTTGGTTGAGATATCTTAAGAAACAAAAAAGTTTTTCATACTAAGCAATTCCGTGACCTTTGACCCCGATTTGACCCACTTAGAGGTCGAATTTCGCAAAACGCCGTCTTATTGCACGATGAAATTATCTCATCTATGTTGTGTGCAAATTTCAGCTCTCTATCTTTTACCGTTTGGGCTGCACGTTGATTCTCAGTGAGTCAGTCAGTCAGTGAGTCAGGACAAAGAGTTTTATATATATAGATAGCATTTTTTCTAAAAAAAAACCGGAAATATTTAGCTTCCGCTGTCCGCTGCCTTAATTTTTTTCCTTGCAATTAAACTTTGGCTAAAAAGTCGGATTTGGGGATTTAGAGGGAAAAAGCTAAATTTGGCGGGAAAAAGCTTAATTAAGCGAATTAGTCAAAATTTGGCAAGAAGAATTAATCTAAAAGTTTTGTTAGGATATCTCCTATTGCATCCGATTGTTCCTATGGCAGCTATATGATACAGTCATCCGACTTTGACCAAATTTGGTCAGAATGTAAGAGACAGCCCCAATCATATAATCTGTGAGTTTGGTTGAGATATCTTAAGAAACAAAAATATTTTTCATACTAAATGTGTTTTTCATCAGATTGTTCCTTTTGCAGCTATAAGATATAGTCATTCCTTTTTGACCAAATTTGGTCAGAATGTAAGAGACAGTACCAAACATGTAATCTGTGAGTTTGGTTGAGATATCTTAAGAAACAAAAAAGTTTTTCATACTAAAGGTTTTTTTCATCGGATTGTTCCTATGGCAGCTATAAGATATAGTCATTCCACTTTGACCAAATTTGGTCAGAATGTAAGAGACAGTACCAAACATATAATCTGTGAGTTTGGTTGAGATATCTTCAGAAACAAAAAAGTTTTTCATACTAAAGTTTATTTTGCATCCGATTGTTCCTATGGCAGCTATATGATACAGTCATCCGACTTTGATCAAATTTGGTCAGAATGTAAAAGACAGTACCAAACATGTAATCTGTGAGTTTGGTTGAGATATCTTAAGAAACAAAAATATTTTTCATACTAAATGTGTTTTTCATCGGATTGTTCCTATGGCAGCTATAAGATATAGTCATTCCACTTTGACCAAATTTGGTCAGAATGTAAGAGACAGTACCAAACATGTAATCTGTGAGTTTGGTTGAGATATCTTAAGAAACAAAAAAGTTTTTCATACTAAAGGTTTTTTTTATCGGATTGTTCCTATGGCAGCTATAAGATATAGTCATTCCACTTTGACCAAATTTGGTCAGAATGTAAGAGACAGTACCAAACATGTAATCTGTGAGTTTGGTTGAGATATCTTAAGAAACAAAAAAGTTTTTCATACTAAATGTGTTTTTCATCGGATTGTTCCTATGGCAGCTATAAGATATAGTCATCCGACTTTGACCAAATTTGGTCAGAATGTAAAAGACAGCCCCAATCATATAATCTGTGAGTTTGGTTGAGATATCTTAAGAAACAAAAATATTTTTCATACTAAAGGTTTTTTTCATCGGATTGTTCCTATGGCAGCTATAAGATATAGTCATTCCACTTTGACCAAATTTGGTCAGAATGTAAGAGACAGTACCAAACATGTAATCTGTGAGTTTGGTTGAGATATCTTAAGAAACAAAAAATTTTTTCATACTAAAGGCTTTTTTCATCGGATTGTTCCTATGGCAGCTATAAGATACAGTCATTCCACTTTGACCAAATTTGGTCAGAATGTAAGAGACAGTACCAAACATATAATCAGTGAGTTTGGTTGAGATATCTTCAGAAACAAAAAAGTTGTTCATACTAAAGTTTATTTTGCATCCGATTGTTCCTATGGCAGCTATATGATACAGTCATCCGACTTTGATCAAATTTGGTCAGAATGTAAAAGACAGTACCAAACATGTAATCTGTGAGTTTGGTTGAGATATCTTAAGAAACAAAAATATTTTTCATACTAAATGTGTTTTTCATCGGATTGTTCCTATGGCAGCTATAAGATATAGTCATTCCACTTTGACCATATTTGGTCAGAATGTAAGAGACAGTACCAAACATGCAATCTGTGAGTTTGGTTGAGATATCTTAAGAAACAAAAAAGTTTTTCATACTAAAGGTTTTTTTCATCGGATTGTTCCTATGGCAGCTATAAGATATAGTCATTCCACTTTGACCAAATTTGGTCAGAATGTAAGAGACAGTACCAAACATGTAATCTGTGAGTTTGGTTGAGATATCTTAAGAAACAAAAAAGTTTTTCATACTAAAGGTTTTTTTCATCGGATTGTTCCTATGGCAGCTATAAGATACAGTCATTCCACTTTGACCAAATTTGGTCAGAATGTAAGAGACAGTACCAAACATATAATCTATGAGTTTGGTTGAGATATCTTAAGAAACAAAAAAGTTTTTCATACTAAATGTGTTTTTCATCGGATTGTTCCTATGGCAGCTATAAGATATAGTCATTCCACTTTGACCAAATTTGGTCAGAATGTAAGAGACAGTACCAAACATGTAATCTGTGAGTTTGGTTGAGATATCTTAAGAAAAAAAAAAGTTTTTTATACTAAATGTGTTTTTCATCGGATTGTTCCTATGGCAGCTATAAGATATAGTCATTCCACTTTGACCAAATTTGGTCAGAATGTAAGAGACAGTACCAAACATGTAATCTGTGAGTTTGGTTGAGATATCTTCAGAAACAAAAAAGTTTTTTATACTAAATGTGTTTTTCATCGGATTGTTCCTATGGCAGCTATAAGATATAGTCATTCCACTTTGACCAAATTTGGTCAGAATGTAAGAGACAGTACCAAACATGTAATCTGTGAGTTTGGTTGAGATATCTTAAGAAACAAAAAAGTTTTTCATACTAAGCAATTCCGTGACCTTTGACCCCGATTTGACCCACTTAGAGGTCGAATTTCGCAAAACGCCGTCTTATTGCACGATGAAATTATCTCATCTATGTTGTGTGCAAATTTCAGCTCTCTATCTTTTACCGTTTGCGCTGCACGTTGATTCTCAGTGAGTCAGTCAGTGAGTCAGTCAGTCAGTGAGTCAGGACAAAGAGTTTTATATATATAGATAGCATTTTTTCTAAAAAAAAACCGGAAATATTTAGCTTCCGCTGTCCGCTGCCTTAATTTTTTTCCTTGCAATTAAACTTTGGCTAAAAAGTCGGATTTGGGGATTTAGAGGGAAAAAGCTAAATTTGGCGGGAAAAAGCTTAATTAAGCGAATTAGTCAAAATTTGGCAAGAAGAGTTAATCTAAAAGTTTTGTTAGGATATCTCCGATTGCATCCGATTGTTCCTATGGCAGCTATATGATACAGTCATCCGACTTTGACCAAATTTGGTCAGAATGTAAGAGACAGCCCCAATCATATAATCTGTGAGTTTGGTTGAGATATCTTAAGAAACAAAAATATTTTTCATACTAAATGTGTTTTTCATCAGATTGTTCCTTTTGCAGCTATAAGATATAGTCATTCCTTTTTGACCAAATTTGGTCAGAATGTAAGAGACAGTACCAAACATGTAATCTGTGAGTTTGGTTGAGATATCTTAAGAAACAAAAAAGTTTTTCATACTAAAGGTTTTTTTCATCGGATTGTTCCTATGGCAGCTATAAGATATAGTCATTCCACTTTGACCAAATTTGGTCAGAATGTAAGAGACAGTACCAAACATATAATCTGTGAGTTTGGTTGAGATATCTTCAGAAACAAAAAAGTTTTTCATACTAAAGTTTATTTTGCATCCGATTGTTCCTATGGCAGCTATATGATACAGTCATCCGACTTTGATCAAATTTGGTCAGAATGTAAAAGACAGTACCAAACATGTAATCTGTGAGTTTGGTTGAGATATCTTAAGAAACAAAAATATTTTTCATACTAAATGTGTTTTTCATCGGATTGTTCCTATGGCAGCTATAAGATATAGTCATTCCACTTTGACCAAATTTGGTCAGAATGTAAGAGACAGTACCAAACATGTAATCTGTGAGTTTGGTTGAGATATCTTAAGAAACAAAAAAGTTTTTCATACTAAAGGTTTTTTTTATCGGATTGTTCCTATGGCAGCTATAAGATATAGTCATTCCACTTTGACCAAATTTGGTCAGAATGTAAGAGACAGTACCAAACATGTAATCTGTGAGTTTGGTTGAGATATCTTAAGAAACAAAAAAGTTTTTCATACTAAATGTGTTTTTCATCGGATTGTTCCTATGGCAGCTATAAGATATAGTCATCCGACTTTGACCAAATTTGGTCAGAATGTAAAAGACAGCCCCAATCATATAATCTGTAAGTTTGGTTGAGATATCTTAAGAAACAAAAATATTTTTCATACTAAAGGTTTTTTTCATCGGATTGTTCCTATGGCAGCTATAAGATATAGTCATTCCACTTTGACCAAATTTGGTCAGAATGTAAGAGACAGTACCAAACATGTAATCTGTGAGTTTGGTTGAGATATCTTAAGAAACAAAAAAGTTTTTCATACTAAAGGCTTTTTTCATCGGATTGTTCCTATGGCAGCTATAAGATACAGTCATTCCACTTTGACCAAATTTGGTCAGAATGTAAGAGACAGTACCAAACATATAATCAGTGAGTTTGGTTGAGATATCTTCAGAAACAAAAAAGTTGTTCATACTAAAGTTTATTTTGCATCCGATTGTTCCTATGGCAGCTATATGATACAGTCATCCAACTTTGATCAAATTTGGTCAGAATGTAAAAGACAGTACCAAACATGTAATCTGTGAGTTTGGTTGAGATATCTTAAGAAACAAAAATATTTTTCATACTAAATGTGTTTTTCATCGGATTGTTCCTATGGCAGCTATAAGATATAGTCATTCCACTTTGACCATATTTGGTCAGAATGTAAGAGACAGTACCAAACATGCAATCTGTGAGTTTGGTTGAGATATCTTAAGAAACAAAAAAGTTTTTCATACTAAAGGTTTTTTTCATCGGATTGTTCCTATGGCAGCTATAAGATATAGTCATTCCACTTTGACCAAATTTGGTCAGAATGTAAGAGACAGTACCAAACATGTAATCTGTGAGTTTGGTTGAGATATCTTAAGAAACAAAAAAGTTTTTCATACTAAAGGTTTTTTTCATCGGATTGTTCCTATGGCAGCTATAAGATACAGTCATTCCACTTTGACCAAATTTGGTCAGAATGTAAGAGACAGTACCAAACATATAATCTGTGAGTTTGGTTGAGATATCTTAAGAAACAAAAAAGTTTTTCATACTAAATGTGTTTTTCATCGGATTGTTCCTATGGCAGCTATAAGATATAGTCATTCCACTTTGACCAAATTTGGTCAGAATGTAAGAGACAGTACCAAACATGTAATCTGTGAGTTTGGTTGAGATATCTTAAGAAAAAAAAAAGTTTTTTATACTAAATGTGTTTTTCATCGGATTGTTCCTATGGCAGCTATAAGATATAGTCATTCCACTTTGACCAAATTTGGTCAGAATGTAAGAGACAGTACCAAACATGTAATCTGTGAGTTTGGTTGAGATATCTTCAGAAACAAAAAAGTTTTTTATACTAAATGTGTTTTTCATCGGATTGTTCCTATGGCAGCTATAAGATATAGTCATTCCACTTTGACCAAATTTGGTCAGAATGTAAGAGACAGTACCAAACATGTAATCTGTGAGTTTGGTTGAGATATCTTAAGAAACAAAAAAGTTTTTCATACTAAGCAATTCCGTGACCTTTGACCCCGATTTGACCCACTTAGAGGTCGAATTTCGCAAAACGCCGTCTTATTGCACGATGAAATTATCTCATCTATGTTGTGTGCAAATTTCAGCTCTCTATCTTTTACCGTTTGGGCTGCACGTTGATTCTCAGTGAGTCAGTCAGTGAGTCAGTCAGTCAGTGAGTCAGGACAAAGAGTTTTATATATATAGATAGCATTTTTTCTAAAAAAAAACCGGAAATATTTAGCTTCCGCTGTCCGCTGCCTTAATTTTTTTCCTTGCAATTAAACTTTGGCTAAAAAGTCGGATTTGGGGATTTAGAGGGAAAAAGCTAAATTTGGCGGGAAAAAGCTTAATTAAGCGAATTAGTCAAAATTTGGCAAGAAGAGTTAATCTAAAAGTTTTGTTAGGATATCTCCGATTGCATCCGATTGTTCCTATGGCAGCTATATGATACAGTCATCCGACTTTGACCAAATTTGGTCAGAATGTAAGAGACAGCCCCAATCATATAATCTGTGAGTTTGGTTGAGATATCTTAAGAAACAAAAATATTTTTCATACTAAATGTGTTTTTCATCAGATTGTTCCTTTTGCAGCTATAAGATATAGTCATTCCTTTTTGACCAAATTTGGTCAGAATGTAAGAGACAGTACCAAACATGTAATCTGTGAGTTTGGTTGAGATATCTTAAGAAACAAAAAAGTTTTTCATACTAAAGGTTTTTTTCATCGGATTGTTCCTATGGCAGCTATAAGATATAGTCATTCCACTTTGACCAAATTTGGTCAGAATGTAAGAGACAGTACCAAACATATAATCTGTGAGTTTGGTTGAGATATCTTCAGAAACAAAAAAGTTGTTCATACTAAAGTTTATTTTGCATTCGATTGTTCCTATGGCAGCTATATGATACAGTCATCCGACTTTGACCAAATTTGGTCAGAATGTAAAAGACAGTACCAAACATGTAATCTGTGAGTTTGGTTGAGATATCTTAAGAAACAAAAAAGTTTTTCATACTAAATGTGTTTTTCATCGGATTGTTCCTATGGCAGCTATAAGATATAGTCATTCCACTTTGACCAAATTTGGTCAGAATGTAAGAGACAGTAGCAAACATATAATCTGTGAGTTTGGTTGAGATATCTTCAGAAACAAAAAAGTTTTTCATACTAAAGTTTATTTTGCATCCGATTGTTCCTATGGCAGCTATATGATACAGTCATCCGACTTTGATCAAATTTGGTCAGAATGTAAAAGACAGTACCAAACATGTAATCTGTGAGTTTGGTTGAGATATCTTAAGAAACAAAAATATTTTTCATACTAAATGTGTTTTTCATCGGATTGTTCCTATGGCAGCTATAAGATATAGTCATTCCACTTTGACCAAATTTGGTCAGAATGTAAGAGACAGTACCAAACATGTAATCTGTGAGTTTGGTTGAGATATCTTAAGAAACAAAAAAGTTTTTCATACTAAAGGTTTTTTTTATCGGATTGTTCCTATGGCAGCTATAAGATATAGTCATTCCACTTTGACCAAATTTGGTCAGAATGTAAGAGACAGTACCAAACATGTAATCTGTGAGTTTGGTTGAGATATCTTAAGAAACAAAAAAGTTTTTCATACTAAATGTGTTTTTCATCGGATTGTTCCTATGGCAGCTATAAGATATAGTCATCCGACTTTGACCAAATTTGGTCAGAATGTAAAAGACAGCCCCAATCATATAATCTGTGAGTTTGGTTGAGATATCTTAAGAAACAAAAATATTTTTCATACTAAATGTGTTTTTCATCGGATTGTTCCTATGGCAGCTATAAGATATAGTCATTCCACTTTGACCAAATTTGGTCAGAATGTAAGAGACAGTACCAAACATGCAATCTGTGAGTTTGGTTGAGATATCTTAAGAAACAAAAAAGTTTTTCATACTAAAGGTTTTTTTCATCGGATTGTTCCTATGGCAGCTATAAGATATAGTCATTCCACTTTGACCAAATTTGGTCAGAATGTAAGAGACAGTACCAAACATGTAATCTGTGAGTTTGGTTGAGATATCTTCAGAAACAAAAAAGTTGTTCATACTAAAGTTTATTTTGCATCCGATTGTTCCTATGGCAGCTATATGATACAGTCATCCGACTTTGATCAAATTTGGTCAGAATGTAAAAGACAGTACCAAACATGTAATCTGTGAGTTTGGTTGAGATATCTTAAGAAACAAAAATATTTTTCATACTAAATGTGTTTTTCATCGGATTGTTCCTATGGCAGCTATAAGATATAGTCATTCCACTTTGACCATATTTGGTCAGAATGTAAGAGACAGTACCAAACATGCAATCTGTGAGTTTGGTTGAGATATCTTAAGAAACAAAAAAGTTTTTCATACTAAAGGTTTTTTTCATCGGATTGTTCCTATGGCAGCTATAAGATATAGTCATTCCACTTTGACCAAATTTGGTCAGAATGTAAGAGACAGTACCAAACATGTAATCTGTGAGTTTGGTTGAGATATCTTAAGAAACAAAAAAGTTTTTCATACTAAAGGTTTTTTTCATCGGATTGTTCCTATGGCAGCTATAAGATACATTCATTCCACTTTGACCAAATTTGGTCAGAATGTAAGAGACAGTACCAAACATATAATCTGTGAGTTTGGTTGAGATATCTTAAGAAACAAAAAAGTTTTTCATACTAAATGTGTTTTTCATCGGATTGTTCCTATGGCAGCTATAAGATATAGTCATTCCACTTTGACCAAATTTGGTCAGAATGTAAGAGGCAGTACCAAACATGTAATCTGTGAGTTTGGTTGAGATATCTTAAGAAAAAAAAAAGTTTTTTATACTAAATGTGTTTTTCATCGGATTGTTCCTATGGCAGCTATAATATATAGTCATTCCACTTTGACCAAATTTGGTCAGAATGTAAGAGACAGTACCAAACATGTAATCTGTGAGTTTGGTTGAGATATCTTCAGAAACAAAAAAGTTTTTTATACTAAATGTGTTTTTCATCGGATTGTTCCTATGGCAGCTATAAGATATAGTCATTCCACTTTGACCAAATTTGGTCAGAATGTAAGAGACAGTACCAAACATGTAATCTGTGAGTTTGGTTGAGATATCTTAAGAAACAAAAAAGTTTTTCATACTAAGCAATTCCGTGACCTTTGACCCCGATTTGACCCACTTAGAGGTCGAATTTCGCAAAACGCCGTCTTATTGCACGATGAAATTATCTCATCTATGTTGTGTGCAAATTTCAGCTCTCTATCTTTTACCGTTTGGGCTGCACGTTGATTCTCAGTGAGTCAGTCAGTGAGTCAGTCAGTCAGTGAGTCAGGACAAAGAGTTTTATATATATAGATAGCATTTTTTCTAAAAAAAAACCGGAAATATTTAGCTTCCGCTGTCCGCTGCCTTAATTTTTTTCCTTGCAATTAAACTTTGGCTAAAAAGTCGGATTTGGGGATTTAGAGGGAAAAAGCTAAATTTGGCGGGAAAAAGCTTAATTAAGCGAATTAGTCAAAATTTGGCAAGAAGAGTTAATCTAAAAGTTTTGTTAGGATATCTCCGATTGCATCCGATTGTTCCTATGGCAGCTATATGATACAGTCATCCGACTTTGACCAAATTTGGTCAGAATGTAAGAGACAGCCCCAATCATATAATCTGTGAGTTTGGTTGAGATATCTTAAGAAACAAAAATATTTTTCATACTAAATGTGTTTTTCATCAGATTGTTCCTTTTGCAGCTATAAGATATAGTCATTCCTTTTTGACCAAATTTGGTCAGAATGTAAGAGACAGTACCAAACATGTAATCTGTGAGTTTGGTTGAGATATCTTAAGAAACAAAAAAGTTTTTCATACTTAATGTGTTTTTCATCGGATTGTTCCTATGGCAGCTATAAGATATAGTCATTCCCATTTGACCAAATTTGGTCAGAATGTAAGAGACAGTACCAAACATGTAATCTGTGAGTTTGGTTGAGATATCTTAAGAAACAAAAAAGTTTTTCATACTTAAGGTTTTTTCATCGGATTGTTCCTATGGCAGCTATAAGATATAGTCATTCCACTTCGACCAAATTTGGTCAGAATGTAAGAGACAGTACCAAACATGTAATCTGTGAGTTTGGTTGAGATATCTTAAGAAACAAAAAAGTTTTTCATACTAAAGGTTTTTTTCATCGGATTGTTCCTATGGCAGCTATAAGATATAGTCATTCCACTTTGACCAAATTTGGTCAGAATGTAAGAGACAGTACCAAACATGTAATCTGTGAGTTTGTTTGAGATATCTTAAGAAACAAAATAGTTTATCATACTAAATGTGTTTTTCATCGGATTGTTCCTATGGCAGCTATAAGATATAGTCATTCCACTTTGACCAAATTTGGTCAGAATGTAGGAGACAGTACCAAATATGTAATCTGTGAGTTTGGTTGAGATATCTTAAGAAACAAAAAAGTTTTTCTTACTAAAGGTTTTTTTCATCGGATTGTTCCTATGGCAGCTATAAGATATAGTCATTCCACTTTGACCAAATTTGGTCAGAATGTAAGAGACAGTACCAAACATGCAATCTGTGAGTTTGGTTGAGATATCTTAAGAAACAATAAAGTTTTTCATACTAAAGGTTTTTTTCATCGGATTGTTCCTATGGCAGCTATAAGATATAGTCATTCCACTTTGACCAAATTTGGTCAGAATGTAAGAGACAGTACCAAACATGTAATTTGTGAGTTTGTTTGAGATATCTTAAGAAACAAAAAAGTTTTTCATACTAAATGTGTTTTTCATCGGATTGTTCCTATGGCAGCTATAAGATATAGTCAGAATGTAAGAGACAGTACCAAACATGTAATCTGTGAGTTTGGTTGAGATATCTTAAGAAACAAAAAAGTCTTTCATACTAAAGGTTTTTTTCATCGGATTGTTCCTATGGCAGCTATAAGAAATAGTCATTCCACTTTGACCAAATTTGGTCAGAATGTAAGAGACAGTACCAAACATGTAATCTGTGAGTTTGGTTGAGATATCTTAAGAAACAAAAAAGTTTTTCATACTAAATGTGTTTTTCATCGGATTGTTCCTATGACAGCTATAAGATATAGTCATTTCACTTTGACCAAATTTGGTCAGAATGTAAGAGACAGTACCAAACATATAATCTGTGAGTTTGGTTGAGATATCTTAAGAAACAAAAAAGTTTTTCATACTAAGCAATTCCGTGACCTTTGACCCCGATTTGACCCACTTAGAGGTCGAATTTCGCAAAACGCCGCCTTATTGCACGATGAAATTATCTCATCTATGTTGGGTAAAAATTTCAGCTCTCTATCTCTTACCGTTTGAGCTGCACGTTGATTCTCAGTCAGTCAAGACAAAGAGTTTTATATATATAGAGACTAGGGGGTACGCCCCCTGCTCGCTTCGCTCGCCAACCCCCAGCTCGCTTCGCTCGCAACATTGTCTTTAGTTGTCCGGTTTAACAAATTTACATAATATTCGCCCCCTACTCGCTTCGCTCGCCAACCCGCAGCTCGCTTCGCTCGCAACATTGTATTTAGTTGCCCGTTTTAACAAATTTATATAATACTAGGGGGCTACGCCCCCTGCTCGCTTCGCTCGCCAACCCCCAGCTCGCTTCGCTCGCAACATTGTCTTTAGTTGTCCGGCTTAACAAATTTACATAATATTCGCCCCCTGCTCGCTTCGCTCGCCAACCCGCAGCTCGCTACGCTCGCAGCATTGTATTTAGTTGCCCGTTTTAACAAATTTATATAATATAACATTTTTTCTTTAAAAAAAAACGGAAATATTTAGCTTCCGCTGTCCGCTGCCTTAATTTTTTTCCTTGCAATTGAACTTTGGCTAAAAAGTCGGATTTGGTGATTTAGCGGGAAAAAGCTAAATTTGGCGGGAAAAAGCTAAATTTGGCGGGAAAAAGCTAAATTAAGAGAATTTGTCAAAATTTGGCAAGAAGAGTTAATCTAAAAGTTTTGTTAGGATATCTCCGATTGCATCCGATTGTTCCTATGGCAGCTATATGATATAGTCATCCCACTTTGACCAAATTTGGTCAGAATGTAAGAGACAGCCCCAATCATACAATCTGTGAGTTTGGTTGAGATATCTTAAGAAACAATAAAGTTTTTCATACTAAAGGTTTTTTTCATCGGATTGTTCTTATGGCAGCTATAAGATATAGTCATTCCACTTTGACCAAATTTGGTCAGAATGTAAGAGACAGTACCAAACATGTAATCTGTGAGTTTGTTTGAGATATCTTAAGAAACAAAAAAGTTTTTCTTACTAAAGGTTTTTTTCATCGGATTGTTCCTATGGCAGCTATAAGATATAGTCATTCCACTTTGACCAAATTTGGTCAGAATGTAAAAGACAGTACCAAACATGTAATCTGTGAGTTTGGTTGAGATATCTTAAGAAACAATAAAGTTTTTCATACTAAAGGTTTTTTTCATCGGATTGTTCCTATGGCAGCTATAAGATATAGTCATTCCACTTTGACCAAATTTGGTCAGAATGTAAGAGACAGTACCAAACATGTAATCTGTGAGTTTGTTTGAGATATCTTAAGAAACAAAAAAGTTTTTCATACTAAATGTGTTTTTCATCGGATTGTTCCTATGGCAGCTATAAGATATAGTCAGAATGTAAGAGACAGTACCAAACATGTAATCTGTGAGTTTGGTTGAGATATCTTAAGAAACAAAAAAGTCTTTCATACTAAAGGTTTTTTTCATCGGATTGTTCCTATGGCAGCTATAAGAAATAGTCATTCCACTTTGACCAAATTTGGTCAGAATGTAAGAGACAGTACCAAACATGTAATCTGTGAGTTTGGTTGAGATATCTTAAGAAACAAAAAAGTTTTTCATACTAAATGTGTTTTTCATCGGATTGTTCCTATGGCAGCTATAAGATATAGTCATTCCACTTTGACCAAATTTGGTCAGAATGTAAGAGACAGTACCAAACATATAATCTGTGAGTTTGGTTGAGATATCTTAAGAAACAAAAAAGTTTTTCATACTAAGCAATTCCGTGACCTTTGACCCCGATTTGACCCACTTAGAGGTAGAATTTCGCAAAACGCCGCCTTATTGCACGATGAAATTATCTCATCTATGTTGGGTAAAAATTTCAGCTCTCTATCTCTTACCATTTGAGCTGCACGTTGATTCTCAGTCAGTCAGTGAGTCAGTCAGTCAAGACAAAGAGTTTTATATATATAGAGACTAGGGGGTACGCCCCTTGCTCGCTTCGCTCGCCAACCCGCAGCTCGCTTCGCTCGCAACATTGTATTTAGTTGCCCGTTTTAACAAATTTATATAATATAACATTTTTTCTTTAAAAAAAAACGGAAATATTTAGCTTCCGCTGTCCGCTGCCTTAATTTTTTTCCTTGCAATTGAACTTTGGCTAAAAAGTCGGATTTGGTGATTTAGCGGGAAAAAGCTAAATTTGGCGGGAAAAAGCTAAATTTGGCGGGAAAAAGCTAAATTAAGAGAATTTGTCAAAATTTGGCAAGAAGAGTTAATCTAAAAGTTTTGTTAGGATATCTCCGATTGCATCCGATTGTTCCTATGGCAGCTATATGATATAGTCATCCCACTTTGACCAAATTTGGTCAGAATGTAAGAGACAGCCCCAATCATACAATCTGTGAGTTTGGTTGAGATATCTTAAGAAACAAAAAAGTTTTTCATACTAAAGGTTTTTTCATCGGATTGTTCCTATGGCAGCTATAAGATATAGTCATTCCACTTTCACCAAATTTGGTCAGAATGTAAGAGACAGTACCAAACATGTAATCTGTGAGTTTGGTTGAGATATCTTAAGAAACAAAAAAGTTTTTCATACTAAAGGTGTTTTTCATCCGATTGTTCCTATGGCAGCTATAAGATATAGTCATGCTACTTTGACCAAATTTGGTCAGAATGTAAAGGACAGTCCCAAACATACAATCTGTGAGTTTGGTTGAAATATTTAAAGAAACAAAAAAGTTTTTCATACTAAAGGTGTTTTTCATCCGATTGTTCCTATGGCAGCTATAAGATATAGTCATTCCACTTTGACCAAATTTGGTCAAAATATAAGAGACAGTACAAAACATGTAATCTGTGAGTTTGGTTGAGATATCTTAAGAAAAAAAAAAGTTTTTCATACTAAAGGTGTTTTTCATCGGATTGTTCCTATGGCAGCTATAAGATATAGTCATTCCACTTTGACCAAATTTGGTCAGAATGTAAGAGACAGTACCAAACATATAATCTGTGAGTTTGGTTGAGATATCTTAGGAAACAAAAAAGTTTTTCATACTAAGCAATTCCGTGACTTTTGACCCCGATTTGACCCACTTAGAGGTCGAATTTCGCAAAACGCCGTCTTATTGCACGATGAAATTATCTCACCTATGTTGTGTGAAAATTTCAGCTCTCTATCTCTTACCGTTTGGGCTGCACGTTGATTCTCAGTCAGTCAGTCAGTCAGTCAGTCAGTCAGTCAGTCAGTCAGTCAGGACAAAGAGTTTTATATATATAGATAGCATTTTTTCTAAAAAAAACCGGAAATATTTAGCTTCCGCTGTCCGCTGCCTCAATTTTTAAACGGTGAACGTTAGCTACTATTATTACCTATCATCCTACTAAATCCCAACAAGATCGGACAAATAGAAAGGTGGTACTGGCTGATTAAAGCTTTTAAGCAATTAAAGTGCCTAAAAAAGCCTAAGGTGCATGCAATTAACAAAATTTTAATTTATCTGTGTAAGTAACGGGTATCCTAAGGTCAGGAGCTCGACTTTAGCCTTTCCCACTTGTTATACCCGTTACTTATTAAAAATAAGTAAAAGGGGATATTGTATTCGTTGCAATGTATGTAACAGGGAGAAGGAAGCATCTCCGACCCTATAAAGTATATATATTCTTGATCAGCATCAACAGCCGAGTCGATATAGCCATGTCCGTCTGTCCGTCCGTCCGTCTGTCCGTCTGTCCGTCCGTCCGTCTGTCCGTCTGTCCGTCTGTGTGAGCGCCTAGATCTCAGAGACTATAAGAGCTAGAGCAACCAAATTTTGCACACAGATTTCTATAAGCCCCACGCAGGTCAAGTTTGTTTCAAAATTTTGCCACGCCCCTTTCCGCCTCCGTAAATCGCGAAAATCCACCACACGCACAGTTTTCAAAATATTAGGTTTTTTTAAACGGTGAACGTTAGCTATAATTATTACCTATCATCCTACTAAATCCCAACAAGATCGGACAAAGATAAAGGTGGTACTGGCTGATTAAAGCTTTTAAGCAATAAAAGTACCTAAAAGCATGCAATAAAAACAAAAGTTTAGTTTATTTAGGTAAGTAACGGGTATCCTATAGTCGGGAGCTCGACTATAGCCTTTCCCACTTGTTTTTAATAAGTAACGGGTATAATAAGTAAAAGGGGATATTGTATTCGTTGCAATGTATGTAACAGGGAGAAGGAAGCATCTCCGACCCTATAAAGTATATATATTCTTGATCAGCATCAACAGCCGAGTCGATATAGCCATGTCCGTCTGTCCGTCCGTCCGTCTGTCCGTCTGTCCGTCCGTCCGTCTGTCCGTCTGTGTGAGCGCCTAGATCTCAGAGACTATAAGAGCTAGAGCAACCAAATTTTGCACACAGATTTCTATAAACCCCACGCAGGTCAAGTTTGTTTCAAAATTTTGCCACGCCCCTTTCCGCCTCCGTAAATCGCGAAAATCCACCACACGCACAGTTTTCAAAATATTAGGTTTTTTAAACGGTGAACGTTAGCTATTATTATTACCTATCATCCTACTAAATCCCAACAAGATCGGACAAAGAAAGGTGGTACTGGCTGATTAAAGCTTTTAAGCAATAAAAGTGCCTAAAAGCATGCAATAAAAACAAAAGTTTAATTTATTTAGGTAAGTAACGGGTATCCTATAGTCGGGAGCTCGACTATAGCCTTTCCCACTTGTTTTTTCTGTATTCTTTTATATTATTTCCTATTATAATGGATGTCTGCTATAATAAAAATTGTCAAGTACGAGCACACGTTAAAATGGGTTTTGTTTGTTGCTGGCTGTGTGATAATATTTCACATGAAAAATGTGCTGGCCTTAACGGCCGAAGTGTTGATTTGATTCAAGCCAAATCTGGCTTAAAATAGACTTGTGAGTTATGTAGGGATGTCGAAAGGGATTTGATGGGATTCATGAGGCAGACTAAGAGAGGCTTTGGGATTCTTTTCGCCCAGTTTAAAACGCTGTTCGATAGCTTCTCAGTTTTGGATGCCAATTATAAGGGCATGAAACTCTTGAATGAGTCTCCAAAGCGCAAAAAGGCCAATCTTAGACTGTCTATTGGCCCGAATGAACTTTCAGTTCCTACATTTTCACCGGTTGTGTCTGCTTCTGCTCTTATTAATCTTTCGTCCCCTTCTCCTCAAACAACTGTCAGTACGGATAGCATTGCCTTGTCTATGGATGTGGTTCCTCTTGACACCGTAGAAGCTTCTGATTCGGTTGTTGTCAGTGCTGATGTTGCCGATCAACATGACAGCCCTAATACAACAGCTGTCTCAAACGGTCAATCAACAAACGCAGTAACTACTGATGTTGTTAAAAAGATCCTTGTAGGTGTTATACCAAAAAATCAAATTTTTGTTTCTAGGCTTTCCCTTGATACTACATCTGATGATGTTATGGCTTTTATTCAGGCCAAATCTGATGCCAAAATTTTGGTGAAAAAATTCAAATTTTCATATCTACGGGAGATATTGTCGTTTAAAATAAGTGTTCCGGTTAATCACTTCAAAGAAATTTGTTGTAAAGAATTCTGGCTCTATCACCTAATAGTAAAGGAATACAGTGTGAAAAAGAAGAATCGGACTCCGATTGTATTGCCTTCATCTTCTTCTAATAGCTCAAAACACTAACATCCTCCCACTCTTTGGGCTATCAGAATGTAAGAGGGATTCGTAGTAATCTTTATCTAAATAGCCTGTCCTTTCATTTTAATGTCGTTGCCTTTTCAGAAACTTGGTTAAGGCCCGACATTAATAATTCTGAAATTCTTTCTAATAAATTCTCCATTTATAGAAAAGCTATTGATGCTGATTTATCTTCGGAAGTAGTAATAACCGATAGTTCTATTGATATTGAATTTGTGTCTGTCAAAATGAGTATATGTGGCATTAATGTTTACATTACATGTTCTTATATTCCTCCTTCTTCAGAAAACTCAGTCTATACTTTGCATGCTTCTGCTATACATTCTGTTTTATCTATGCTCTCTGATCGTGATTTTCTTGTTGTTCTTGGTGATTTCGATATTGCCGGAACACAATGGATTTTGTGTTCTGACTCCAACGTTTTGACTTCCACGACGCAACGTGATTTTCTTGATAATCTTTTTGGGATGTCATTGTGTCAGATCAATGATATCCCAAATTCTCTGAATAAGATGCTTGATCTTATTTTTGTTTTGGATCCCTCTTTCTTATCTGTTTCTCGAACTAATCCCATATCCTTTCCTGAAGACCATGACTTTGGAGGTGTTGATGGACTTACCTGTCCGGGCTCCTAATTTTTGTAATGAGCATAAAACGAGAGCTCGTCAATTTCGGAAAACCGATTTTTCAAAGCTTTCTTAACTCTTACTACAGACTGACTGGTCCCGGCTATATGGCTGCAGGGATTTGGATAGTGCAGTCTCGATTTTTTATTCGACTTTAAACTCTTTACTTGATTTATGGGTCTAATAAACATGTTTGGTTTACGATGGAGTTAACTAGCTTGAAAAATATAAAATCAAGAATGTATAAAAAGTTCAAGAAAACTGGCTCTTTCTTGGATCTTTCTCGTTATCTGATTTAATTTTTCTGTTCTTAATTCCCAATGCTATGAAGATTATCCTGAAAGATGCAGTTTCGAAGTGATCCTAGGAAAATTTATACGTTTGTTAATTCCAAGCGTAGATCATCAGCACTTCCATCAACCTTTTTTTTTTGAAAAAAAGACCGCGGATTCTGATCCGGCTATCGCCGATTTATTTGCCGAATTTTTTCAAACAACTTATAGCGTTCAAAATGATCAATTAAGATCGCCTTATCCATATCGTGTAAATGTTTCTTATTGCATTTTTGGACCTTTAATTACGGAAAGCTCGCTTTTAAGTGATCTAAGGGCCGTAAAACCGGTATATTCACCGGGACCTGATGGAGTACCAGGATGTGTTCTTCGGTACTGCGCTGAAGGTCTTTTGAAACCCCTGTATAACTTATTTAAACTGTCTGTTGAGTTATGCTCTTTCTCAAAAGTTTGGAAAGAATAATTTGTTATTCCTCTCCTTAAGAAAAGAAACAAGTCTAATGTCTGTAACTATAGAGGTATTTCTAAGTTGTCTGCTATTCCTAAGGCTTTTGAGAAAATGATAACTTCTCAGCTGCAATATCTTTGTAGATTTATTATTTCACCCTACCAGCATGGGTTTGTGAAATATAGATCTAATACCACTAACTTATTGGAATTCACAACGTTTGTTATACATGGTTTTCAAAATAAATTTCAAACTGATGTCATTTACACTGATTTTAGCAAAGCTTTTGATACCGTTAATCACAATATTTTATTGCGTAAACTCCAACTTTTAGGTATTCCCAATAACATAGTTCTGTGGATTTCAGGCTACCTAAATTTTAGGGCCCAAAAAGTCTTTTTTAATGGTTCAGTTTCTAAACCTGTTAAGATTACTTGTTCGAGGGCGAACGGAAACGAAATATACGGCATGCAAATTAAAAGATCGCGAGAAGAGAAAGAAGATAGAGAGTTACGGACATTAAATAAGAAAACGCATATAGAAATAAAATTAAAATAATCTTAAGCTAATTATTACCTAAGTGGTTAAGTATTAAAGTTTTAAGATTGGAAATGGAGTTAGCATTGGAAGCAATATAAAAAAGTCTATTGTATTCAGAACACAACATTCTAAAAGGTTCATGCAATGCATAGTTAGATCTACAAAGAGGAAGAGCAATAGGAATAAAAGTTCTAGATACTACTCTACGAGGTACAGAAAAGTTGAGTCTAGCATATATACACAGGAAGAATGGAAAATTTGCTATGACTGTCCGATCAGGTCGAGTTATATACCGATCGAAGGGTATCAATGCGATCTATATATCGTTGAAAAGTTATTTCGAAGGGCTCTTAGGCATACCTTCAAAGTTTTTTTTTAAGTTAAAAGGTAAACAGCTACAAGTGAAGTAAGGGATTTATTTATTTATTTTTTATTTATTTATTAATATAGCACGACTAAAAGCAGTCGGCAAAACTAAAATAATATTTAAAAATTAAAATTAAAATTAAATTACAAAATAATAAAATAAATGTATGTAAAATTTAAATTAAAAACTGAAAAGAAAAAAGTTAATTTAAGTCTGGGGAAAAAAATGATAAGTGATCCAACATTTGTTGCAAGGATTGGGGAAAACCCAGAAAAACCCAATCAGATCGAAAAAGAAAGTAAGAAACCTCTTGGAAAATTACTGATCCAATGGGGAAGATATTAACGCGAAGTTCAATTCAGCCCATTGAGATCAGAAATTTGCCGGAGGTGATTAAAAAGAGATGCTTTAATTTGGTCGAGAGAGAGATTGAGTGATATTAAATTATAAAATTGATTGTAATCCGAGCATAGTATGCGAAAACGATTATGTAAAGCGTAGTCAGTAGTGCATGTAGGCAAAGATAAAGGAGCAAAATTCCTAGTGGCCCTGAAGGGAATATTGAAGCTTAAACGATCTAATAATGCTGGGGAGCAAATATCTCCAATAATTAATTTATGGAGAAAGATAACACCAAGAACAGTTTTACGGTGGACAAGGGATGGAAGATTAAGGAGAAGAAGTCTACTTGAGTTAGGTGGCAAACGAAGATTTGGATTCCAAGCTAAATCACGGAGTGCAAAAAGTAAAAATTGTTTCTGTACAGACTCAATTTGATCTTGATAAAGTTTGTGTTGAGGATTCCAAACACAAGAGCAATATTCAAGAATGGGACGAACTAAAGATGTGTAAAGCAATTTGGTAACATAAGGGTCATTAAATTCTTTAGACCAACGCTCTATGAATGCAAGAGTACCCCTAGCCTTATTTACAATAGAGGAGATATGAAGAGAGAAACCTAACTTATTATCAAAAAGAACACCAAGATCTACAACTGTCGATATGCGTTGGAGTGGTATATTATCGATGGAGTATGTTACCAAGTGAGGAGTAACCCTGTTAAAAGTCATAAACAGGCATTTAGAAAAATTTAAATTTAGATTATTAGCTACACACCACAGATGCATTGCATTTAAATCATCTTGTAAAAACTTATGACAATCAGCCTCCTTGTATGAAAATATAAGTTTCACGTCATCTGCATACATAAGTATGTGACAGTGAGCTAAAGTAGACGGGAGATCATTAATAAAAAGATTGAAAAATAAGGGACCTAGATGACTACCTTGAGGTACGCCAGAAGTGACCTTAACAGATTTAGAGATGGCTGATCTAAGCAGTACTCTTTGGGTCCTACCCGTAAGGTAGGAAGAGATCCATAAGAGGAATGAAAGGGAAAAACCAATATAGTCAAGCTTTTGAAGAAGAAGGCTATGATCAACGGAGTCAAATGCTTTACTGAAGTCTATGTAAATGACATCAGATTGCATTCTATTAAGGAAGGCCTCATTTACTAAAGAAGTAAACTCAAGTAAATTGGTCGAAGTTGACCGACTCTTAACGAAACCATGTTGAGCGGGGGAGATAATCGATTTGCAGAGATGCTGCAAAGAGGAAGATATAAATTTTTCAAAAAGCTTAGGGATTGCTGACAGCTTTGCTATTCCCCTGTAATTTGAAATATCCGCTTTGCATCCTTTCTTATGCAGTGGGATAATGTAAGATTCTTTCCATATAGTAGGAAAGACAGCTGAATGAAAGGATAGATTGAAAAGAGCTAATAAAGGATTTAGTATAGAAGTATGACACTCTTTCAACACACAACTAGGTATGTTGTCAGGGCCTGAACAGTAAGAAGATTTTAGTGAGTGAATAGCAGAAATAACACAACTATCGGTTATTTTAGACAAAAGTAAAGAATTAGATGAAGGAGCTGAAAAATTTATAGGGATTTTGTCACTGGACACATTGCGCTAAATTTTTCATAACTAATAAATACCAGTATATACTAGTAGTACTTTTTTGCGCAGAGCCAGTGACAAAATTTTTTTTTTAATAATTCATGTGTAAAATGTAATATTTTTCGTCACAAAATTGGATATCAGAAATTTTTTTGGCATGAAAATGTTTTCGTCACTAGACTTTTACCTCGTAAAGAGGTTTTTTTATAAGATATCAGAAATTTTTTAATAAGACATAGGAAGTTTTGACAATTGAAATATTTTTTTACAGTGTAACTTTGTCAATCGGTGTTCAAGCAAAAAGAAACTGTCTGGCAACACTGTATCTCTTTACTAACACACATGCCAACATGCCAAGCGCAAAATTTATCAGCACTCTCAAACTCTGGCTGCTATGACACTTTGTTGCTGCTGTCCTTTTCCAATTCAAAGTAAAACGTATATATTCAGTTAATAGGTTATATCTTCCAAACCAATCAACAAAAATTTATGCATGATGTATCAAAAAACGCGAAATATTAAAAGCTCAAACATATTCAAAATTAAAAAAAATCGCTAGCGGCGTTTTCTCGAAAACCGCCAAAATGTGGAAAAAATTACCTTTTCTCACCTGTAGCTTTTTACCTGTGTACTTTAGAAAAAAAGTTTGAACATATGCTTAAGAGCCCTTCAAAGTACCTTTCCAACGACATATAGATCATATCTGTAGCTTTCATAGATTGGACACTATGGGGGTTTTTAGTTTTAGCGGTTTTTAGCGATTTTTCGAAAAAATTGTAGAACAAACGTTTCTAGATTTTTGAGCGGGAACAAGTCCTCATTCAAACTTTTAAGCTAAATCATCGCTTTGATACAAACAAACAAACAAACAAACAAACAAACAAACAAACAAACATACTGACTTTTCATCTCATTTTCGGAAAGCGACTCAAAATTTCAAAATTAATTATTTTTTGAACCAGTTGTCCGATTTTGATGATCGAGGTGTCATTCGACGCGTATTTTTGATGAGAATTGTAAAAAATTCAACGGAAATTCAAAAAGGCTCCAACGGCCCCATTAGCTCCAATAATGTAAATTTTACCCCTCCCACTTACACCTGTTTATCTCACGAACCAGGTGAGTTTTCAAAAGTCTTAGTATGCACACTTGTAAGTTTAATTAATACCTTTCGATCGGTATATAACTCGACCTGATCGGACAGTCATAGCAAATCTTCCATTCTTCCTGTGTATATATGCTAGTCGCCTTCGCACCCTTCGTGCTGCTTTCGTCACTAGCGCGGACTGCCGTCCGCAGTGATACGTTTGTTAATTCCAAGTGTAGATCATCAGCACTTCCATCAACCTTTTTTTTTTGAAAAAAAGACCGCGGATTCTGATCCGGCTATCGCCGATTTATTTGCCGAATTTTTTCAAACAACTTATAGCGTTCAAAATGATCAATTAAGATCGCCTTATCCATATCGTGTAAATGTTTCTTATTGCATTTTTGGACCTTTAATTACGGAAAGCTCGCTTTTAAGTGATCTAAGGGCCGTAAAACCGGTATATTCACCGGGACCTGATGGAGTACCAGGATGTGTTCTTCGGTACTGCGCTGAAGGTCTTTTGAAACCCCTGTATAACTTATTTAAACTGTCTGTTGAGTTATGCTCTTTCTCAAAAGTTTGGAAAGAATCATTTGTTATTCCTCTCCTTAAGAAAGGAAACAAGTCTAATGTCTGTAACTATAGAGGTATTTCTAAGTTGTCTGCTATTCCTAAGGCTTTTGAGAAAATGATAACTTCTCAGCTGCAATATCTTTGTAGATTTATTATTTCACCCTACCAGCATGGGTTTGTGAAATATAGATCTAATACCACTAACTTATTGGAATTCACAACGTTTGTTTTACATGGTTTTCAAAATAAAATGCAAACTGATGTCATTTACACTGATTTTAGCAAAGCTTTTGATACCGTTAATCACAATCTTTTATTGCGTAAACTCCATCTTTTAGGTATTCCTAATAACATAATTCTGTGGATTTCAGGCTACCTAAATTTGAGGGCCCAAAAAGTCTTTTTTAATGGTTCAGTTTCTAAACCTGTTAAGATTACTTGTTCGAGGGCGAACGGAAACGAAATATACGGCATGCAAATTAAAAGATCGCGAGAAGAGAAAGAAGATAGAGAGTTACGGAAATTAAATAAGAAAACGGATATAGAAATAAAATTAAAATAATCTTAAGCTAATTATTACCTAAGTGGTTAAGTATTAAAGTTTTAAGATTGGAAATGGAGTTAGCATTGGAAGCAATATAAAAAAGTCTATTGTATTCAGAACACAACATTCTAAAAGGTTCATGCAATGCATAGTTAGATCTACAAAGAGGAAGAGCAATAGGAATAAAAGTTCTAGACACTACTCTACGAGGTACAGAAAAGTTGAGTCTAGCATATATACACAGGAAGAATGGAAAATTTGCTATGACTGTCCGATCAGGTCGAGTTATATACCGATCGAAGGGTATCAATGCGATCTATATATCGTTGAAAAGGTATTTCGAAGGGCTCTTAGGCATACCTTCAAAGTTTTTTTTTTAAGTAAAAAGGTAAACAGCTACAAGTGAAGTAAGGGATTTATTTATTTATTTATTTATTAATATAGCACGACTAAAAGCAGTCGGCAAAACTAAAATAATATTTAAAAATTAAAATTAAAATTAAATTACAAAATAATAAAATAAATGTATGTAAAATTTAAATTAAAAACTGAAAAGAAAAAAGTTAATTTAAGTTAATTTAAGTCTGGGGAAAAAAATGATAAATGATCCAACATTTGTTGCAAGGATTGGGGAAAACCCAGAAAAACCCAATCAGATCGAAAAAGAAAGTAAGAAACCTCTTGGAAAATTACTGATCCAATGGGGAAGATATTAACGCGAAGTTCAATTCAGCCCATTGAGATCAGAAATTTACCGGAGGTGATTAAAAAGAGATGCTTTAATTTGGTCGAGAGAGAGATTGAGTGATATTAAATTATAAAATTGATTGTAATCCGAGCATATGTGCGAAAACGATTATGTAAAGCGTAGTCAGTAGTGCATGTAGGCAAAGATAAAGGAAAATTCCTAGTGGCCCTGAAGGGAATATTGAAGCTTAAACGATCTAATAATGCTGGGGAGCAAATATCTCCAATAATTAATTTATGGAGAAAGATAACACCAAGAACAGTTTTACGGTGGACAAGGGATGGAAGATTAAGGAGAAGAAGTCTACTTGAGTAAGGTGGCAAACGAAGATTTGGATTCCAAGCTAAATCACGAAGTGCAAAAAGTAATAATTGTTTCTGTACAGACTCAATTTGATCTTGATAAAGTTTGTGTTGAGGATTCCAAACACAAGAGCAATATTCAAGAATGGGATGAGCTAAAGATGTGTAAAGTAATTTGGTAACATAAGGGTCATTAAATTCTTTAGACCAACGCTCTATGAATGCAAGAGTACCCCTAGCCTTATTTACAATAGAGGAGATATGAAGAGAGAAACCTAACTTATTATCAAAAAGAACACCAAGATCTACAACTGTCGATATGCGTTGGAGTGGTATATTATCGATGGAGTATGTTACCAAGTGAGGAGTAACCCTGTTAAAAGTCATAAACAGGCATTTAGAAAAATTTAAATTTAGATTTTTAGCTACACACCACAGATGCATTGCATTTAAATCATCTTGTAAAAACTTATGACAATCAGCCTCCTTGTATGAAAATATAAGTTTCACGTCATCTGCATACATAAGTATGTGACAGTGAGCTAAAGTAGACGGGAGATCATTAATAAAAAGATTGAAAAATAAGGGACCTAGATGACTACCTTGAGGTACGCCAGAAGTGACCTTAAGAGATTTAGAGATGGCTGATCTAAGCAGTACTCTTTGGGTCCTACCCGTAAGGTAGGAAGAGATCCATAAGAGGAATGAAAGGGAAAAACCAATATAGTCAAGCTTTTGAAGAAGAAGGCTATGATCAACGGAGTCAAATGCTTTACTGAAGTCTATGTAAATGACATCAGATTGCATTCTATTAAGGAAGGCCTCATTTACTAAAGAAGTAAACTCAAGTAAATTGGTCGAAGTTGACCGACTCTTAACGAAACCATGTTGAGCGGGGGAGATAATCGATTTGCAGAGATGCTGCAAAGAGGAAGATATAATTTTTTCAAAAAGCTTAGGGATTGCTGACAGCTTTGCTATTCCCCTGTAATTTGAAATATCCGCTTTGCATCCTTTCTTATGCAGTGGGATAATGTAAGATTCTTTCCATATAGTAGGAAAGACAGCTGAATGAAAGGATAGATTGAAAAGAGCTAATAAAGGATTTAGTATAGAAGTATGACACTCTTTCAACACACATCTAGGTATGTTGTCAGGGCCTGAACAGTAAGAAGATTTTAGTGAGTGAAAAGCAGAAATAACACAACTATCGGTTATGAAAATGAGCTGAAAAATTTATAGGGATGTTATTAGAGGAGGAAGAGGAGTAAGTAGATTGAAAAAAATCAGCAAAAAGGTTAGAAACATTAAAGTCATCGCTAACTTTATTAGAGTTAAGGAAAAAAGTTTTTGGTAACGAGGAAATTCTACGTTTGGAGTTGACGAAGGAATAAAATTGTTTAGGATCCCGCGCAAATTGATTCTTACAACGAATGAGATAGCTTTCATAGCATTGAGAATTGTAAATTGAAAAATTAGCTTTAGCTTTAGAATATTTCAGAAAGTCCAAATTGGATGATGTCAACTTGAACTTTTTGAAATATTTTGATTTTAAATTTTTTAAATGAGATAATCTTGGAGTGAACCAAGGAGTTTTTAATGAAGCAGACTTAACAACACTATTGGGGATACAGACATCAAAAAGAGAATTCAGAGTGTTGTAAAAGAAAGAGACAGCTAAGTTAATATCATTCGTTTCATACAGAGTAGACCAATCTGTAGCAGAAACCAGATGGTTAAGTAAAGAAAAATTTCCTTTACGAAAGCAACGGCGGGTATTAATAGGAAGTTGGAAAGACGCAATGTTAGTATTAAGAATAGAAATTGAAAGTTCAAGGATGGTAAGAATCTTCAGGTTCGACTACAGGGGAAGATCTTGTGACAGTAGCACAAGATAAATTGTTAATAAAGACAAGATCAAGCATTCTGCTAAGACTATTCGAAATTGAATTAATTTGAAAAAGTGGAAGGTCAATTATACCATCTAAGAAATCATGCTGACCTGAGGGAACAAAATAATTTAAGTCATTAAAAAATGACCAGGAGGTATGGGGCAGGTTGAAGTCACCAACAACGACAAATAAGTCCTTGTCAAGCACAAGGCAAGAAATTTTTTTTATATTGTTTAGGTGTTGCAAATAAACATGAATGTTAGATGAAGGTGGTATATACGAGCAAGAGATAAATATGGCACAAAATGGAAAAGTTACCTTTACCGCAACAAATTCAATATCATCAGAGGGAGAAATATTTATAATTTCAGACTGTAAAGAGGATTTAACAGAAATTAATACACCACCTCCGCGCCGGTTGTGCCGATCACAGCGAAACGTATTAAAATTCGATGACATAATCTCATTATCTGATATGCTTGAATTTAACCAAGTTTCAGAGAATGCAATGATGTCAGAATCAAAAGAAGAACTATTCAAATAAAGAGTCTTTAACTTAGACACAAGACCTCTAACATTCTGATATTGTACAGTGATTTGCTCAAGCTCTAGTTTTTTGGAGCATTAATAGAAACAGCTTGGGCTGAAGAAATAGGTAATGGAAGGCTAACGGGAGTGGAACGAGAACTATTTTTAGGTTTAAGTTCATGAACAATTATATGAGGCGGCCAAAATTGTGGGTCGCATATAATTGGGAAAAATTCAGAAGACACACTAATTTTAAATGAAGAAATCTCTCTAGGCTCAGAAAAATTGAACTTTCTAACAGAAACATTTGCTGAGGATTTACTAGCGATGTAAGCAGGCACAGATTCAGATGTAGTGTCCGCTGACAGTCTAGATATGAAAATCTGCTTTCGAGGAGCTACAACTGTTAGCAGAGGCGGCGGCGAAGTAGGTGAGGTTAAATGCCGACTATTCCGTCGACTAGAAGAGGCTTCAGAGGGTCTGTCAGTTAAATTGATTCTAGCATCAGGCACTGCAGTAGTTGACATACCCAGAAGAGGAGCCGAAGAAGTGGCCACAACAGGAGTAGTTGAGACTGATACGAAAGGTGCCGAGGGTGCCAAGGGTGACGAAGGTGTTTGAAGGTGTATTGAAGGGGCTACTGGAGGTGTAGTGTTCAATGAAGAAGCTGTAGAAGCCAAAAAATGGGAAGGAAGCTCATTTGCCTTCCACATTTTGGCGATTTAAGAAAAATCTACACATCAAATCACTTAAAAATGTGTTATATGTTGTAGGCAATTTTATACCGCGTTTTTTGACATATAACACATATCTGTCAAAATTCGTTTGGGCAAGATCTTACCTATTAACTGAATATTCCTTTTACCTTTACACTACTGCATATACATATGTACACAGTGGGAAAGGCTATAGTCGAGCTCCCGACTATAGGATACCCGTTACTTACATAAACAAATTAAAATTTTTTTATTGCATGCTTTTAGGCATTTTAATTGCTTAAAAGCTTTAATCAGCCAGTACCACCTTTCTGTTTGTCCGATCTTTTTGGAATTTAGTAGGATGATAGGTAATAACAGTAGCTAACGTTCACCGTTTAAAAAAACATAATATCTTGAAAACTGTGCGTGTGGTGGATTTTCGCGATTTACGGAGGCGGAAAGGGGCGTGGCAAAATTTTGAAACAAACTTGACCTGCGTGGGGTTTATAGAAATCTGTGTGCCAAATTTGGTTGCTCTAGCTCTTATAGTCTCTGAGATCTATGAACTCACAGAGACGGACAGACGGACGGACGGACAGACGGACATGGCTATATCGACTCGGATGTTGATGCTGATCAAGAATATATATACTTTATAGGGTCGGAGATGCTTCCTTCTCCTTGTTACATACATTGCAACGAATACAATATCCCCTTTTACTTATTTTTAATAAGTAACGGGTATAATTAGTAAAAGAGACTGAGACAGGCATGGCACCGGGGGCATAGGCAGAAGCAGAGACAATGCTCAGCGTGAACATTAAAAAGTTGCTGCATACTTTCTTGCTGTTGTTGTTAGCCCGAAGGCGGCTACAAGTTAATTTATCAGCATTTAACTCCTTGACAGCGGCGCCAACCATTCTTTTTTTTCTCTCTCTGCATTTTTTTTTTTTTATTTTTAAATTAAAGTATCGCATTGCAAAAAATGCAAATCAATTACGGTCTCTAGGAAACACATTTCAATTTAAAGACAGAGCTCCTTAAATTTCATGTTAATTTCAAGTCTATTTGCACATAAGCAAATATATTAAACGAAATAAATTATAATAATAGAGGCCCCTTTATTCATGTATTGAGTTAATCTAAAAAATAAGCAGTAAGTTGAAATACTCTTGATGTCTTTTTAAATTAAGTAGTCTTGCAAAAACAAGCTCATGAGCGACGAAAGAATTCATGTATTTTGCCTTCGCACCCTTCGTGCTGCTTTCGTCTCTAGCGCGGACTGCCGTCCGCAGTGATTACGGTTGGAAAATTCGAGAGGGAAACGAAAGCGTTCAGCCGAATATGCCAGAGATAATTAACCTTTTAAAAAACATCTCGTATTTAACCTTTAATATTTTAGCGAGCTATTTTAAAATGTAAAACCTCGCAAACATGTCGCACTTGCTGCCTATTTCGTGTCCCCTGTATTTTCCCCTCACCCCTTCTGACTTCTGTCACTGTCCCTTTTCCTGTTTCTGTCCCTTTCGCGATACACCTCTCGACTGAGCTGATGTTTCTGCCTTCAGCATAAGCATCCTTCTGACAACGTAACTGTCAAAATGTCAACGCAATGCAAACACTACCAACAAATTTAATATAAAATCAAAACAATAACAAAAATACATTTTGCAGAACATTTCGCTAGAAATTTAACAACTCAGGCGAAACTCTGGTCCTGGGCAGCGAACGATTCAGCGTGAATGGAAGCCGCAGCATTTTAAAGTACACTCCGGTCACAGATCAGGTAAAGAGGACAACTTCACCAATCACTGCGGACGGCAGTCCGCGCTAGTGACGAAAGCAGCACGAAGGGTGCGAAAGGCGACTAGCATATATACACAGGAAGAATGGAAAATTTGCTATGACTGTCCGATCGGGTCGAATTATATACCGATCGAAAGGTATCAATCTAACTTAAAAATGTGCATACTAAGACATTTGAAAACTTACATGGTTCGTGAGATAAACAGGTGTAAGTGGGAGGGACAAAATTTAAATGATTGGAGCAAATGGGGCCGTTGGAGCCTTTTAGATTTTTTTTTATAATTTTTCACTATACTTATCAAAAATACGCGTCGAATGACACCTTGATCATCAAATCCGACCACTGGTTCAGAAGATATATAATTTCGAAATTTTTGGTGCCCTTTTCAAAACGAGATGAAAAGTCAGTCTGTTTGTTTGTCTGTTTGTTTGTTTGTTTGTTTGTTTGTTTGTATAGATCAAAGCGTTGATTTAGCTTAAAAGTTTGAATGAGGACTTGTTCCGGATAACAAATCTAGAAACGTTTGTTCTACGACTTTTTCGAAAAATCGCTAGTTTAGCGGGAAATCGCTAAAAACCGCTAAAATTGAAACCCCCATAGCATCCAAACGATAGGAGCTACAGATCTGTTCGTTGGAAAGGTGTTTTGAAGGGCTTTTAGGCATACCTTCAAAGTTTTTTTTTTAAGTAAAAAGGTAAACAGCTACAGGTGAAATAAGGTATTTATTTCCACATTTTGGCGATTTAAGAAAAATCTACACATCAAATCACTTTTAAATATACTGCATGTTGTAGAGAATTCAATTACGCGTTTTTTGACATATAACACATATCTGTCAAAATTCGTTTGGGCAAGATATTACCTA
Organism: Drosophila limbata; assembly: GCA_963924055.1. Lineage (NCBI taxonomy): Eukaryota > Metazoa > Arthropoda > Insecta > Diptera > Drosophilidae > Drosophila > Drosophila limbata. The sequence goes on from CAWUOW010000470.1 coordinate 71,396, forward strand.
TTAACTGAATATACCTTACACCTTTACACTACTGCATGTACATGTTCAGTATGTGCACTGCTTGCAGTGCATGTGGAAAGATACTGCTTGCAAGTGGTCAATTCTTTTTGCGGCAGATAAATCATTTTATAATCAAAAATATAGAAACTTTTGTGTTTCGACTTTTTCGAAAATAGCTACTTTAGCGGGAAATCACTAAAAACCGCTAAAATTGGAACCCCCATATCATCCAAACGATAAAAGCTACAGATGTGATATATATATCGTTGAAAAGATATTTTAAAGGGCTCTTAGGAATACCTTTAGTATTTTTTTAAGATAAAAGGTAAACAGCAACAGGTGAAATAAGGTGTTTTTTCCCACATTAAGGCGATTTTTGTGAAAACGCAAGTAATGATTTTTTCTAATTTTCAATATATTGTAGTTTGTAAAATTTCGATGTGTTTGGAAGATATTACCTGTTAACAGAATATATACGTTTCGCTTAGAATTGGAATAGGACAGCAGCAACAACGTGTCGTAGCAGCCAGAGCTTGAGAGTTCTGTTAGATTTTGACAAAATTGTACCGTCAAAATATATTGCAAATTTCAAAACTTTTGATAACCTACTCCAAAATTTCTGATATCTTATAAAAAAAACCTCTTTACGAGGTAAAAGTCTAGTGACGAAAACATTTTAATGCACCAAAATTTCTGATATCCAATTTTGTGACGAATAATATTAAGTTTTACTTAAAATTTAATACAAAAAATTTTTTTTGTCACTCGGCACATTGCTCTAATTTCTTCATACCTAATAAATATATATTTTTTGCGCAGTGCCGAGTGACAAAAAAATTTTTTTGTAGTAATTTTTAAGTAAAACTTAATATTATTCGTCACAAAATTGGATATCAGAAATTTTGGTGCATTAAAATGTTTTCGTCACAAGACTTTTACCTCGTAAAGAGGTTTTTTTTATAAGATTAAGAGATACACAATGCACACAAATAACACTTCACACACATATCGTCATATACGAGTCGCGAAGTGTACATATAAATATGTCTGTGCATGTATTTTACAGGATTATGGCACATTCTATATATTCAGATAACTTGAACAACAAAAAAGTTGTTCATACTAAGACTTGATGTTCGACTTGTCGTTCCTATTGCAGCTATTTGATATTAGGGTCCGATTTCAATAAAATTTGATCAGGATGTATGGGACCATCCCATATGCATATTTTGTTAGTTTAGTTCAGATATCTCAAACAACAAAAAAGTTTTTCATACTAAGTTTTGATTTTTCACTGATCGTTCCTAAGGCAGCTATACGATATAGAAGTGTGATCCAAAATCTAGCACAAACTCGATCAGCGTGCAATATAGACGAACCTACATTCCAAGTTTGGAGTCTCTAGCTTTTATAGTCTCTGAGATCTTGACGGACAGACTCGGCTGTTGATGCTGATCAAGAATATATATACTGTTCGGAGCAGAGCATTTGAATTTATTGATTTATATCAGGGATTAAAACCCTAACCGAAACCGTAACCTTCAACCGGTAAAAACCAATTGAAATTTAAAACCGTAACTGAAACCGTAACCGAAAAAAAAAATGTTAATTTGACCGAAACCTTAAAACCGAAATTCTGTGAACCCAAATAACCGTTTAGAAACCGTTTCATTTATATGGGTTAATTTCGGTTTTTAATACATTAAAAAAAAATTATTTCTTATTTTTATTTTTGATTTTAATTTCTTATGTTTAATTTTCAATTTTCATTTTTGATATTCATGATCATATTTTCATAACACTGTATAAGCGCAAATAAAATAAATTTAAAATAAACTGTAGAATATAAAGGGAGTTTTTTTTTTAGAGTTTTGGTTTTCAAAATGAAATAAAACGCATCTAATTTAAGGTTATGACCAAGAATTTATTTTTATTGTAAAGTTCAATGCTTGCTACTATGTTCTAAAAATTATTTCAGGCAAGTGACCGCCGGTGCTGGCTCGAATAAATTCTAGCCAAGAGGCCTAATTTTCGACCACTGTTTGCAGCAATTGGGGCTGTATGTCAGCAATAACGCGCCGAATATTCTCTGCGTAGACAAGCGACTTTACATAATCCTTCAAAAGTTAGTCTAAAGGCGTTAAATCACATGATGTATGTTAATTGACCAGCCACAAGCGTAAAATGAACTTTTCACCGAAATTGCCTCTCAATTGGTCCATTGTTTCGCGTGCTGTGTGGCACCGTCTTGCTGAAACCACACGTAAGCCAAGTCTAGCTCTTCCATTTTGGGCAAAAAAAAGTGTGTAATCATTCAGAGTAACCGCCCCAAAAGGTCGACTAAACTGATCATAAAATGGAATAAGTTCAAAATGCAATTTCTTAACCGAGCAAGAATTTTGATGATGAAATTCAATAATATGCATACGTTGTTTCGGAATAAGTCTATTCACTATTAAATGGAAAACCAAACTGAGCTTAAATAAAGTGACACCTGTCACACCTCAGTAAAAAGTGTTGACAGTTTGAAAACCAAAAGTCTAAAAATAACACCCGTTAGTATGTGAAAGAAATGTGTGAATGCAAATTTAAATAAGTAATACCTTTTTAATTATTATTATAATATTAATATAACTATATATTTAGCAAAAAAAATTTTTTTAGTGAACCGAAACCATACCGGTATTTCAAAACCGAAACTTACAAAAACCGGTTCACCGTTACGAAACCTTTATTCAAAGATTTTGCGTAACCGATAACCGAAAACCGAAATGCGAACATAACCGAAACCGTAACTGAAACCGATATTCGTTTCGGTTTTAATCCCTGATTTATATTAATCTTGCCATTTATATTAATTGTCAACTTAGAACTAATTAATGGAACACCTGTACGTATGCAACAATATTGTTAACAATGCATTTTGCATGCCCAATGTTAATGTTAATGTTAATGTTGTACTCATTTTGGCACACAGATGATCTGTATAAAACTTGCAAATCACTACTTGAAATCAGCCGGCAATAAACAAAGTCAACAAATCAATTCGGTCGTGTTTTATAACTTAAAATACGTAACAATTAGAGGCATATCGTTGCCTCTCGAAACATTGGTGACCCCGACGTGATTCTCGTTCCTTGTCGTGCATATCGTTGCAACTTTGAACGGAGTCCGTAATTGTTTATTTCATTAAACAATTCTTATATCGTTGTTGTTGTTTTGTGTGCAAATCGGTGCACACATTCAAATACATTTTTTCGGTACATTCGCGTGCCTACAAACATTAAAATAAAATGTGCTTATTAATTGCAAATCGCAATGTTATACACACACACACGCATACACACACAAAAATACATTCATTCGTTCCCGCCAATTTCTGCCGGTTCGCGCTAAGTGCATCAACCCCCGCAAACAGTTACGCAAAAGCAAATCGAAGACAGCCGCTATTTGTCGCTTGCTTTCTGGTGCACACATCGACTAAGTGGCTTTTTGCGCGAGTTACCGCCTACGCTCCTTCTTCACCTCCACCTAAACCCCCGCGGACGTTGACGACGTTCCAATGATCATGCCATTCAACCCGGCAGCGATCGTTGCATTGCAACATACACTGGCGGGTAGCCTAAACAGCAAAGTGCTGCCACAGCATACCAGGGATTACAATGTAAGCAACTCTTCAATGTGGGACTCGACATCCGGCTAAGTGCTGACTCGCTACTTCGCAACATTCATAAGCCCCAACCAATTCAATGTACTCTTTTATATATAAGTCGCAAAGCCTCTGCCGAGGTTTCCTAAAAGTAAAACTGAATAAACCAAAACACTTAGAATTCGAAAACCAAATGGAGCAGTTGTTCTTTATTGAAATCTCGTCTTAAAATATAAAACTCAAACACACAAACTTATACAACACACACACCACTATAAGTATCAAAGTGGTAACTGGCGCAGCCGTTTTCAAGGACCGAGGATCGCCCCTACAACATCTATACCTTCTCTGCAAACCCCAAACGATGTCTACCAAAATATTGCTAATCATTACAATGTAATAATACAGGTGAGCGGTGACAATGTTAAAAAAAAAAGAAAGAAAAGTGAAGAAAATTTATACTCTCGTTGTGAAAAAAAATAATTTCAAAAGGCCAAAAGCTAAAATTTTTTTAAAAAAAAAATATGTTTTGCAAAAGGAAAAAAGGAAAACAATGGTTTTTTTTTTAAAAAAAAAAAGAACAAACAAAAAATATGCAGATTTTTAAACGTATGAAAATCGAGTGCCGATAATCAACTAATGTATCAAAATAAATAAATTCTGATAATGTTTCACTGTGCAAATAGCAAACGCTGGAAAAAAAAGAGAAAAATGTTTAAAAAAAAAAATGATGAAAATAAATAACAAAATATAAATACATATACATGTTTTTACAATTCGAATAATTTGTGTCGCTACTGCAGGCATCAAACGCTGATCACTGCCAGAAAATCTTTTTTTAAAAAAAAATATATTTTCACAAATTGAATAATTTTTGTCACTGTGCAGATATCAAACGCTGATCACTGCCGGAACAAAAAAAAATATATAACTACAAATTTTTTTTCCCACAAATCGAATAAAATTTTCTTACTGTGCAGATATCAAATGCTGATCACTGCCAGGAAAAAATTTAAAAAAAAAATATTTTCACAAATTGAATAATTTTTCTCACTGTGCAGATATCAAATGCTAATCACTGCCAGAAAATCTTTTTTTAAAAAAAAAATATTTTCACAAATTGAATAATTTTTCTCACTGTGCAGATATCAAATGCTGATCACTGACAAAAAATCTTTTTTTTTTAAAAAAAATATTTTCACAAATTGAATAATTTTTGTCACTGTGCAGATATCAAATGCTGATCACTGCCGGAACAAAAATAAATATATAACTACAAAAATTTTTTCCACAAATCAAATAAATTTTCTCACTGTGCAGATATCAAGTGCTGATCACTGCCAAGAAAAAATTATAATAATAAATAATTACAAAAAATTTTTCCACAAATCGAATAAATTTTCTCACTGTGCAGATATCAAGTGCTGATCACTGCCAAGAAAAATTAAAAAAAAAAAATAATAACGAATTATTACAAAAAATTTTTCCACAAATTGAACAAATTTTCCCACTGTGCAGACATCAAGTGCTGATCACTGCCAAGGAAAAAAAATTATAATAATAAATAATTACAATTTTTATTTTCCACAAATCGAATAAATTTTTGTCACTGTGCAAGAATCAAGTGCCGATCATTGTCAAGTGCACAATACGTAAACAAAACAGAAAATATACGTACAACATTAACTATCAGTCACTCCCATACAAATTGCTGAGCTTGTAATTTGAGTCGCCTCTCGTCGCTGCATATTTCATTGTATTCACAAACACTTATGTCAGCATACCACAGCAATTCAAGTGGATTAATGTAACACGAGACCCTATGCAAAGTAGTGGCCGTCGTTTTGTTTACAATTTTCATTTTTATAAAGTATTTAAGCCCTGGCTACAAAGTAAACAGAACGAGTGCCTATTGCTTGCTATTTGAAACACTCATCGGGTATCTCAGACTACATAATGCACTTCAAAACACAACAATCTAAATAATCAAAATAAAAAAAAAAACAACATAAAATTTAATCCGTTGGCCTCAATAAAAAAAAAATAATAAATAAAAACGAGTTGCTAGCTTTCCTTTCTTATTACCATTGCCACCAAGTTCACATTACAATAACAACGGGAAAAACTCTCAAAACTACCGAAATAACAATAACAACGGACAAAACTCTCAAAACAACTACCGAAATGACAATAACAACGGGCAAAACTCTCAAAACAACTACCGAAATGCCAATAACAGCGGACAAAACTCCCAAAATCGTAATAATGCCGGGCAGCGGCCTTCTTCTAATTTCAATAACATAAATGACAACGAAAATTTTCAGGCAGAAGCCTCGACAAGCCAATCGGCTACATAAATAAAAAAACGCACGGACTTACACTACCCTACGTACTTTTGACCACCTTCGATGACAAAGCCCCACTAAAATTTTTAATAGACACCGGATCAACGTTTTCCTTTTTAAACCCAAGCTTTGCTACGAGAGACAACATATTAGAGTTAGATAATAAAGTCACCATTACGACAGTTCTACACAGTTACACTTTAGGAAATAAGGTTGTTCTACCAATGCCAACAGAGTTTAACGAGCCAGGCCATTTAAGTCTACTACTTTTCAAGTTCCACCCGTACTTTGACGGTCTCCTAGGAATGGATTTCATTACGTCCCACAAGGCTAGAATAAATATCGAAGACTTGAAACTAGAAACTCCATATACTGCCATAGACATCTTTATGACAATTAACAACGGTACAGACCTTTTCCTTATACAACCCCAGATCAAAACCCGTATTCTCCTCCCCGTTGAACTCAGTAAAGGCGACTTCTTGTGTAACCCTCTGACCCTAAATACGAATCTTTCAATACGGGAGGGCTATATACAGCCACGGACGGATCCAGTTTTCTCGAAGTAACTAATAACTCAAAAACGGAACAAACCTTTTGCCTAGAAAAACCTGTAGAAGTAATACCATATAACGAAGAAGCTTACGACCAATTACATAGCATCACTTTACAACCAAGTTCAATGTCCTACGAGGAACGTTTCGTTGACTACGTCCAAACAAATCATTTAAACCAAGAAGAAAAGAAAGGGTTACTCAAGATTAGCAAAAATTTTCGAGACCTCTTCTACGACGATGCCAAACCATTGACTTTCTCCAACTCCGTGAAACACTGTATCCCCACGACCGACAACATCCCAGTCCACGTCAAAACGTATAGGTATCCGTATATTCACAAAGAGGAAGTTCGCAAACAGATTGCTAAAATGCTAGAGCAGAATATCATCAGAAATAGTCACTCTCCTCGGGGTGCACCCGTTTGGGTGGTTCCGAAAAAGTCAGACTCCTCCAATGAGAAAAAGTGGAGGCTAGTTATAGACTTTAGGAAACTGAATGACAAAACCATCTCAGATAAATACCCAATCCCTAACATTAACGACATTCTTGACAACATTGGCAGGGCAAAGTACTTTTCTACATTGGACTTAGCTAGTGGATTCCATCAAATTGAAATGAATAACAAAGATATGTCTAAAACAGCTTTCTCAGTCGAAAACGGTCATTACGAGTTCACGAGAATGCCCTTTGGACTGAAAAACGCCCCGGCTACATTTCAGAGAGTCATGGATAATGTATTGGGAGAACTTGTAGGAGACATCTGTCTGGTTTACCTTGATGACATCATAATTTTTTCCGCATCACTACATAAGCATCTGATTGACATAAAGTCAGTTTTCCAAAAATTACGTCAAGCAAAGTCATGGATAATGTATTGGGAGAACTTGTAGGAGACATCTGTCTGGTTTACCTTGATGACATCATAATTTTTTCCGCATCACTACAAAAGCATCTGATTGACATAAAGTCAGTTTTCCAAAAATTACGTCAAGCAAATTTATCGAATCGAACTGACGAAATCAAATTTCCTCAGAAAAGAAATAGATTTTTTAGGACACATAGTCACACAAGAAGGCATTAAGCCAAATCCGGACAAAATAAAAGCTATTAAAGACTTTCCGTGCCCCAAAACGACAAAACAAATCAAATCATTCCTAGGACTAATAGGATACTACAGGAAATTTATAAAAGATTTTGCCAGAATTACAAAACCAATCACTAGACAACTTAAAGGGGGCAAATCAGTTGTTATAGACTCAGAGTTTTTACAAGCATTCACTCAGAAAAAAATGAACGAAAAAAATCATGCACATTTTTCTTGATATGTGACCGAATCGTTCTCATTTTTTCGTGCTTAACACAAGCACGAGTCGGTATCAAATCGTGCACACAAAAAAAAATTACCGAGAAAAATCAAACATTTCCCATTTTCTTTAAAAGAAAAGCAGGCGACGACTTCAAATTTACAATTGTGTGGATATCATTGCTTTTGCTGTGTGTCAAAGGGGATATTTCTATCGACTGTGAGTATATTTTAAAAAATAGTGAAAAGTACAATACATTTTTATGGGGACAAGAATTTTACAGGAGACGAAAACTCTTAGATGGCGCCACTAAATCAAGTGAAATTGACAGCACTCCCAGAAAACGCCATCTGGCGACAGTCAATCCAATAGCTTTATTATTCAGTGCATACTTTCTGGAAGCATGTAATTATAATCATTTTAAGCTCTACTGCAATTATTTGTTAATTCAATTTTCTTTGTTATCATTGAGCTCCAGTTGCTTGAGAAATAAATTTATGTTTTTTTACTCGGTGGGAGCTAGCCTAGATCGGATGATCGTCGCTGACAAGAAGAGGGGCACGGGTATCGACATCCAAAACCACTAAAGTAGTTTCAAGCTCCGTTACAACGAAATACAGAGTCCTGGAGCGGCGTGGAACTGTTGTCCTGGTGGTGCTCCTTATTTATCAGTTCAATCGGATTTTCCCCACACCCTTGAGACTTGAATTCTACCACTGCCAAGCAAGGATATTACATTAATCTCAAAAATACTGAAGAGACCGGACCAAGGCGGCAGCTTTGAAGACAACACAAGGATGTTCGGAACAAGGAACAGTTCATTCGTGGGCGACAACGAGTTCGACGACCAGCTGATGAGCTGGACAGAAGAATTTAAGAAGTTAAATTAAGAAAATTAAATATGTAGCCACTTTAATAAAATTCTAAAACATTAATTTACTGTTAAACGCTTAAATTATAAATAATATATTCTATATAAAAACCAATCGGGTCCTAAAGTGGAATATATAAGTATAAATTGAGAACGGTTTGTTCTAAATGTGTAACCAACACGGTCCTAAAGTAGTAAACAAATGTTCGAGAACTGAGCACCTACTGTTCGTATAATGTTGTGGATATGTGCCTGAAACAAACTGAAAAGTTCTTGGATTGTGCACATGCTGTTCATATAATATTGTGGACTTGTTCCCAAAACGACCCCTATATGTTTCTAAAACGAACTAAAATGTTCATAAAATAAGCCCATAAAGCGATTAAATTGTTCCCAGTCGTTCAAAAAATAACACCCAAGTGTTCATGAAATTTCATGACCAAGCGTTCATGAAGTAAGAAAAATCGTGCTTGCGCTACTTTCATGCACAGTTTGTTTTGATTTGTGCACAGATGTGCTTGTTTTTTTTCTGAGTGTTCGACTTTTGCAAGACATTATTAACTAACGACCCAATCTTACAGTATCCAGACTTCGAAAAACCCTTCACACTCACTACTGACGCTAGTAATTTCGCAATAGGCGCTGTTCTTTCACAAGGCCCAGATAGCTCCGATAGACCAATTTGTTTTGCCAGCAGAACTTTAACTGACACAGAAACTCGGTACTCCACTATCGAAAAAGAAATGCTCGCCATTATTTGGGCAGTAAAATATTTTCGACCCTACCTATAAGGTAACAAATTCAAGATAATAACTGATCACAAACCACTAGTATGGCTGGAAAATTTTAAGGGTCAAAACCCGAAGCTCCTTCGTTGGAAAATAACGTTGTCCGAATACGACTACGACATTGTTTATAGAAAAGGATCACAGAACGTTATCGCAGACGCGTTAAGTAGGATAGAACCCAACACTTGTATAAACGACGGCACCTGTACAGACCCTACTAACATACCTATAACCAAAAATCCGCTGAATAATTTTAATATCCAGGCCATATTCAAGATAGACCCAACGCCTTCCTGCACTACAACCACCCCTTTTACCCATAAGATTCGTAGATGCATATCTGAACCTATCTTCAACCTGGACAATGTCTCCAATCTACTGAAAACATTGCTCACCCCAAATAAAACGCTAGCTATCCATACGACGGACGATATATTTGAAATCATCAAAGAAGCCTATTCTAAATTTTTCGCAAGTACTAACCTGTACAAAATGTGTAGGTGTTTATTTTTCCTCCGTGAGCCAACAAACTCAGACGAAATCGACAACCTAGTAAAAGCTTACCACACAAATAACAACCACAGGGGTATTGATGAAGCATTCCAACATCTAAAAAGAGAAATTTATACACCCCAACTAAAAACTAGAATCTCTCAAATAATTCGAAATTGTGAAGTCTGCCTCACCCTTAAGTACGATAGACAACCACAAAAACCACCTTTCGTTTTACCTGAAATACCGAACGGACCTTTAGACATTGTCCACACAGACATATACACTATTAACAACAACTACAACTTAACAATAATCGATAAATTTTCCAAATTCGCCCAAGCATACACACTACCTAACAGAACGTCGATCAGTGTCACAAAAGCCTTCAAGACTTTTATGAGCCAATTCGGCTTACCCAAAAAATTAATTCTTGACCAAGGCGCTGAATTTGAATCCGTATTCACTGATTTCCTGGCCCAATACAACATTGAACTCCATATTACATCTTTCCAACAGTCTAGTAGCAACTCAACGGTTGAACGATTGCACTCAACATTGACGGAAATCTATAGGATAGTCCTTAATAAAAGGAAAGAACTACAGTTATCACAAGAACATGACGAAATACTTTCCGAAGCCATCATAGCACAAACCTAACGCCATTCGAACTTTTCAGCGGACGCACCCATATCTTCGACAAGACTGTTAAATTCAATAACGAACACGACTATCTGACGAAACTCAATGAATACCAAAATACCCTCTACCCCACTGTTAAGGCACACATGGAACTCACAACTCAGAAACGGACGGAACAACTAAATGAATCCAGAATAGAACCCGCCGACGTACCAATAGGTAGTTCAGTTTTTCGTAAGAAAAACAGACGAAAAGAAATGACACCCCGATTCAGCAAGCATAAAGTTTTACGAGATAACGGAATAACACTACGTACTATAAGGAAACAAAAAATCCACAAACAAAAAATAAGGAAACAAACATTAGACAACAACCCCCAACACAGCATTTAAAAAGTAACAAATAACAATATTTTAACCGTCCTTACATTCACATTCTTACAGGCTTACACTAGGGGACGGACAGCGACTTGTACTCGACATTTTGGATAAAGACCAACCCTTACTCAAGATAAATTTGGGGCCAGCTAGAGTAATAACTTCATTCAGGACAATCAACCACATTATACATTTAGACGATTACGAATGCACCGCAGGTAAAATAGTTGAGGTAATAAATAACCTACCCAAAGAAGCCGAATTTTTAGAACTAAAAGCTACACTCCACGAAAAGATACTCCAAGTACTGGAAAGATTGAATACCCTGCTTCCTAACGGTTCTAGACAAAGAAGAGGCTTAGTTAACGGGTTAGGTAGTATAGTTAAGTTGGTTTCTGGTAACATGGACGCTGACGACGAAAACAGAATCAATAAGGATCTGGCTAACCTCCATAAAACAATGAATATCAAATCGATACACTAGTTAGGTTCAAAAAGAGAGCTTTATAAAACGGCGGTCTCCAATATCGGAGAGGTGTACCCAGGCGCCATGCTGGTCGCTGTACACTGGAAGGACGTCCCAGTCCGCCCTCGGGCCAGACTGTGGATCCCGTCCTCAATTAAAGAGCCAGAACGGCTCCTAAAAATGTTGCAACGATGCAATCCAAGTCTGCCAACCCAGGATTGGAAAGTGGCGAAGATAGAGGAGATGCCGGGACCAACAAACCAAGCAGTGATGATCCTGAACAAGGAGTCACTTGCCCCAATCGACGCGGCTGGCGGGGAGCTAAACTTCGGGTTTAGCTCTGTATACATCCGCGTCTATAAGTCAGATGCAACACCAGGTGTGGGTCTTTCGGAGAAACCATCCGAGGAAGACATCACCGAGCTAGAGGCCCCAGAGCGGCCCGAATTAGATGGATACACCTCGGATGCATCCACAATAACGCGCGACCTCAGTGCGCTGTGTAAAATGGGTGAGATGGAGCTCACCTCAGATGTGGCGTCTGACGACGAGGACGCTAATACGACAGTGGTGGAGGGTATATCTTCAGATGTCTCTAAAGATTCTGCAGATAAACCTCCACCATTGTAAAGCAGCCTCTGCGGCACTACTACTCCATTTGGCTGGGAACGGAGCCGACATAGCGCTAATTCAGGAGCCTTGGATTGTGGGTGGCAAGGTCTCTGGATTACGCGCACCAGAATACAAGCTTGTAGTAGCTGAATCACAAGGTAATATTCGAACCTGCATACTAGCTAGAAAGCATTTAAGTATCTTTCTGCTCCATAGCTTTAGCAACGAGGATAATACGGCAGTAAGCCTGGAGCTCCAGTCAGCTCCGATCAGGCTACTGTCGTGCTACATGGCCTACGACCAACCAGGCCCTCCTCCCGAAGACATCACGCGAAGGCTAGTGAATGACTGCGTGACCAACAATATTGGCCTCCTAATAGGATGCGACGTCAATGCTCACCATACTCAATGGGGGAGCACAAACATAAACAAGAGGGGTGAGTTACTCTTAGACTATATCCTAACTACAAACCTAGAGGTCCTGAATAGAGGTAATGATCCTACTTTCGTCATCAAGGATAGGAAGGAGGTCATTGATCTGACCCTTGCCTCCCATTCCATAAGTGATCTTATTAATACCTGGAAAGTATCAAGTGAGCATTCTTTCTCCGACCACAGGTACATAGAATTCGTACTTAATCTTAGTCACTCGACTCCACCTCCTTTTTACAACCTTCGGAAAACCGATTGGTCAAAATACCAAGCCCTACTTAGGGATTACATTCCAGAAACAGCACCCAATGGAGTCCACTCCGTTCGGCGTCTGCATGGCCTAATAAAAACTTTCACTAAAGCATGCAACTCTGCAGGAAAAGCAGCATGCCCGATTAGTAGACCCAAGAAAAATAAAAAACCACCATGGTGGTCCCAAAACCTCGGTAACCTTCGAAGGAGCTGTAGAGCTCTTTTCAATCAAGCCAAAGCCTCAAACACGGAGCAATCTTGGACAAACTACAAGCTCCATCTTGCCCTTTATAAAAAAGAACTCAGAAGAGCCAAAAGATCCTCATGGCGATCCTTTTGCTCTGACATTGAATCAACATCCGAAGCAGCCAGACTTCGGACGATTCTATCTAAGTCAACCCCGTCTCTAGGTTATCTAAAGAAAGAGGATGATACTTGGACAACATCCAGCGAAGAATCACTGGATGCCCTACTAACAAAGCACTTTCCAGGCTGTCGTCAACAAAAGACAGACAATCTTATCTCCCCACAAGAGGTGCCCTTCTCTCCTCAGCTTGCACAACATCAACTGGGCAATAAACAGTTTCAAACCGTTTAAGTCGCCTGGACCTGATGGAATCTCACCCGCACATCTTCAGCATGCGGGTAGCATCGCCACTAACTGGATCCAAGCTATATTTCTAGAAGTTTTTAAGACCGGCTATATCCCGGACCCCTGGAGGCTTTCAAAAATAGTATTCATTCCCAAGGCGGGCAAAGCTTCTCACGTTAGCCCAAAAGATTTCAGACCGATCAGCCTGACATCCTTTCTGCTCAAAACCTTTGAGCGTATCCTTTCTCTCTATCTGAGAGTATCCATTCCGACAGAGTTTATATCAAGCTCTCAACATGCATACAGGAAAGGAAGATCCACCGAAACGGCTCTTCACTCCGTTGTTGCCACAATAGAAAAATCCCTCTCTAGTAAGGAATACACCCTTATAGCCTTCCTGGACATAGAAGGTGCTTTCAACAACGTCCTCCCGGAAGCAATTACTGAAGCACTTACGAACCTGGGGATCGAAAACCGGCTAGTGGGACTGATCAGCCAATTGCTCACATGCAGGGCGGTGACATCCACACTGGGTTCCTCGACTCTCACCAGGTACGTTAGCAGGGGAACCCCTCAAGGGGGGGTACTCTCCCCACTCCTATGGAATCTAGTGGTCAACAGGCTGCTATGTGACATAGAAGGCGGGGGCTGTCAGTTAGTTGCCTACGCGGATGACGTTGCAATGATATTCACTGGGAAATATCCACAAACTCTGTGCGACCTAATGACGGTCAAGCTAAGCAATCTGGCAGCCTGGGCCGACAAATGTGGCTTAGGCGTAAACCCAGACAAAACAGAACTCGTACTCTTCACCAGACGCTACAAGGTTCCCACACTTATCCCTCCAAAACTAAAAGATTCTGCACTGTCCTTTAGTGATAGTGCCAAGTACCTGGGATTAGTACTTGACAAGAAACTAGACTGGAATCAAAGCACACATGACAGATGCAGGAAAGCGACAATTGCCCTCTACACCTGCAGAAAGGCAATTGGTATAAAATGGGGCATGTCCCCGTATATAGTCCGCTGGCTATACACAGCCATAATCAGGCCCATCCTGCTATATGGGATATTAGTATGGTGGCCCGCTCTATCAAAGCAATCCATTAAGAAACAAATAAACAAGGTACAAAGAATGGCTGAAATCTGCATCACAGGTGCTCTGAACACAACACCAAATGATGCTCTTGATGTCATCCTAAATTTCCCTCCAATCCAACAGACAAGTCAAGCAGTAGCCACCCTGGCGGCTATCCGTATTAGAGATACCAACAACTGGGGAGATTTCCATTCCGGACACTCCCTTATTTTAAAGGAAAATGCCATCTTTTCCCCAAAAACGGATTGTTGCGTACCGACCGAGCACGTAACAACTCTGTTTAACGTACTCATTCCTCGCAGAGAGGACTGGATCACTGAGCCACCAGGGCACTCGAATGCTCTATCCTTCTATACTGATGGTTCTAAATTGAATAATCAAGTGGGAGGCGGAGTATTTTCTCAGAAATTGTGTATTAATCACTCATTTAGGCTTCCGGACCACTGCAGTGTGTTTCAAGCTGAAATACTAGCAATAAATGAAGCTCTAATCTTTCTAAAGAAATCCCGAGCCTCTCCAGGCAAAATTAACATTTACAGTGATAGCCAAGCGGCCATCAAATCCATCGCATCGACCACTTCGAAGTCGACCTCAGTCTCGAAATGCCGCAGATCTATACACGAGATGGCAGAGCTTTTCGACATATGCCTAGTCTGGGTACCTGGGCACCAAGATATCCAAGGCAACTGTATTGCTGATGAATTAGCCAGACGGGGCACGACTGATACCCTCCTTCCAGACAAAGAGGGCATCAGTATGCCCCTGGCGACCTGCAAGCTAATGCTCCATAACCTTTTTGAGGAAAAACACAATGTACAATGGTACAGCACACCCAACTGTCGCGTGGCACGACAGACCTGGCCCCATATTGACAAGGCCCGATCTAAAGCACTGTGCAGTCTAAGCAGAACCGACTGCTCTCGCGTGGTCCGTTCCATAACGGGCCACTGACTAGTGGGCATACACGCCCTCAGATTGAAAGCCCCCTACAATGATTTCTGTAGGAGCTGCAGGGATGAGGAAGAGGAGGAATCCCCAGAGCACTTCTTCTGCTTCTGCCCAGCCTTAAGCAACAGAAGACGAAGAGCTCTGGGAAAACCCTTCCTCACCAGTCTATGCGAACTCGCTACATTGGCACCAAGTAGAATAGCTCTTTTTGTTAGACTTTCAAACTGGGCTCCCTTTTAACCCAGTTTACGTAGTGTCCCTCTCTGGCAGAGGGGGAATGATCCTGCGGTATCACAATGGGCCCATCCAAGGCCTAAGTGCGTCGACTTTTTGGTCGACACCGCCCTTACCTAACCTACCTAACCTAGGTTCAAAAACATTACTAACCATATCAACAAAGAACAAGAAATGATTAACAACTTTGTAAACACTAACCAAAATAAAATATTTAAAGAATTAAACTCGGAAAAACAAGAAATACAACTTATAAAATACATTGATAGAATTAGTTATAACATTGATATTCTGTACAACCACTTAAATAACATCGCAGAAAGCCTGCTATTTACAAAATTAAAGATTATTCCTAAATACGTACTGAACTCAGAAGAAATCAGAAAAATAAAACAAATCTTGTGAAGACAGGAAATCAATATCAACCTAGAGCATGAAATATATAACGCTCTAACATTACAATCAATCACTGTAAACAACACTCTCATCTTTAATATTCAAATTCCAATTTTATCGACAGAAAAATACAACTTGTATCAATTAATACCTCTCCCTTTTAACGAAACTAAATTTCTAATTTTACCAAAATATGTAATTAAAAATAAGCTAGAAGTTAAGATTATAAATTCACCTTGTATCAAATGGGACAATGTTTATGTATGCGAATCACCATCCGAATCAAACAATCCAAGCTGTCTCAATAACCTCATCAACAATAAAAAGGCAACATGCGACACCATCAATGGAAGTCGTTCCCCACAAATATTTGTACCACTAAAAGGACTTCTGCTCTTATTCAACGTCGAGAACCTAAACATTACGTCTGACTGCATGTCGGACAAGATTTTTAGCGGTTCCATGGTCATCCATTACGAGAACTGCTCAATCGCTACAAATGGCACCAAATACGTCGAAGCAACCACCACCGTCTCCGATTCAATAACGATCAACCTACCACATGTACACAACATAACAGCGATATCCACGCCCAAAGAACTTAACTTACAAGATCTACATCTAAAGAACTTAGAAAACGATCTAAGCCTGTCTCGACTGACAGACCAAGCCACCACACATCTCACAGCCGTCTATATCCTCGTTGGTATCTTAACCTTGGCCACAATCTCCATCTGGATCCTCAAGAAGAACTCAGTCACCTTCACACCAACACCGCTGGACACCGATGTCACTCCTGCCATGCCTTCCTTTGCTATGCCGTCATTATGGCCGTCGTTCCAAGTTAGGGGGGAGGAGTTACCGCCTACGCTTCTTCTTCACCCCCACCTAAACCCCCGCGGACGTTGACGACGTTCCAATGATCATGCCATTCAACCCGGCAGCGATCGTTGCATTGCAACATACACTGGCGGGTAGCCTAAACAGCAAAGTGCTGCCACAGCATACCAGGGATTACAATGTAAACAACTCTTCGATGTGGGACTCGACATCCGGCTAAGTGCTGACTCGCTACTTCGCAACATACATAAGCCCCAACCATTTCTATGTACTCTTTTATATATAAGTCGCAAAGCCTCTGCCGAGGTTTCCTAAAAGTAAAACTGAATAAACCAAAACACTTAGAATTCGAAAACCAAATGGAGCAGTTGTTCTTTATTGAAATCTCGTCTTAAAATATAAAACTCAAACACACAAACTTATACAACACACACACCACTATAAGTATCAAAGTGGTAACTCGCGCGGTCATACAGGGTGATCTTTTTTTGTGTCGATCTTGTTTGAGTGGATATTGAGTGGAAATTTGTGCTGTGCTGTGTTATTAAAAACGAAATAAAATGCCTAAAGATCAAGAGCAAGCAACTGGTGCAGCTCAAGCACCAAGTGAAATTGACTTTTTCAGAGCCAAGTCGCATTCTCTGATGCGTCAAGCCGCCGCGTATGCCTCTTACTTATGTGAAGATAGGCTCGCCGGTTATGACGAGGCGGATCTTCAGTCGCGGATAAAATACGTGGAGACCTTGAATGCTGATTTTAACGCTGCACAAACAAGTCTGGAGAAATTGGACTTAAATGAGCTAGTGGCGGATACTCGTGCCAACTTTAATAATTTGTTTTTCGACCTCGAAGCAAAACTGCTACGCGAAATGGCCGTTCTTCGCAGGAGTTCCAGTAATGCAATAAACTCGACAGCTGTGCCGCATAACTTGGGGCACAACTTCACTGGCGAGTCTTTTAGAAATGGATCGTTTAGAAAATCGCGTTTCCCCAATCTGCCGTTGCCGCAGTTTGGCGGTGAATATGCAGACTGGCCGGATTTGCGTGCTTATCTTTCTCGTTCTGCGCTTGAAGCTATTCGTTCACTAGAACCATCAGATGCGAATTATAAAAAGGCAATCGACGTTCTCGTTAATCGTTTCGACAACAAGCAAGGGCGATATTCGGGTTGCAAGGTGTTGAGATGGGATCTGGCAGGAGTCTTCGAGAGCTGAGTGACAAGATGAATTCGCACGCTAGCCTCAACTGAGGAGATCTTGGATGGCTTCTTGATTTACATCGTGGAGAGCAAGTTGGACGAAAGGACCAGGGACAAATGGGAGGACATTTTGCCAACATCCAAGCTGCCATCATGGAATTCGATGAAGCTATTTTTGGAAAAGCGATGCCGCTCGCTGGAAAATCGGGAAAATGCTATGGTAAAACATACACCTTGCCAGCAGGTGGGCAAAAATTCAAAAAATTCGATACCAAATGTATTAATTGCTAACGCTAACGCTAACACAAATTCAAATCTGCCATCCTGAGTATTTTGTGAAGCAAATGATCATTTTTTGAACTTTTTTGCGTTACACGGAGGCGAAAAGGATGCATTTATGTTTAAACTGTATGCGCAAAGGACACAGCCTGCAGCAGTGCAAATCGGGTCACTGCAAGGAATGCCACATAAAGCATCATTCGTTGCTTCATTTAACGCAGAGTGCTCCTGCATCAACCCATCACCTAGCTCTGCTATTCAAGTTCAAGCTTCAGTTTCTCTAATTTCACGATCGACATCATACCATATTGAATCACACCCTCCGCCTGCAATCTCGAATAGCTCGCCTGCCGGTTACGTGTTGCTCGCAACGGCAGTAGTCATCATTCTGGCTCATTTATTCCATGCCGCGCTATATTGGATTCAGCATCGCAGCTGAACTTTATAACGTCACGCATGTCTAGCATGCTTCAGCTCAGATCAAACAAAGCATCCATTTCCATTTCTCCTATTCCAGAGAATCGGTTCAGCTATTATCAAACAATGGTTTCGAGGCTCTTGGGGATTCGTACTGTCTTGCACGTCGTCGGTTTAAATGCTTGCAAACTAAGTTGGCAAAAAGTCCTGTGCATAAGGATCAGTATTCTGCCTTACTGCAAGAATATCTGGACTTGAAGAACATGTCTCCTGCATCAAAGCAGCCTGGAGTTCCTCAATTCTTTCTGCCTCATCACTGCGTTCACAAGCACGACAGCACCACCACCAAGCTTCGTGTAGTCTTCGATGGATCTGCGAAAACTACATCTGGGCGTTCTCTTAATGATTAGTTACTGGCAGGGCCGACTATTCAGCCAAAAATCTTCAACACTTTGCTTCGTTTTAGATTTTTCAGGATTGCGCTATGTGGAGACATATGCAAAATGTATCGCAGTGTACGTATGTCTCATCCTGACGAATACGTGCAGTGCATACTCTGGCGCGAAGACCCTTCTCACGAGCTTAAGGCATACAAGCTAGACACAGTGACTTACGGAACGAAGCCTGCCGCTTTATTAGCAATTCGAGCAATGCATCAATTGTCTTTCGATGAGGAGCATGATTTTCCAATTGGAGCCAAAATTTTTCGCAGAGACTTTTACGTGGACGATCTTATGTCAGGCGGCGACACTGTCGATGAGGTGAAGTAAATTCGTCGTCAAGTAAAGGATCTGCAGTAGACTCAGAATACTCACCGGTCTCCTGACCGGGCATTGCAAGCTGAGAAGTCACCTATCTAAGTTAGGAATTGTAAGCAGTGGAGCCTGCCGGTTCTGCAATTGCGAGGAGGAATCCTCGATGCATATACTAGCAGAATGCACTGCTCTATCTAGACGTAGATGTAGCTTTCTAGGAAAACATGTACTACCGACGGAGGACATAGCAGACCTCAACCCGGTAAAAATCCTCGACTTCGTGCGAGAACTAGGGTTGATGGTTGAGCTATAGGCTCAGAAGGGGGTACAATAGATCCAAGAGGTCGCAGTGCAGATTCCCCCCTCATAATAATATAATAATAATAAAAGGATCTGCCACTAAGGGGACACTTCCAAATTCGCCAGTGGTGCTCAAATGATCCAGCTGCTCTGGAGGGAGAGCCAGAGTGCGACAGGGAGAAGTTGCTCAAGCTGCAAGCTGCTGATACTGAATTCGCAAAAGCCTTGGGCCTGGTGTGGAATCCTAGTTCGGATTGTCTGTTGTTTAATTTTTCGCAAATCATTACGGCAACTCGTATCAACAAGCGCTCTGTTTTGGCAAGCATAATAACTAAATCGCCCATAATAACTAAATCGAAGATATTTCTGCAAGCTCTCTGGAAATCAGGTGTCACTTGGGACGAAAATTTGCAAGAGCCTCTGTGCTCTGCGTGGTGCGATTTGTAATCGTTCAAAGTCTTAAACTCCCACGATTTGCTATGCTTCCAAGCGCATCCTATCAATTGCACGCCTTTTGCGATGCCAGCATATCTGCGTATGGAGCTTGCGTTTACCTGAGATCCAAGGTAAATGGATCCATGTCATCTCAGCTGCTTTGTGCAAAATCTAGGATAGCTCCGTTGAAAACGCCGACCATTCCAAAATTAGAATTATCTGCAGCGCTGCTACTTGCTGAACTGCTCTCTAGCGTCAAGGAAAGCGTCTCATTTGCTTGTGACATATACTGTTGGTCTGATTCGACAACTGTATTATCTTGGATAAATCATGCATCGTCAGATTTTATAATTTTCGTCTCCAACAGAATCGCACAAATACAGGAAATGACCAGAGGCATGGCATGGCGCCACGTTCCAACAGAGCTAAATCCGGCTGATATAATCTCACGAGGCTGCACTCAAAAGGAACTCTTGGATTCGGTTTTATGGCTGCACGCACCACCTTTTCTGGCAACAAGCGGTTGAAGTGCTGAGAAACCTCCGGAGCTGCGTGTCACGGCACTAGTTGGGTTCGCAAAGCTGGACATATCCATCGACTGCAAGTATCACAACTCATTCGGAAAACTGCAGCGTATATTCGCATATGTATTTAGATTTTTGTCCAATTGCAAAAAGGATATTCGAAAGGCAAGAGGCGCTCTCACCGTTCATGAAGTCTCCGAAGGAACATCTCTGCTTATAAAGGGAATCCAGCAAGTACACTTTTTTGAGGAATGCAAAGCTCTCAGTGCCCGCAAGCCGATCTCACTCAAAAGCAAGTTGCTATCGCTAGGCCCGAGCTTGGACCGGATGGATTACTTCGTGTTGGTGGAAGGCTCCAAAATTCATTTTTGGACTACGATGCGATGCACCCCATAATATTGCCAAAGAATCATGCCGTCTCGAGGGCAATAATTCAATTTTACCATCGCAAGTATCTGCTCGCAGGATCTCAGGCTCTACTCGCATCGTTGCGTCAAAAATACCAGTTGGCCAGTTGGAGGGAAGAAGTTCGTTCCAGTTTTCCTTTTGTCAAGTCAAAAGGGGCAATGGCTCATGTGTGTGTTTTTTTATGTCGCACTCCCTTCCGGCTGCTTGTTAATTTCCTGGACAATCGGCAAAACACGAATGACATAAATCTCATTCGGATTTGGATTCGGATTCGCAGCTTTTCCCAATGGCGTCAGCACTTGCAGCATCTACAATCTGATGGAGCTCAGCGTGGACATACAATGCATACCGGGCTATGATGGCGGCCTGCCCCAAATATTTGTCCTCGGAATGTTCTCAACACGCACTGATGTTACCAGGTAAGCATATTAATCAACTGCAAGTATAACTACAACTGCAAACTAAAGGTGCAGAAACATCGATGTTCGTGTCCATCGATGTTTTCGATGTTTTCAAAAAAAAAACATCGATTGATACAAATAAATTTAATTTTATTTAAAGCCCCTTCAGACGAGCACTTTTTTACCGACACTTTTTGTCAAAAAGCTGTCCGTTTCGATCACCATCGCTCACCGATGGAATAGAACGTGTTCCATTTCCATCGGTGAGCTTCGGTTTTTCACCGGCGCTTTGAAATTTTGTGTGGTTACGCGACACGGACAGCTTTTTGACAAAAAATGACAAAAAGTGTCGGTGAAAAAGCGCTCGTCTGAAGGGGCTTTTAATAAAATTTCAGAAAAGATGTTGCTTCAATTAACGCACAACAACTAATGAATTAAATGCTCGACTTTCGAAGCAGCCAGAAAGCTGAAGCAAAGGAATTTCCAAAATTCTAAAAAGCCTACTGCTGCTGCTGCTTCGACTTTCGAAGCAGCCAGAAAGTAGAAGCAAAGCAATTTCCAAAATTATCAAACGACGACTGCTGCTGCTGCTTCGACTTTTGTAGAAAATTGTGTTCTGATATTACTTCGACTGCTACTTTTGTTATTTTCAGAAGCATAAGCAGAAGCAAAAGCAACAGAAATGAAAATGTTTCCAGTTTGTTTTGTAGAGGGGTGAATCTGCTGGTTGGTAGATGGCAGCCAATTAAGAACACTTGCGATTTTCGTTATAAAACTTCAACTTTTTATTCACGGACGCGTGTGCGCGGTTTCATATGCGTTTCTAAACTAAACTTCATGTAAATTACAATTATACTTAATGTCCTATGTTATCCTATGTTAAAAATATATGTTGCAACCATTTCGGGCAATTGTTGACAACAGAAAAAAAGGGACCTTGTTCAGTGCATACTTTCGGGCATGAACATACCGCCCCCCCTTGCAGTATCCTGCAAAAATAAAACTGCTAGGCCTCACTGGTGGGCACAAGACCCGGAAAAAATCCACCCATACACAGTGTTCTGGGCGAGTGGTGAACCGGCTTGGCTGGACTGGAAACCGGGAAGCATGATCTCTGTTCATAAATGAACATACTTTTCAATCAGCCCTTGGAATGCGCCACCACATGTGCAACGCTCAAGTGTCGCAAAAGGGTCACGACGGCATAGAATTACCACACGGGTCGAGATCCCGGTTCTCAGCAATAAAAAGATCAAATAAACATAAGCGTGCCTGCATGTATGTGGGAGCAGATAAGATCATAGAGAGCAAGGAGTAAAATATATGTAGAGCAGATAAGAGCATAGAGCACAAGGGTAAGAAGGAGTAAAAGATATGTGTCAAATAGTTGTTACATAAGATAAGATCAGACTAGACAATGAGTAAAAGAGAACCAAACATAATACAAGACAGCTGTCGACTCGATCTAAATAAATACATAAGACAATACAATAAGTAAGAAGAAGTCAGGAATATATTAACACTATATCTTACTCTGTTTATTAGTACATAAGAATCCTTTAAAACCGCATACAATTCAATAAACGAGGTCAGTTCATAATCATAACTCGAGAGTGTTTTACTTAGGGATTGGCCTGCGTACAATAGTATTGAGATCTAATACAGCAACTAACATTGCGGAAAGACTTGATACTTTGTATGCATTGTGTGTGCAATACCGTTGAGATCTACAACAGCAAGTAACATTGCGGAAAGACTCAATAGCTTTGCCTACATATGGTCCTTCGAGCAATTGAGCTCAGTGACTGCCAACTGTAGCAGATACTTTAATCGGTATCGCGCAGATCAAGTCCATTGATCGCACCTATCGTGCATCGTGGCAAAGCTAGGGATAATAAAATAAAAAAATAATAATATCCTGCTACCACGATTGACTGCAGCGTGGGACTGGACGAGCGGCGGTGGAGCTTCACACAACAAGCGACGCTGGAAAAAGAGCGGCGAGGGAATCAGCTTCGTAGCGTAAGAAGAGCAGCGCGGTGTCGGAGCTGAGGAAATTTTGCAACGGAAAGGATCAGCGACTGGACGACGCAGGAAAAGAGCTGCGCGGGATCAGAGCTGATCAACAATAAGTAAGCGACGTGGGAACAGCGACTGAACGACGCAGTAAAGAGTTGCGCGGGATCAGTGTTAGCAACCAAGAAAAAACGGCGCAAACAATTTAACGGCGGGAATCAGCGACTGGACGACGCAGGAAAAGAGCTGCGCGGGATCAGAGCTGATCAGCAAAAAACGCGACGTGGGTATCGCTGGCCTGGACAACGAAGTATCAGGAACGATAACCCAAAATAAACGGCGCAACAAAAAAAGCGACGTGGGTATCGCTGGCCTGGACAACGCAGTATCAGAAACGATAACCCAAGACAAAACGACGCACAGTGTAAGATTTTGCCAATCTAGGGGGACTTAATTGAAAAAAAAAATTATTTTTAAGGTCAATAAGCTTTTAGGAGTCAATTTAGAAATGTTCAAATGTAACGAAAACAAGCAAAAAACAAAACAAAAAGTTTTTGTTCAGAAATTACCGGTTCTTAAACCGGTGCATTTGAAATGCATGCAAAATGGCGTCGGACAACGTTCAGCAGTTGACAAAGTTTAGTCTTTTCAATTAGATCGTTTGGTCACTGTGAGCAGTCAATTTGTATTTTTTCTATATTTTTTGGAACATAATTGGTTTTTGACAATATAAAGGTTCTTTACAAGTGGCCTTGAAAATTTTTATTATTTGTTGCAAATAAGCGCCAAAAAGTAAGTAAATTTTTAACAAATTTCTATTTTTGGTGGAAAAAAACTAACAACATTCAATCACATTCAAATCAACCAGAACATACATCGTTTGTAAAAAATCATTCTGAATCAGGATCAGAAATAAAATTTTGCCCATATTTTGCCCAAAGGACTTCAATTTAGCAATGAGTGCAATAACATGCGCATAGTTTTTTCGAGGTTTGGTCAAGCACCATAAGAACCGTTAAGCTTAACTCACTTCTAGAGCGCGCAGCGATGATTTTTGGCAATGGTATTGATTATATAAAGTTAAAGTTGTACTTAACAAACAAGTGTCATGAGTTTGAGTTGATGTGGAGTGAATCTAGGAGAGGTAAATCCAGATTTATGACCAATAATGCAAGTTGGCTTCAGGGCACAATAAAATACGTTGATTATAAGATTGATGTCCCGTATTCAACCTCAAACCGTCCAATTTTTATCTCATGATCAATCTTTTGATGAAAGCTGTGATTCAAATTTAGATTCTGACTAAATTTGCAAAAAGTTATTTCATCTAATCAACTTTATCAACTTTAAGTTGATTTTTTTTAATTTGAAAAAATAGTGAAAAATATGAAAATCGCTTTTTTCTTTCAATAAATTAATTATCTTTAAAAAAAAACCATTTTTTAATTTTTTCGGCCAATAGTTTTTAAGTTACAAGCAAAATCATGAACATATAACGAAAATAGTCAATTTTAAAATAAAAAAAAAATTTTTTTTCATTATTAATTTTATAAAAATTTTTTTTTTTAGTTGGCTTAAGTAAAAACAAAAAATACTAACCTGACACTTTTTTGTTAAATTTTTTTATTTTTTTTTTATCTTGATTTGTGTGTTAAAAAAATGAAATTTTTTTGGTTATTCCAAATTTTACGCCCTTTAAAGTGCCACGCCCACTTTAAATATTAGTCCAAAAATTTCTTTGGGAATATTTGAACATTCACTCCAAATTTCAAGTCGATAGCTTTAAAATTACGACTGCTATTGAATTAAGTTCCCCGTAGATTGGCAAAATCGTACACTGTGCGACGCAACATTATAACGTGCGGCGACACGAGAAAAAAAAAAAAAAAACAACCCTCAAAGTGTGGCTTTGCGAAGTCACAGAGGAAAAACGAATAGAAACAGGAGTTTGTAAAAATAAACGAAATCAACGAATCAACCAGATTGTGTCAACATCTGGGCGTTGAAGAAGAAAGCGACGTGGGAATCAGCGACTGGACGACGCAGGGAAAGATCTGCGCGGGTCAGAGTTGACAACCCAGAATAGCGGCGCAAGAAAAAATAGTTCTGTAGAACTAATAAAAAAGGAAGCGCTACGTTGGAAAGTGGTAAAACGGAATTCACAGCAGCGCAACATTGTAACGTGCGGCGACACGAGAGACCAGGCAACAGGAGTTGCTAAAAATATATTAAAAAAAAAAAACAAAATAAAATAATTCAAAATGGCGTATACTCAAGAGGAGCTCAATGCACTGGAGGCTAGTCAATATGCCATATACGCCCAATTGAAAAGCTGGGGCGAAGAAATAAAAGAGGACAAATGCCCAAGTTTGGATTGGGCAACAAAAATTCAAGAGCAATGGGAATTGTTCAAGAAACAAGATAAGATTCTTCAGGAAAATTTATCCTTTTGGGCAGAAGATTATTTTATGGATGGAACCTTTGTGAAAACTCAAGCTACACAAAATAAAATAATGTCACAATTATGAAAGAAAATAGAAAAGAAAGAAATGCGGACAGAAGAATTTAACAGGGCGCTACATACAATGGAAAAAACAATGAATCGCGCTGGACAAAATCCAAAACTAATCCAAAACGATCTGGACGAGATCAAAGAAGATTTCGATACGATAACAGAAATCTTCAAAGAATTGAAATCCCATGAGCAAGTAACGTCATCAATGCAAATTCGTTACGAACAGCTCATTGAAGAAAAAGGGGAGATGGAACGTTTTTTAAACTCAGAAAAAAGATTACGGAAAGATAGTGAGCGAATAATACGATTTATTCCATTTATGAAAAAGTATCCGGAGACACAAACACGTGGTGAAATTGATAAAAGTAATGAAGAGCAAAAACGAGAGACTCCTGAAGAGAAAGAGACAAGGGAAGAGAAAACAGAACAACACACACAATCAAAGGACAAATTGAGCAAGGTAGACGATGTGCAATCTGTTCCCCATCCCGTACAAAAAAGTTCAGCAGATCAAGTGCAGCTACAACAGGAAAAGATGGCAAGCAGAATCAGAAGATGGACGAGCAAGAAAGTAGCGAAGAGAAGGATAGCGTTAGACAGGCTGAAAATGACTCGGATGATGGAGATCACCAAGGCGTTGCGGTAACCAAGAAAATCGTATCCGAAGATGAGCAAAATAATGAGAAGCAAACCCAGGAGAAGCGAAAACAAGGGCGCACTAATTTGGAACGGACGCTAGGTGAAGCAAAACAAAACAAGCCAAAACAGCTAAAAACGATCGATCAACTTAAGGACTCCAAGCAAAATGAAAGCGTACAACAGGAACAAGCGGAACAGGAAGCGGAGGTAAAGGAATATCAGCATATGAAAAAACCAAAGAACAGAAATAAAACTACTTTGGACAATGTCACAGAGGAGCAGTCCAAGCAAACAAAACATCGAGAAGAAAAGGTGCAAAAGGAAAGGATAGAATGTCAATTTATCCCGCCGGCAAGTCCTCACTTCGGAGGAATTGGAGACAGCACACTCAAGTACGAGGACAGGCTAGCGACAATTGAAGCTATTATCAACTCTCGGCCATTATATCCGATTGACTACGGAAAAGAATGCGAGGATATTCTGACTCCAGGTCATTTTCTAATCGGAAGACCGATGTTGGAGGTGAAGGAAACTGAAAGCGATAAGAAAATTTGGTTAACGGATCGTTGGAAATTACTATCGATAATGAAAACACATCTTTGGCAAAAATGGAAAGACAGTACTATTAAAAAACGAGAGCACAAGTCCGACAAAATAGCCACTTGTACGAGTAGAAGAATCTCACCCAGGAGTAGATGGAAAAACGAGCATGCGAGTTTCAACAAGTAGCAGCCGAACACATATGGACATAGCTGCAATCCCGAAACACTTGGTTATTCAAGTTGTCAACAAACCAATTCTGGAATGGACCTGCGGAAGTCAACACAGTCAAGACATCTTGCAGTTATAAGAAGGATGCACTGCCCGTCAAGACAAGCACTTACTGACCGCTTCTCAAGTAATTACTTTTTTTTTTTTTTTTTTGATAAATACACAAGTTTATTTATGCACGCCGCATGCTACTTAAAGCACTTTCGTGACAGGGCAAGATTTTACAAAAACAGATATGGTACAGGTCTGGCAGGGTTTTAGTGACTCTAAACAGAAATGCTTGGCTCAGAGCTCAATTGATTGAGAAAAGGCGTAGCCTTTAACAGAGCTTAAAAACCTTAGCTGATGTCCTGCAGCAACCTGCCTGCAGGCGTCCGGCCGTAAATCCAGTTGTCTGAGATGTGCCTACGAGCAAGTCTTCTTCTCCCAAAAGGCCTTGCAAGATGCGAAGCAAGACTGTTTGAGTAGGCTAAGAGCCGCGCCCTGTATCTATCGGCGAACCTAGTGATCGTGGCACAAATTGGAGAAATTTTAAGATCCCGGTGAATCGTATAGTTCCTTACATAAAAAGGAGCATCAACAATGCGGCGCAGGATTTGACTCTGACACGACTCAAGGCGTTGCAAAGAAGAGTTGCAGGCAGTGCCCCAAATGTTTATGCCCCAAGTAAGAGTAGGGGTTATTATGGCCTTGTACAGCCGGACTTTAGCAGCCAGGGATAGTCCAGATTTAGGCCTGAGAAGCCAGTCCATTCTCTTACATTTAGCACGTACAGTGGCACAGGCCTGGAGGATGTGTGGCTTCCAAGTGAGCCGACGGTCTAAGATAACACCTAGGTATTTGACATGCGATAGGTGCTTGATCCTCGTCCCATTCAAAAAGATTTGCGTCGTGTTATTCCGATTTAGGGAAAATGTCGCATGCTGGCTCTTTAGAGGGTTTACAGCAATATTCCAACGCGACGCCCAGCACTCATATTCATTAATAAACTCTTGGACCATATTCGACGCAACCCTCCTACAAGAGCTCGTGGCAAGGAAAGCTGTGTCGTCAGCGTAGGTAGCAGTCAAAGTACGACGACAAGAAGGCACTGGAAGATCGGATGTATACACATTGTATAAAACTGGGCCAAGCACACTGCCTTGAGGAACACCGGCGCGAATCATTTTGGATGAAGACTTCGAATTGCGGACTTCGACCACAAACGAGCGTCCAAGAAGAAAGGACCTCAAGGTGCGAAAAAGCTGATTTGGGAGTAGGGATGTCAGCTTAAATAAAAGACCATCGTGCCAGACCCGGTCAAACGCCTGCTTAACATCCAGGAAGACACCAGAGCAATACTTTTTCCCTTCGAAGGCCTTAAGAATGTGATTAACCACTCGATGGCACTGTTCAATGGCGCTATGGCTGGTTCTAAAACCGAACTGATGGTTGGGGAGAGCTTCCTCAAAGGCATCAATGCTCATTAGTCGACACAGGAGCATCCTCTCAAACATCTTGGAAAATGTTGGGAGAAGACTGATGGGGCGGAAAGCATCAGCAGTGTTGTTTGACAAACCCTTCTTTGGAACCATTACAATCAGCGCCGATTTCCATTGGGGGGGAAAGTGAGACAACCGAAGCATGGCATTAAATATTCTTGTAAGCGCAGCGACAGCTTCATCGGGCATTGCTTTAATAACTTTACCATCCAAGCCGTCATGACCAGGAGCTTTGGTAGGCTTGAGGCGTTTGATCTGCTCAACAACTTCAGGAACATCGATTTGGCGAATAGGAACAGAAGGGCCGGGGACGACACCAGCATAAGAAGTTGTGGCCAGCACTTCCTCGTCAGATGCCAAATCAAAAGGAGTAAACCTCTCAGAGAGGTCAGAGGCAAACTCCTCAGCAATTTCTAAGTCAGACCTAGCCCAGGTTCCATCCCTGAGAAGAAGGGAAAACCTTCGCAAAGGTTGCCTTTTAAGTCCCCGAGTGCACTTCCAAAGAGCAAAGCCCCTATCCTGGTTCGGATCTATTGCTCGCAGCTTCTCCACAAAGAATTCAGATTTAGCCTCAAAGAGCGCTTTCCGAAGCACGTCGGTAGCGGCCTTGAACTCAGCCTGGTCTAGAGGGTGGCGGGTACGCATCCAGCGACGCCTTAGTTCACGTTTCCGTCGAAGGAGGGCTAAGATCTCTGGTTTTAAAGGAGCCCGAGGAGGCCCAAGGGGAAGAACATTTCTGTGCTTGACCATGGAGGCAGCGGCCGCAGTATGGATTTTCTCAACCAAATCCTCAGCAGCGATGTCAATGTCGTTCGTGGTATCCAAAACATAGGGAGGATCGTTGATAAGCAAAGATGTCAGTTTGCTCTTAAACGCCCCAATGCTAGAGCCTCGAGGAAGAAGCCTAGGTTTGCCAATATAGATAGAGAGCGCAGCACAGAAAAATATGATTAACGACAGATGGTCCGAGGAGAGCTCGTAGCTCTCATTGATTGCAAGGTGCGCCCCAGGGATCCCAGCATATACAGCAAAATCAATGGCAGATGGATTCCTACTTCTGTCGCTAGGAAAGTGCGTGGGCCCGCCAGTTGCTAAAATATCAAGCCTAGAGCTAGTGACGCAAGAGAGCAGAGCAGAACCTCTGCTGCATGAGCGCAAACAACCCCAGAACGAGTGATGAGCATTCCAGTCTCCAGCAATGATAAATTTGTTCGAAAGCTGCCCAAAAAGTGTTGAGAATTCGTTAGGAGACCATTTCTGAGTGTGACCAGGAGGGCAGTAGATTGCAGCCATAACAACATTGCCAATGTCCGTGGTAACCATGGCGGCAACAGATTGGAAATGCGCTTGTTCACTTCTGAAGTGCTCGCAGTAGCTAATGTTAGATCGAACTAAAATGGCGGCGCCTCCACGGAGTCGGTCACCAGGATGATTGGCGAGTAAAAGATCATATCCAAAAATTCTAAAGTGTGAGCGGCTGTTAAAGTGTGTCTCACTGATAAGCATAACATCAATATTGTTAGTTTGGAGGAAAAGCTCCAGCTCACGCGCTCTTGAGTTAAGGCCATTGGCGTTCCAGAGGGCAATGTTCACTCAAAAATTAGTCATGATGAACGCAAAAAGAAGTTGGAAAAGCAGGCTGAGCTACAGATTGAGGAACAGAAGCAGATACCGGTTGACCAGGCAGGAGAGACATGACCTTCCCCATAACCTGCATAAGCAAAGCCATCATTTGGTCCAAACGAGAAAGCAGCTTCTCAACAGAAGAGGACTGAGCATGTGCATCTTTTAGTTGAGCAGCTTGCAGGCTTAAAATCTATTGTAGCAGTCGCTCCTGAGCAGGCTGATGAAGCACAGAAACACCACTTGGAGAAGATGACGCAGCCCAGACAGAGGGCGAGAGGATGCTCCCGAAGTCACAGGGTTTCCTAGGACAGGCCATAGGGAGGGGTCTTGATCGACCGAGAGGCTGACGTGATCAGACTGGTGCAGTGGACGACTTGAGGCGTGAGCAGGGTCATCAGGGCTGGAAATATCCCAGACGTTGACACGAGGTGGAGATAGCTGTGATCGGCGTTGAATCGGGACTGTTTTGGCAGGATGACAGCAGGATGAAAGCTAGCAAATAATATTTCACTTAATAAAGTAAAAGCCATATTTAATAAGCTAATAAATAATGTAGAAGAAATTAATAATATGAAGAAATTATAAGATGACCAAAAACTCAATAACTTGATAAGGTTAAGAAACAATATTGGAATGATAGCTTTAGGTACAATGTTTATAATAAGGAAATGTAAAATAGATAAACAAATATTAATATAGTCTTCGGATCACCACCAACAACAGCCACTTAAGCATGGCCCCCCGCAAAATGTTCATAAATGAACATACTTTTCAATCAGCCCTCGGAATGCGCCACCACATGTGCAACGCTCAAGTGACGCAAAAGGGTCACGACGGCATAGAATTACCACACGGGTCGAGATCCCGGTTCTCAGCAATAAAAAGATCAAATAAACATAAGCGAGCCTGCATGTATGTGAGAGCAGATAAGATCATAGAGAGCAAGGAGTAAAATATATGTAGAGCAGATAAGAGCATAGAGCACAAGGGTAAGAAGGAGTAAAAGATATGTGTCAAATAGTTGTTACATAAGATAAGATCAGACTAGACAATGAGTAAAAGAGAACCAAACATAATACAAGACAACTGTCGACTCGATCTAAATAAATACATAAGACAATACAATAAGTAAGAAGAAGTCAGGAATATATTAACACTATATCTTACTCTGTTTATTAGTACATAAGAATCCTTTAAAACCGCATACAATTCAATAAACGAGGTCAGTTCATAATCATAACTCGAGAGTGTTTTACTTAGGGATTGGCCTGCGTACAATAGTATTGAGATCTAATACAGCAACTAACATTGCGGAAAGACTTGATACTTTGTATGCATTGTGTGTGCAATACCGTTGAGATCTACAACAGCAAGTAACTTTGCGGAAAGACTCAATAGCTTTGCCTACAATCTCTGAATAGAGGTCCGCACCCAACACAATGTTAATTGTGCTCGGACGGAACCAACGATCGTCCGCCAGACGAAGATTGGCTTCGTTGCCACACAGCCTTTCGGCGATGAGCTTCGTTGGAGTCCGGTATTGGGTCGGAAGCAGCTGGAAAATGACTTCCCGCTGAAAGTCGGAGGCCCTCGATCGTACAACAGCCGTACAAGCTCTTTCGGTACCGACGCGGGAGACAGAAAGCCCGAAGGCCGTTGCCAGTGATGCGTCGATACGACTCAGTGGACAGCAAGGATCAATTATTGCTCGAGTCTCGAAAGTCTTCTTGCCGGTGTCGAGGATGATGAGCGCAGTTGGCAGAACTGTGGTTTTCTGCTTCTCCAAGATCACATCCATCTTGAGAGAGCGTCGGGATGGGCCGGGTTGGAGTGCGAGCTGCTGATGGTGGAGAGCGTGACCTCGCTTGCTCACGGGTCGGAGAGCCTTGCCGCGGCTCGTGCATATGCAGCAGCGTGTGGTGATCACCCTGACACACATGGCATCTGTCCCGACGTCTACAACCTTCTCCTGAGTGCTGGTGGGCCAAACATTTCGGGCAGTATTTGTTGACTAACACCGCCCGGAGCCTCTTCTCCGCCGTTAACCGCATGAAGCGCTGACACTTCCGCAATGCGTGGACTCCTCGGCAGACTCGGCATCGGAACGACGCGGTTCCTCGAGTACGTCTGCCCTGTGTTGCCTTTGGACGAGGTGCCATTGCGTGTTGTAGCGTACTGAAATAAAGCGGGTGCGGAGATTAATAATGGAAATTATTGTTGTAATGTTGGAGACGGAATGTCCGTCTCTGTAGGCAGCAAAATTAATTTTGCGATTGGTCGTTTGATTACGCCCCGGGTCGTTAAGACATCGACCACCCGAACTCTTTGATCTATGCCAGGATACGTAGCTTGAACGCGCCCAAGACGCCATTCATTCACTGGAAGATAATCCTCTTTAATAATAACTAAGTCATTGCATTGGAGGTCTCGTGTTTATTCTCGCCATTTATTTCTCTTGTGCAATTCTTTGAGATATTCATCTTTCCAACGGAGACAGAACTGTTGGTGGAGAGCCTTCACGCGCTGCCAACGATTAAGAGTGGACACTGCGCTTTCATTAATTTCAGGCTCTGCTGTGGAAAGAAGTGGACCACCAATAAGGAAATGACCTGGACTCAGCGCCAATAGGTCAGTTGGGTCTTCAGACATTGGAGAAATTGGCTTGGAATTTAGGCACGCCTCTATCTTAGCGAGCAGAGTCGAGAGCTCCTCAAAGGTGTGCTTTAAAGTGGACGCGGATTTGAAAAATAGCGTTTTAAAGCTTTTTACGCCGGCTTCCCAGAGCCCACCCATATGGGGCGCACTGGGGGGATTGAAATGCCAAGACAACTTCTGGTGGCTATATTTGCACAGAATGAGCTTTTTTGTAGCCTCCAAAAAGTCTTGTGAAAGGATTTTTGCAGCTCCGACGAACGTCTTGACGTTGTCAGAGTACAAAGTGGATGGACAACCACGTCTGGCTGCGAACCGTGCGAAGGCTGCCAGGAACTTTTCCGTGGTGAGGTCTGAAGTCGCCTCCAGATGGGTCGCCTTGGTGCTGAAGCACACAAAGACGCACACGTACCCTTTGGTTATAAGGCACGCGCGACCAGTGTAATTCTTCACGTCGAATGGGCCAGCAAAATCGACACCTGTATGAGTGAATGGTCGGGAAAAGGAGGTTCGCTCTACAGGTAGAGTTCCCATAAGCTGAGTCTGCAGCTGTTTCTTGTGGAGAATGCAGATTTTGCAGGAGTGGATGACGGATTTAACCAACACCTTGAGCTTTGGAATCCAGTATTTTGAGCGTACAAGACGCACAACTAACTGGTTACCTCCATGTAGGGAGATATGGTGCGTAAAATTCACCAGGAGGCGTGAATATGGACATGCATATGGGAGTATGATTGAATGTCGTTCGTCATAGCTCAACATGTCAGATGCTCTTATGCGTCCACATGCTCGGAGGACTCCCCTTTTGTCCAGAAACGGGTTCAAATTTAGGAGACTGCTTGATCGCAGGACCGGTTTCTTTTGGGACAGACATTTGTACTCAGCTGAGTACTCCTGCCTTTGGGTGAGAATTACGATCCGTTCTTGAACGTCAGAAAGCTCTGCGTGGTCAGGGTCGACTAGAATAGATGTAGGAATTTTTCTGCAAAGATCTATGAAGCGGAATACGTATGCCATCACTCGCAAAGCTCTCTGGAACTTGGAAAATCTTTCAAGAAGTGTGAAAGTAGGAGACGCTACGGCGATATGGACTTTTATAGGGCGTTGCTCAATAGTTGTATCTAACGAGATATAAACTGAAGTCGGCCATTGGTTTTGCTCAAGTTGCAACCAATCTGGCCCGTGCCACCACAGATCACTATCTAAGAGTTCACCTGGGGAGACACCTCTGCTTGCCAGGTCCGCTGGATTGTACTCGGATCGTACATGGGCCCATTTCTTGGAGTCAGTGACTTGGGTAATCTTCGTCACTCTATTGGCGACGAACGTGGTCCAATTGCATGGAAGCTTGTTGAGCCAAGCTAATACTATGGTCGAATCCGTCCAATAGTATCGTTCACATTGTGGAATTGGTAGCTGTGGCAAAATTGCTGCCGACAATTCTGCCAATAGCATGGCACCGCACAACTCGAGCCTTGGTAAGGAAACCGTTTTAATAGGAGCGACTCTCGTTTTTGCGGTCTCTGTTCGCACATAAATAGCAGCGCCGTATGCGCGTTGCGACGCGTCACAGAAACCGTTGATTTGGGTGAGCCCTCTTGGACTGAACTCCACCCATCTGGGAATGCGAACTTCGCCAAGGTGTGAATAATGGCTAACAAAGTCGTGCCACTTTTTAGTCAGGTCATCAGGAAGCATATCATCCCAACCTAATTCTTGGAGCCAGATTTCCTGCATGAAAATCTTGGCTTGAATGATAAATGGTGCTAGCCATCCTGCTGGATCGAAAAGCTTGGCAATCTGAGAGAGAACTTGTCGTTTCGATATAGAAGCCTGGACTACGAGCTGGGCAGGAGAAAAGAAAAACTCGTCAGTGTCTGCTTTCCATCGGATTCGAAGGGTCTTAGCATCGCTGGTTTCCTCAATTTCTAAGAAATCAGTTCTCAGCCGAAAATCTTTTGGAATGACCTTTAACAAGTCTCTATCATTTGACGTCCATTTCCGTAAAGGAAAACCTGCGGATTCAAGAGCCTCACGCAGTTCGGAAATGGCTTGGATTGCATTAGATTTCGAGTGGGCTCCTGCCAACACGTCATCTACATACATGCAGTTTGCTATTACGTTACTTGCCATGGGATAACGAGATTGCACATCTTTGGAAAGTTGCTGCAGTACTCGTATCGCCAAGAATGGAGCACAATTTACACCAAAAGTGACAGTGTTGAGTTCAAAGTCTCGAAGCTCATTATCCTTTGTCCGGAATAGGATTCTCTGGTATGGAGTGTGATTGGGATTCACAAGGATCTGCCGATACATCTTTGTGATGTCAGCATTGAAGACGTATCGATAGAAACGCCATTTCAGGATTTGCATTGTCAAATCCGCTTGGAGAACGGGACCTGGATACAGGACATCGTTCAAACTCTTGCCGTTTGACGACAGACTGGAGGCGTTGAAAACAACGCGAAGCTTTGTGGTGGTGCTGTCTGGTTTGTAGACAGCATGATGTAGAAGATAAAAATTGTCGGAACGATTAGTGGAAGGGATTGGTTTCATATGACCCAAGTCCAAATACTCCTGGATCACCGAGTCGTACTGCTCTTTGAGGAGAGCGTTTTTGCTTAAACGACTCTCATTTCTAAGGAATTGAGCTAGCGCGATGGACCTTGAATGTCCCAAGTCTACGTGATCAGGATCCTTGAAAGGTAGCATGACAACGTATCTGCCATTCTCAGAACGTGTGGTCGTACTTTGGAATATCTTCTCACACAAAATGTCGGATTCCTTTACCAGTTTGACTGGTATATCCTCCACCTCCCAAAATTTTGTGAGAAGTTTCTCTAATCTCGCTTCAGGATTTAATGAAATTTGGATTTGGCACTGGATTTTGAAACGGGGCCGGTGATGGTCCACCCGAAAATCGTTTCTTGACCAAGAAGAGTGCCACAAATGTTTGGATGGGAGCCTTTCAGTAAAATGGAAGGAAGGATATCAGCGCCCAAGAGCACGTCTATCTGTGAGCTCCTATAGAAATGTGGATCAGCAAACTCCAGATTTGGAAGACCTTCTAAAGCACTTTGTGGAATAGTGCAGGAGGGCAGATTTCCTGCCAGCTTTGGAAGGACGTACGCTGATGTTTCGATTTGGATTCTTGGTTTGATTGGAGAGCCAATATGGAATTGGCAAAGCTTCTGAGGCTGAGCAGCAATGGCTTCATTGAGCCCTGATACGTGAGCGTCAACTGGCTGATATGGAATTTGAATCATTTTGAATAGCCGCTCAGAAATAAAGGTTGCTTCTGAACCAGAATCGATCAGGGCTCGCGCTGTATACTTAGTGCCCCTGTGACACACATGTATGACAGCTGTTCCTAGGAGAACGCTCTTCGTGCTTGCGGAAAAGTAGTTTTGAACAGTGGCTTGCGGTTGAGTGGAAGTGGACTGTAAAGAAGATGAATTCAAAACTGCTGGAGTAGTGGATGCCTGCGGACGATGGAGCAAACTATTATGACGTCCCTTGCAGGTATGACAGTTATGTGCACTTGTGCATTCTCTTAATTGATGCCCTCTGGCAAAACAGTTTAAACAGAGATTCTGCTGTTTTATCGTGTTGGAACGCTCGTTAACAGTCATCTTGAGGAATTTTGGACATAACCGAATGGGGTGGTTCTCCTTTGAACACAATTTGCAAGTCTGAACCTTTGCGTTCACCTTAGCTTCAAAGGAGTTCACCTTCTTGGAAACAGGCTCCTTTCGAGCTGGTTTCCCTTGAAGGTGTGAAGTTGAGGATGCGATAACGTCCCCAATTCTTTCTAGTGTGCGAGAACGCTCAACCAAGAAAGTGTTAAAATCCTCTCATGTCGGAAGATCCATTTGGTTTTGGATACTCTGTTCCCAAAGGGCTAGAGTTTACTTTGGAAGCCTTGACGAAAACATAAAAACGTGGGAAATTCGTGGGAAATGGATTGCACACTGAACAGTATTTTCAACTGATTCGTGACCAAAAGTCTCTTATTTTCGAAGTTGTCACTCAATGCTCTCCACGCTGACGCGAAGCCCTCATTGGTGAGCGGAGATTTGACCACGATTTTTCTTGCCTCGCCACTAGTTTTAGAAGTCAAGTGAAAAAGTTTCTCAACTGGGGTCAAACTAGGATTGTTTATATAAATCGCAGTGAAAATATCTCGGAAAGTGGGCCATTTCAGATAGTCTCCATCAAAGACTTCTGTTTCAACTGGAGGCAGACGCCAGCCTCGTGGCTGATAGGAAGCTGTCTGAGGCGGAATCTGGACTGTTGCGTTTTCAATTTGTTCGCCCAGTGATGCAGCACAACGCTCATAAACTGCATAACAATAGGAGTATTTGGCATGAATTGTGCCATAATCAGGATCATCGCTGGGCCCCGATTCCGAAAAAACTCTGGAGCAGCGTTGGAATTCTTGAGACACCCTGTCCCACATGCTCCGTATTTCTTCTAGGCGAACTTTCAATGTGTGCAGCGAAACTCCTGTGTTGGAATTGAATTGAGTCTCCAGTTGACTCATTCTATCTGTCATCGTAATAAAGTTGGCTAACGCGGACATCCTGTTGTTTTCCCTTTGCTGACTGGCGGAGCGAGTGAGTCTTGTATCGGGTGGTAAAAGTGTCTTCTCTGGCACGTTCTTCTCCTTAGATGCGCTCGAACTGGCACGCGGCTCCTTTTCGTCACCTGGCATAATAGGCCTTCAAAAGAATCGACGAATAGACTCGAAAGTGATAAAACTCGAGGATTTAAGTGGA
Organism: Drosophila limbata; assembly: GCA_963924055.1. Lineage (NCBI taxonomy): Eukaryota > Metazoa > Arthropoda > Insecta > Diptera > Drosophilidae > Drosophila > Drosophila limbata. Next base: position 109,487 of record CAWUOW010000470.1, read on the forward strand.
AATACAGGAAACGATAATGGAACGTGCCCAGCGGAGACCCAATTTTTTTGTTTGGATATTTACTAATATTCTTTTTTTTTATCGATACCTTTATTATACCCGTTACTTATTAAAAATAAGTAAAAGGGGATATTGTATTCGTTGCAATGTATGTAACAGGGAGAAGGAAGCATCTCCGACCCTATAAAGTATATATATTCTTGATCAGCATCAACAGCCGAGTCGATATAGCCATGTCCGTCTGTCCGTCCGTCCGTCCGTCCGTCCGTCCGTCCGTCCGTCCGTCTGTCCGTCCGTGTGAGCGCCTAGATCTCAGAGACTATAAGAGCTAGAGCAACCAAATTTGGCACACAGATTTCTATAAACCCCACGCAGGTCAAGTTTGTTTCAAAATTTTGCCACGCCCCTTTCCGCCTCCGTAAATCGCGAAAATCCACCACACGCACAGTTTTTAAGATATTAGGTTTTTTTAAACGGTGAACGTTAGCTATTGTTTTTACCTATCATTCTACTAAATCCCAACAAGATCGGACAAACAGAAAGGTGGTACTGGCTGATTAAAGCTTTTGAGCAATAAAAGTGCCTAAAAGCATGCAATAAAAAAAAAGTTAAATTTATTTAGCTAAGTAACGGGTATCCTATAGTCGGGAGCTCGACTATAGCCTTTCCCACTTGTTTTTTTTTATTTTTTTTTTGTAAGAGAAGACAAAAAATAAAAATCGAACAAAAGAAATAAAGTAAAAGAATTAGTGGAAATGGATGCGTCTGCAGTGGAAACGTTGCAACGATATTTAGACGAGGAGTAAATATATCGTTCTGTTCGGGTGACAACAAATATATCTTGATGAAATTCGAATATTTTGAAAAAAAATAAATAAATAAAATAAACATTTTCCTCACAAAAATAAAGAAACATATCGAATAAGTGGAAGTTGATGCATCCACAGTGGAAACTCTTGATTATTTGGATAATGTGTGCAAGGAAAAAACTGGAATTATTGAATGATAATTCGAATAAAATATATCCAATGTAATTATCACTCAATATATCCAACTATCGATAAACGTGGATGTGTATTATCGAAGTTGGCTGCAACACGGTAACACTGCGTAGAAAAAATAATATCACTCTTCTTAATTTTATTTAAGAACAATATTATTATTTTGAACAGCGTGAAATAATCGCCACAAGTGTCACTCAGTACTGTGCAAAAAATTAGGAAAAAAAAAATGTTTCACTCTCATTCGTTCCACGATCGTGATGTTGTTACCCAAGTGATATCGGTTATCGGATATGTATGTACATATGTCTTATCAATGCAAAAGGTAAATAAATAACTTCCAAAAGAAAAAAAAGAAAATAATAGTGTAATGTTGAAAAGAAATGTGTTTGTGTAGTGACAATCAGAAAACGATGGATTCGATGTGTGTTTGTTTAGTGTAGGGAAGATCGTCGTCGTTTGTGTTTGTGCATGTGTACGTTTGCAATTGTTGCGGGGGTGGGTTTTATGTTTATGTGCAATTGGATTGCAAACCAAAAATATACCCAAAGAGATTTTCAAATAATTTGTTGTTTGTCGCTGTGATTTTAATTAATTTCGTTGTCGGGCACAATACGTAATATTTAAACGGCATTCAATTGATACAACTGTATATACATGTGTATTTATGGGCAAACATATGTTATATGAGTTAATTTCGAAGTGGAATTTTAATGTGATTTGTGGACAAAAATGTATATATATATCGGAGTCTAAGACTTTTTGAGGCCTTCTAAAGGTTTCAACAACAAGCAAGAGCGCAGCGAGTCCCTGCGTGTGTAGTCTCTCACTAGACTAATTGCCAAGTCACCTCCTGTGACACACACTCACACCAGAGCCACACTCGATGACAGCCTCTGCTGTCATCCCACTCCAGCAGTGTCAATACTGCCCAACACTATTAGGATTCACAACACTAGTTATCAGTATCAAAGTAACCCGCCCAATATGAACTATCCCATCTCCGACACGGCCATTCTGACAAATTACACGTCCTCGTGTAAGCAATCGAAAACACTTTCCATTTTAACTTCAACTTTTCTACAAACTAAATTTTTCATAACGTTGGTTGCATTTGCGATCTTTTCCGTACACATGCCGTACTTCCTCTTCAGGAATATTCAACCCAACCAACAGACATTACTTGTTATCTTTCTTCTTCTCTTCAATGCAACCGTATCCATCTTTTTGATCAGTCCCTTTTGTCACAACTTGCTAGTCATTAAAAAAAATTTATTTCGAATATCCTTTTCTTTCTAACTTGAAACAATCTTGTAAGAAATCAACAGGTCAGGTACCATCACGAGCCTCGATACTATCTTTCGACAACCGTACACAACAGTTTCGATGTACGTACTGTCTATTTCAACAGCTTCCATACTGCCTCTTTCAACAGTTTCTACTGTCTTTTTCAACAGCTTCCATACTGTCTCTTTCAACAGCTTCTACTGTCTCTTTCAACAGCTTCCGTACTGTCTCTTTCAACAGCTTCTACTGTCTCTTTCAACAGCTTCTACTGTCTCTTTCAACAGCTTCTACTGTCTCTTTCAACAGCTTCTACTGCCTCTTTCAACAGCTTCTACTGTCTCTTTCAACAGCTTCTACTGCCTCTTTCAACAGCTTCAGTATCGCAATCCAGCTCGATGGCTACCTTTCCATCTAGAAGTTTTCTTACGCTTTCGTGCGGATATTTGTTCAGTCTGTTGCTATTAATAGATTTTAGTGTGTATTTGTCACCCTCTAAAAGACAGTCACTAAAAAATAGGTCCTCTGAATTTGGGGTCTAACATTGTGTAGTTTCATTCGCTATTCCTAAGAAGAACATAGTCACCAACACTATACTTTACAAACTTAGCTTTGCCTTCAGCTTTCTGAACTTAATATTCTTTCTCAACCCATCTCATTTCAATTTTCTTTTCTTAACCTCCGGGCCAGGTACCGCCACGTAGCATCGACAAAACAACATTACAATTCACCAAACGGTCTGTTTCACCCGTTTTATCCATTACTAGTGCCACACTAGTCTCCATGGTCTGTTTCAACCGTTTCCCTTTCACCTATTCCATACTGGTCAACACGGTCTTCAACCGCATCATCGGATGAACTCAATTCATCTCAATTCAGCTTGCTTGATACCTGCCCTTCTGTCATTCTTCTCTTACTCATTATAGACTTCAAATTGTACCGATCACCTTCTAAAAATTCTATCCCCACAAAGGGTCCACAAGACTTCTGGTCTAACTTAATCTGCTGTCGGTAAATGTTTTCGAGACATTATCTCCTTCGCTAAAATTGATAACTTTAACTTTGACCTTGTCGAATCTCAACTTCTCTTACACTGCTTTACATTGCAAATTCTTCACAGGCTGCTCTCTTAATTTGGGAAACTCAACTTCGTTTTCGGACGCAATGGTCGAGCAACCTTTCCAATCAAAAGATTTCAAGTAATTGGAAAGCTCTCACCTCGTTACAGCATTTTCGAGTTTGACTTATCTTCATTACATGGGTAAACTCGCTTTCTTGTGCGCGATCCGAGCCTTTTCTTCACAAATAGCGATAGCAAACTTTGTTGGGTTTCTTGCGGACATCCTTTACTGGGGCGTTGTTCTCTTGTTATTGGTCCAGAGTCATTGTGTGTCATCGGCGCCAAGGACACCAGAGACGAACTTCGGCAGCACAACGACACTATTAGTCTGCGGCTAGCATTCAGACACCGGAAACGATTTTGTAAACTCCAAAAAAAAATTTTTATTAGCTGCGTCAGCCAGACACGAAACTGTTCACCCGCGGCTAATAAACGCGAGTCAGATCCCACTTCTGATATCGGAGTCTAAGACTTTTTGAGGCCTTCTAAAGGTTTCAACAACAAGCAAGAGCGCAGCGAGTCCCTGCGTGTGTAGTCTCTCACTAGACTAATTGCCAAGTCACCTCCTGTGACACACACTCACACCAGAGCCACACTCGATGACAGCCTCTGCTGTCATCCCACTCCAGCAGTGTCAATACTGCCCAACACTATTAGGATTCACAACACTAGTTATCAGTATCAAAGTAACCCGCCCAATATGAACTATCCCATCTCCGACATATATATGTGTAAACAAATAAGTGCGTTGTATGTGAATATAATATAAATGTTGTGTTAGTTATTTTAAATAATTTGTGTTGGCCAAACATATGTTACATGTGTAGTTAATAATTATTGTTTGTGTAAAGTTTTGAAAGCAGTCAGCACAGCGTGAAATAATCGCCACAAGTGTCACTCAGTACTGTGCAAAAAATTAGGAAAAAAAAAAATGTTTCACTCTCATTCGTTCCACGATCGTGATGTTGTTACCCAAGTGATATCGGTTATCGGATATGTATGTACATATGTCTTATCAATGCAAAAGGTAAATAAATAACTTCCAAAAGAAAAAAAAGAAAATAATAGTGTAATGTTGAAAAGAAATGTGTTTGTGTAGTGACAATCAGAAAACGATGGATTCGATGTGTGTTTGTTTAGTGTAGGGAAGATCGTCGTCGTTTGTGTTTGTGCATGTGTACGTTTGCAATTGTTGCGGGGGTGGGTTTTATGTTTATGTGCAATTGAATTGCAAACCAAAAATATACCCAAAGAGATTTTCAAATAATTTGTTGTTTGTCGCTGTGATTTTAATTAATTTCGTTGTCGGGCACAATACGTAATATTTAAACGGCATTCAATGGATACAACTGTATATACATGTGTATTTATGGGCAAACATATGTTATATGAGTTAATTTCGAAGTGGAATTTTAATGTGATTTGTGGACAAAAATGTATATATATATGTGTAAACAAATAAGTGCGTTGTATATGAATATAATATAAATGTTGTGTTAGTTATTTTAAATAATTTGTGTTGGCCAAACATATGTTACATGTGTAGTTAATAATTATTGTTTGTGTAAAGTTTTGAAAGCAGTCAGCACATAAACTGACTACTAAAAGGGCGTCGCAACTGGCAATTGTAACCAGGTGGACTTCGGAGAGGGAATTCCTTGATGCGCAAAGCTGGGTGCGATCGTAGAAATGAGTGAATGGTTCTTGTAGTTTGTACTAAAAACACACTGATTTTATTAATCCAAAAATCACAATATTTATAGGTATAAATAGCTTAGTTAACAGGTGTGTGGTGTCAATTAAAATTAGGTTATTGTGTACTCAGCAGTTGCGTGTAATGTAGGGTAGCTTACTTTGCAACTTCCGGGTTGGCATATTGCTGCTGTTACGGCACACATTGTGTGTTGTGCAGTCAGCGATATTATGTGTGTTCAGTTATGCTGTCAGCGATATTTTGTGTGTGAAGTGTTGACATAATTTTATAAATTGTGTTACATAGCTGTTCTGTTTTTGTTTATAATTTAGATATGTGTAATTTATATGCACCTAAACATTCTCCCGGCCGTTGAAACGGTGTTCAACCATCGTCTAGCTCCACTGTGAATCGTCTTGGGGATGCTGATGGAGCGGATGGAGCAGATGGACTGGCGGCCTTATTCCTTGTGGCTGTGGGTCGCAAAGTCCATAGGCGTTGCTTCCGCATTGCATAGGCACATAGTAGTATAACAGATACCACTAAAGCAGCATAGGCGGCTATATGATGATGTTGGACCGAGCTTATTTGGTTGGGCAGCTCTTGTTTGTTGAGTGTTGCCAATTTTAGCTGCAAGTCGTACAGATCTTTGTCTTCTTGTACCTTGTAATCCGAGATATTGAATTTTGTTGGTGGTACAATTGTGATGTTTGGCTTGATGATGTCACCAAAACGTGCGTAACTATTCGTAGCTTGACTTATAATGTTGTCAAAGGTACTGATGCTGATTTCTGCGTTGCGTGCAGTACAGCCTGATGATAGCGAAAGTAGTCCGGTGTCTTCTAGTTGTATTGTGGATGGTGTTCCGTTGCATACGGCTTGTAGTTCCATTGTAGAATGTGTTGCAAAAATCCAGTTATTCGGTTGGTGTGTTTTTTCCCATACCATATTGGTTGTTCTGCGAGTTATTTGACACATTGTTGGTGTCTTGTTGTTAAACAGCTGAAACTCACATCGATTGTTTACGTTGAACACAGCTTGATGGTCAAAGCATATGTATTCTTCATTAGGTAGTGTGAAACAGCGTCGCAGATAATCGTGTGTAAGTCCCATGAATTGATCCCTGTGGTCGTTTACAGCTATTATAGGTGTTTTGAGCTCAAACAATCTCCAACTTGTTGAGTCCCACACCGGAATTGGCACAATATTAAATAGGTCTAATATTGATGTTGACACTAGTGGTAATATTACTCTGAATATTACATGAGTGTCGGTGGCTGCGCCTTCTGCTCGCATAATTCTGTACAGTTGAATTACGTTGGATGAAGTCACAGGTAGCATTTGATCTGTTGGCAAATGATCCCATATTTGATCCAATTGATCCTTTAGTTGATTAGGAGAAATCAATATTGGGCTTATTGTCTTGTGTCGAATTCCAGTTAGTACGTCCACTATTTCCAATTGCATGCGCTGAAGCGTGGATGCTAGCAGTGTTAGTTGAGTTGTCAATGCCAGGTACGTCTCCGTGAGCCGTGCTCCAGCGTACTTTCCTCTGCTTTCGGCAATGGCAACAACTTGTTGCTCAAGTAGTCGAAGACGCTTGTCCGATGTCGCCCTTGTCTTTTTGACAACGTTAATGGTTGAGTCCAGTACTGATGTTTGATTTCTCAGCAGGCTCAGTACGAATTCCTCGTTGGTTTGTACCTTCTTGATGACCTTGGTCATTTCATTAGCGTAGTTTGAGTCTAACACTCCAAATAGACTATTCGCAATATTGCCTACTGCATCAAATGGGGATCGACGTGTTCGAGTGTGCTGCATAAATACGTTTGCCATTTGCAGTTCATAATACAAGTGTCGATAGTGCTGTGATATGAAATCACATGGTTGTTTGTTGTTCACCTCTGGGCATAGGTATTGGAATTCGTCTATTCCTTGGTAAAATGTCTTCATATCTCGCCAGTATGGATCCAGTTCATAGTATACGACAATGGTCCAGTCGGATATTGCTCTTTTTGCTTGTCCAATTTTTTCATAATAGATCCCTGGCTTTGTGTCGAATTTTGTTACTGATACTGACTGTGTCAGCACCAAAGGTAGCATCAGAAGCAGGATCAGCAAGGACGAGGATATGGTTGGCGACATTAATCGCTTTCGTTGGACGAGTGGTGCATCTGTGTCTCCCGCGTCATTGATGGGTCGTTTCTTGGCCATCTCTTCTGGAAAGATTGGCGCAAGCCTGGTTATGGGGCGATTAAAGATGCCTGAGGCAGTCTTTACGTCAACCACTCGGACGTGGTTATCTTGTCCTAGATATGTTTTTACAATGCGTCCCATTGGCCAGCTCATCACAGGTATGTTGTCTTCTTTGATTAGGACAAGCATACCTTCCTTGATGTTGGTATTAACGGTTTTCCATTTGTGTCTGGCTTGCAGCTCTTGCAAATATTCTTCAGACCATTGCTTCCAGAATCCTTGCTTAAGTCTGGAAACTAGTTCCCAACGTTTCAGTAAGGATTTCTCATTGCGGTCGGCGTTGACATCGGGGGGAGCAGTGAGCGTTTCCCCAATTAGAAAGTGTGCTGGAGTAAGAGCAGTGGTGTCCGTAGGATCATTTGACATCGGTGTAATTGGGCGTGAATTCAAGATCGCTTCAATTTCGATGATCACCGTGTTTAATTCTTCAAATGTTAGAGATGCAGTGTTGGTAGTCGTAACCAGTAGCCGCTTTGCAGACTTGACTGCAGCTTCCCATAGCCCTCCAAACGATGGTGCTCGTGGCGGAATGAATTTGAACGCCACTTGTTTCTTGTTGCTGTGGTTGATGATCTCTTCTTGGGCCTTTTCGCCAAATATTGTTCCTTCCAGTTCCTTCAGCTGGTTGTTTGCTCCAATAAAGTTGGTGGCATTGTCACAATGAATTGTTTGACATTTGCCGCGGCGGCTTAAGAAGCGTCTCAAAGCTCCCAAAAAGGCGTTTGTAGTCAGATCACTGACTAGTTCAAGGTGTACTGCTTTTGTGGAGAAGCAGCAGAATACAGCTATGTATGCCTTATCTGGTCTTTTTCCTCGAATTTTATGATGAATCCAGATTGGTCCGCAGTAATCTACGCCTGTAGTTAGAAACGGGCGTGTCGGTGTTACTCGATCGGCTGGCAAGTTGCCCATGATTTGGTTCATTAATTTAGGCCTTGCCTTATTGCATGTCACGCAATTGTGAATAATGTTCCTTGACATAGTTTTGTCGTTCAGGATCCAGTATTGTTGTCTTGCCATTGCTCGTAATGCTTGGGCACCGCAATGCATGTTGTCTTCATGCAGCTCTCGCAATATCATTTTTACTATTGGATCGTTGTAAGGCAGTAGAATTTGGTGCTTTGCATTGTATGGGAGCGGGGCTTGCTCCAATCTACCTCCAACTCGCATAAGGCCATCTAAACCTAGTAGAGGAGACAGCGATGAGATGGAACTCTTTTTGTCCACCGTGTTGTGACGCTGCAACATTTTTAGGTCAGCGGAAAATTCAACTTGCTGTATTGTCCGCAAGATCAAGTTGCGAGCTTGGTCCAGTTCTGTTGTGCACAACGTGGTCGTTGCTGCTCTGTTCCCTTTGTAACAGAAGCGTAACATGTAAGCTACAATGCGTTGTAACTTGTAGAATGAATTGCTGTGTCTACAGGTGTACAGCTCTTCCCCTATTGAGGACGGAGAAATTGGCTGACTTATGTGTTTGGTTTTCCTTTCCAAGTTGCTTGGGGTGATGATAGGTGGGGCTGTCCACTGGTCTGGAGAGCCATGCAGAAATAGTGGTCCATACAGCCATAGGTTGTGCTCGTGTAATCTTCGAGCGGTTATTCCTCTTGAGAGCACATCTGCTGCGTTATTGGTGGAAGACACATGGCGCCATTGATTTTGACTTGTCAATGCTTGTATCTTCGCTATCCGGTTGGCCACAAATGTATGGTATGTGGACGCAGCTGCATTGATCCATGAAAGGACAACAGTAGAATCCGACCAAAAATATCCTGGTACTGTGCTGGAGTCTAGGTTAAGGTCTTGTCGAATCCTGTCCGCGAGTTCAGCACCCAATAATGCAGCACAAAGCTCTAGACGAGGGAGTGACTGCTTTGCCGTTGGGGCTACTCGAGACTTCGAACATAGCAGACGCACAGAAATTTGTTTATTTTTGTACGTTGCGCGTACGTATATTGCGGCGCCGTATGCTCGTTCCGATGCATCCACAAATGTATGCACTTCCTTTGTGACTGGAACCTTTCCATCGTATATATGTCGGGGAATTTGCATCGAATTCAGGCTTTGTAAATCATCTCTATAGTCCTTCCATTCGTTCTGAAGAGCTGTAGGTAACTCGTCATCCCATTCCAGTTTGTCTTCCCAGAGACGTTGCATGAAAATCTTGGCCTTGACAACGACTGGGGCGAATAAGCCTAGGGGATCGAAGATTTGTGCCAGCTCAGAGCAAACGATACGTTTAGTAATTTTCGTAGCTGTGCTGCTCTGAGCCCGGCCACATAGGTGGTCCCCTTTGGGCATCCAAATAAGGCCCAATGTTTTGATCCCGTAGCCGTCCAATGTGTCCTCAAACTTTACGTCGCTTGCTACGTCGTCTTTGGGTATTCCTTGTAACAGTTGCTCGTTGTTCGAGCACCATTTTCGTAAATTGAATCCATTAGGGCGCAGGATCTTCAGTAACTCCTCCCGAATTTGGATTGCTTCTTGGGCTGAATCTGCTCCTGTGAGGCAGTCGTCAACATAGAAGTCATTCACTAGTGCAGCGGCTCCTACTGGTGATTTGTCCATGTGTGTTGTGCCCAAGTGATTTAGACACTTGGTTGCTAGGAATGGAGCCGACGCCGTGCCATAGGTAACTGTTTTTAGTCTGTAGTACCTTAACTCCTCATTGGGATTGTTTCTCCAAACAATCATCTGGTGGAACTGGTTCTCAGGATTGATCCAAATCTGACGGTACATTTTCTCGATGTCTGCAGTGAACACATATTTATGTGTTCTAAATCTTAATAAAATTGACATTAGGTCGCTCTGCACAGTGGGTCCTACTTGCAGTATGTCGTTAAGTCATTTTCCTGTCGACGTCTTGCAAGATGCATCGAAAACCACTCTTAGCTTTGTAGTGCTGCTATCAGGTTTCAGCACACAATGATGAGGGATGAAGTAGTTGCTTGATGGAAGTAGGTTGCGAGGGACAATTTTCATGTGACCTAATTGTTCATATTCGGCCATGAAGTCCACATATCCTTTCCAAATCTCTGCCTTGGTCCTTTTTTCTAACGACAAGAACCTTCTTTCTGCAGTCTCCAACGAGGGCCCCAGGGCTGAAGGATGTTCAGAAAACGGCAATTTGACAATGAATCGCCCATCAGCAGCGATTTTTAAGTTGTCGATGAAGTGTTTTTCGCATGCCTTCTCAATTGGCGTACGATGTTTTTCCGACGTTTCAAAGTTGTCTAAGCTCCAGAATCGTTTCAATATGGCATTAGTTTCTTCTCCTGTAGTAGCTGCACATATGGCTGGTGACATGTTTGCTTCTTTTATTTTTCCAGCCACAACCCACCCCAACCTGGTTTGTTGCATGATTGGACCAGAGGGCGTGAGTTTTTGCTGTTGTGGGAGCAATAGTGCGTAATAATGCTCAGCACCGATCAGCATGTCAATTTTTCCTGGTTTGTTAAATTGGGGATCCGCCAACGGACGATTTGTCGGAATATTCCAGTTTTCTTCATTAATGTTTTGGGATGGCTGATCCGTGATAATGTGCGGTAGAATGAATGCTTCGATCCGCACTGTAAAATTACTGTGTAGTGACTTCACTAACACATTTACCCGAGCCCTACTGGTTCTCGGTTGTCCACCGATACCTTCAATTCGTAGTGCGGTATCATGGCGTTTTAGGGACAGTGATGATGCAAGACGCTCTGATATCACGTTAATTTGTGATCCAGAATCTAGCAGTGCCTTAAACGTGGCTTGTTGTCCATTATTTCCTTGGACCAAAACCTTTGCTGTTGCAAGTAGATTTATAGTTTTGCTGCTTGCCGATGCCACAACCGGATTATGTGGTTCCACTGAAGTCGTCTCTAGATGCAGCAGCGTGTTGTGCTTTTTGTCGCACTTGAAGCATTTATATTTGCTTTGGCACGCCTTGGCCATATGATCTGCTTTGAAGCAGTTGACGCATAGCCTTTGGCGTTGAACCCAATTCAATCTCTACTGATTTTGAGCGGAAGTCGTCACAACGAAACATCGTATGATTTGGTTTCTTGCAGTATGGACAATCCTTCCTTGAAGTTGATGAAGAGGCACAGGTTGCTCCCTTCCAATCCCGATTGGCTTTGTTCTGTGTTTTGCTCCCGGTGGCTAAAACACGGACTCTTTGTTCAAGAAACTGAAGCATGGTGTCAAGTTTCTGAATTTGCTTCGAGTCGCTTATTGATTGCTCGTACAGCGTCCTATTTGTGCTGTCCAGCTTGTTTCGTAGAACCTCTATCAGTATCGGGTCCCACGTCGAAATGTCTAAGCCGAGTCCCTTCAGAGATGCAAGAGACTCCATAGTGACTATGTATAGTTCCTTGAGCGATTTAACATTGTCGTTGATCGCCTGTTGAGTCAAAAATCGGTTTAATACCTTTGTTGCAATGTCTCTTGGATTGTCATAGGTGTCCACCAAGATGTTCCATGCGTGAAGATAGTTGTCTTCTTTTAGGTCGATTTGGCGTATCATTCTTTCTGCCTCGCCGACCACGCTGGTTTTTAGATACCACATTTTCCGAATAATGGGCATATTGGTTTCGTGTACCATGGACACAAACATATCGAAGAATTGTGTCCATTTCAATATATCACCATCGAATTTGGGAATAGTTATTCGAGGTAAATTTCTGTCAATGGTGCACTCTGTAGGGCCTTTCGCCGCTAGCGCCCTTTGCACATCCCGTTCTGCTTGTAGATACTTCTTTGTATCATATCCATTGCCTTCCGGGACTTCAACTTCTTCATAAAGTTGAAAGTGGACCTACTGAACTTGGGACCATAGATTCCTTGTTAGATCCATTGCGGTATGCTCCATAGGCTGTTGCAATGTGCGATATAGTGATGCAATCATTGCCTTTTGCCGTCTGCATAACGCGATGACTTTTGGTTCCACGCTTGGTTGCTGAAGCTGTCCGTCCTCGACTTTTGTAATCTTGAATTCCAAGCTTGGTTGCTGACGCTGTCCGTCCTCAACTTTTGCAGTCTTTTTGCTTAGGTTTTCCGCATCTTTATTGATGGCTTCTTGGAACTTCAGGACCGTGGACCTTATGTCATTAAAAAAGGTGAAGTACTCATGGTTTTCCGGTAGGCCGCCAGATTTTCTAATGATTTCATCATTTGCTTGAATGATGCTCCATTTTTCATTGAGAGTTTTGGCCTTAATCTTATGATAACCGACCTGGCATTTTCTCTCAGCTGAATCCTTTTTGTAGTTGGATATCAGCTTTAAGATTTCTTGGCTGACATCTTGTTGTACATCTAGTAACTCATCGATGGTTACTTGTCCTGATGCCATTTTTAGTAAGTTAATATCTTAACTTTGTCGCTTGGTGGACTTTTATTTATGTGACCAGAGCACACTCAGAAATTTGTGTGTCGCCTGGTTGACAACTTTAGTGGAGTGCCAATAGATCCGTTCACCAATTATTTTGGTGAATCTTTATGCTCCTGTTCTGTCGCCTTGTTGACAACTTCAGATGGGCAGGTTGCAGGTATCCTTTGAATGTCGCCTTGTTGACAATTCAAGTGAGGATTGTGTTCTGGAGGTTATCCTTGTGTCGCCTAGTGGACAACGCGGATTTCCAGTGTCGGGGTCACCAAAAATGTTTGTGTAAAGTTTTGAAAGCAGTCAGCACATAAACTGACTACTAAAAGGGCGTCGCAACTGGCACTTGTAACCAGGTGGACTTCGGAGAGGGAATTCCTTGATGCGCAAAGCTGGGTGCGATCGTAGAAATGAGTGAATGGTTCTTGTAGTTTGTACTAAAAACACACTGATTTTATTAATCCAAAAATCACAATATTTATAGGTAAAAATAGCTTAGTTAACAGGTGTGTGGTGTCAATTAAAATTAGGTTATTGTGTACTCAGCAGTTGCGTGTAATGTAGGGTAGCTTACTTTGCAACTACCGGGTTGGCATATTGCTGCTGTTACGGCACACATTATTATGTGTGGTCAGTTATGCTGTCAGCGATATTTTGTGTGTGAAGTGTTGACATAGTTTTATAAATTGTGTTACATAGCTGTTCTGTTTTTGTTTATAATTTAGATATGTGTAATTTATACGCACCTAAACAAATATATACATACATATGTACATACGTATGCAGCACTGTGCGCGTATGTATGTATTGTGTGTATGTATGTATGTACCGGTGTCGGAATTTTGGCACAGCGCAAATGAGAAAAGCTAGTAATTTTCTTTCTTTTTCTCTTTTCAATCGGAACAATGACTTGTTATATGGGATCTTGGATGTACATATGTAATCCTTGTAGTTACATATGCAAATATGGCGGCGATCTGAGGGCAAAGTACGGAGGTAAGTATACGACTAATATGGCGCCGGAATATGGGAAGAGACGGACGAAAAATATGTATATATATATATATATATATAGGAATATATATATTGGAACAAAAAACACTGGAGGTGCCGGAATAATTGGCAGCAAAGATAAGTATATTTGTTGCCCAGGAGTTGCCAGTTTTGGCAATGGACAAATGTTAGTGTAATGGAGAAATATAACTTATCTTTCTTGTGCGTAGATTTTCCACCGATGCGAGCTGGGGCGAACTGGATCTCTCCTGATGTGCAAAGAAATCCGGCTCGAAGGACCAAAATGTTTTGTAGAGGGGTGAATCTTCTTTTTGGTAGATGGCAGCCAATTAAGAACACTTGCGATTTTCGTTATAAAACTTCAACTTTCTTCACGGACGCGTGTGCGCGGTTTCATATGCGTTTCTAAACTAAACTTCATGTAAATTACAATTATACTTAATGTCCTATGTTAGCGTATGTTAAAAATATATGTTGCAACCATTTCGGGCAATTGTTGACAACAGAAAAAAAAAGGGACCTTGTTCAGTGCATACTTTCGGGCATGAACACAGTTTTTTAAACACTGTTTTCTTCTAACATTAATCTAGCTCTCTTATATGCTTGTTCTAGCCTAAATTTAGATTCCTTAGCATAGTCTTCTAAATTATATAATGGTTTGATCTTATCTATACTATTAAATTGTTTTGGCAAATTTGAAGTATGGACAATAGTCATGTGCCACAGAGGGTGTTGTGTTAAAGCAATATACGAAGTATTGTAACCATACATCCCAATCTGTTTTGTCGACTGATATGTATGAACGTATGAACTCGTTAAGTGTTCGGTGGCTTCGCTCCACGGTACCCACAGTCTGGTGATGATGTGCGGTAGAAGTTATATTTTTTATATTCCGATTTTTGCATAAATCTTCAATTATTGAATTTTTATATTCTGTATCCATGTCCGTAATGAACGTCTTCATTGGACCGTACTTCAGAATAAAATCTTCAAATATAGCTTTTGCTACTGTTTTTGCACTTTTATTTTTAATTGGTATTGCTATCAGGTATTTTGTTAAATCGCAGATTAAGGTTACTGCATATTCATTTCCTTGTTCAGATTTGGGTAGTGGACCGATCGTATCCACAATTACCCTGTCGAAAGCCATTTGTGGAGTTTCAGTAATAGTCAATGGAGTCTTAGTGTGTTTAGTCGTTTTTGACTTTTGACACTTGGGGCATTTTCTTATATACTTTGATATATCTCTTGTCATGTTTTTCCAATAATAATGCCTTTTTATTTTAGCTAATGTTCTAGCTATTCCTGTATGACCTCCTTGTATTGGATCGTCATGAAATGTAAACAATATTGCTTCTTTTTCTTTATCATTATTTGATAATAGGGTCACCGGCTTGAGTAGCGCTACTCTTAAGGATTGTAATATTTTATTGCCCATTATTTTAAAAGATTCTATTGAGATTGTGTCAAAGATCTTTTCGCTCGGTGCCACTTTGAGTTGGCTGATATTAAGTATACCGGCTTCTTTTTCGAGCCTTTGAAAGAACTGACCTAAGTCAAGAATTTCATTGGTGTACATACCGCTAACGTCAATTCTTGCTATAACTTTTTTCCCATGTTTCAGTAAGCGTAGAGAATCTGTTATTCGCAAGGTCACTACTTTTCGTACCTCGTCATTTACAATGACTTCGTATACGTTGGGCTGAGAAGCATTTAGAGTTTGCTTATGCAAATCTTCTTTTTCTATTCCTGCGCAGGAGTTTAACTGTTTACTTTGATGTCTGGTAGTGACTTTCAGAATTTTATTATTTATTTGAATATTTTTTAAGTCCGTGATTGTTATTCTTGATAGCGCATCGGCTACATAGTTTTCTTTACCCTTTAGATACTCTACTGTAAAATTATATTCCTCTAATTCAAGTCTCATATGTGTAAGTTTGGAACTGGGGTTTTCCATTGAAAATAGGTAAGTAAGTGCTCTATGATCTGTTTTGACAGTGAAGTGTCTGCCATAAATATATGGTCTGAAATGTGTTATCACCCAATGAATAGCTGATAATTCCTGTTCTGTTGTACTTTTGTTGCTTTCGCCTTTTGTAAATGATCTTGATGCGTATGCAACTGGAAGCTGTAGTCCGTTTTTGTTTTGAGCATGCTTGCTTACTAGCATCTATAATAATGCAAAATTCCTTGCTGAAATCTGGGTATTGTAAAAGAGTTGGATTCATTAGTGCCGATTTTAGATGTTCGAAGGCGTTTTGACAGTCAGCTGTCCATTCGAATTTTACATCTTTTTTACATAATCTTGTTATGTGACGAGAATAGTCGGCAAAATTTTTTATGAATCGTCTGTAATAGTTACAAAATGCAACAAATCTTCTAGCGCTGTCCGCATCATGTGGGACTAGATAATTTTGAATACCGTCGTATTTTTTGTCGTCGGGCAAGATTCCTTTGTCTGTGCATTTATGTCCTAGGAAAGTGACCTCATGCATGAAAAATTAACATTTTTCGGGATGTAACTTTAGGTTATTTTGCCTACATTTCTCAAAAAACATCAGTTAAGTTTTTGAGCATATGCTTTTCGGAACAACCAATGACTATTAAGTCATCCATATAAAGGAATGCTTGTGAAGGTTCAAGTCCAGAGAAAGCTATAGTCATCATTCTCTGAAACGAATTTGGCGCTATTTTTAAGCCGAATGGTAATCGCGTGAAGCGATATGAACCATTGCTTGTCGAAAAAGACGTAATATCTCGTGATTTTTCTTCGAGTTCAATCTGATGAAAACCTGACATTAAATCCAGGCATGAAAAGTATTTTGCTCTACCTAGTTGATCTAAAATGTCATCAATTCTAGGGAGTGGAAATTTATCAGACAACAGTTTTTTGTTAATCTGACGATAGTCAATTACTAATCGCCATTTTTTCTCTTCAGAATTTGGTAATGACTTTTTTGGTACTAATCAAAGTGGGCTATTATAAGCAGATACAGATGGTTCGACTATTTTGTTATTAATTAATTTTTGGACTTGTTTTTGAATTTCGTCCTTTTGACTATGAGGATTTCTATAATTTTTTATGTATATCGGTTCATCATCCTTCAATCTCAGTTTTTGTTTATAAAAATTATTCGTAGTTATCGATTCGGTTTCTAGTCCGAATACATCGCTATATTGTGTGCATAATGTTGTTAGTTGTTTATGAAATTGTGGCGTGAAATTTTTCGAAAGTTGGGTTAATACAGACTTTTCTCTGTTTTCTAAATTTGTTTTAACTACATCGTAGTTTGAAAGTGGTTCATATTGTAAGTTATTTATCTTATAAAAAAAACCTCTTTACGAGGTAAAAGTCTAGTGACGAAAATGCACCAAAATTTCTGATATCCAATTTGGTGACGAATAATATTAAGTTTTACTTAAAAATTACTACAAAAAAATTTTTTTGTCACTCGGCACTGCGCAAAAAATATATATTTATTAGGTATGAAGAAATTAGCGCAATGTGCCGAGTGACAAAAAATTTTTTTTGTAGTAATTTTTAAGTAAAACTTAATATTATTCGTCACCAAATTGGATATCAGAAATTTTGGTGCATTAAAATGTTTTCGTCACTAGACTTTTACCTCGTAAAGAGGTTTTTTTTATAAGATATCAGAAATTTTGGAGTAAGATATCAAAAGTTTTGAAAATTGCAATATATTTTGACGGTACAATTTTGTCAAAATCTAACAGAACTCTCAAGCTCTGGTTGCTACGACACGTTGTTGCTGCTGTCCTATTCCAATTCTAAGCAAAACGTATATATTCTGTTAACAGGTAATATCTTCCAAACACATAGAAATTTTACAAACTATAATATATTGAAAATTAGAAAAAATCATTACTTGCGTTTTCACAAAAATCGCTTTAATGTGGGAAAAAATACCTTATTTCACCTGTTGCTGTTTACCTTTTATCTTAAAAAAACATTAAAGGTATTCCTAAGAGCCCTTTAAAATACCTGAAAATTCTAATAATTTTTAGATTTAAATAACTTGCAACAATTAAAAAACGAGACGCGGCTTTCGTGTAATATATCGAGTTTATAATGTGTTGGCTTCAGTGCACAAACGACGATTCATTTTAGCTTAGCCTAAGCAAGAGCGTGGACCACAGTTCGGCCGCACGCAATGTGAATTCGCCGTCGGCAAAGTGCCGATCAGCGAATGAGGTGAATTGCAACGTGCAAGCTAAGAGCAACTTCAACTTAAATCTATACAAATTCAAATTTCTCTCTTAACTTAACTTAGGCTACAAAATTCATAATTTGACAATAAACTAAATTAATCTACTCCAACATTCCGGCCCCGTTGACGAGCTCCGGTCTTCAACAAATTGGGATGTGCGCCAACTTATGGATTGGCCTTTTAATGACGCCGGCCGCCGTTTTGATTTCGGCCACCCGCACCTTGCCGTCCTCTCCAGCTATTGCGCGTGTTACGCGACCTGTGATCCACCTCTGTGGAGGGCTGTTGTCGTCATGCACCAGCACGACCGCTCCTTCGACCAGGTTGGCCTCGCCTTTGCTCCACTGAACTCGCTGCTGCAGGCTGAGCAGGTAGTCCCTGGACCACTTGCGCCAGAAGAGCAGTTTGAGCTCCGACAACTGTCGCCACCGCTTCAAGTACGCGGGTACGGGCTTGCTGCTGCACTCTCCTTGCGTGGATCCGTGCGGCAGCTCCAGCAAAGGCTGCCCGATGAGCAAGTGCCCTGGAGTGATGACCTCCCGAGGCCTGGAATTGAGCAACGCCTCGACGTCCACCAGATGCGTGCTCAATTCGTCCGGCGTTAGATTGGCGTTGCCTGCCCCTCGCAGAAGCCTGTGTTTGGCAGCCTTTACTGCTGCTTCCCACAGCCCGCCGAAGTGCGGTGCCCTCGGAGGAATAAACTTCCATTGCACCGCTCTCTCCGCTGCGTACTCCATCAGCCTCGCCTTGCTCTCCAGAAACGCCTCCTGCAGCTCCTTCAGCACGTTGCTCGCTCCCACGAAGTTCGTGGCGTTGTCGCTGAACATCGTCTCCGGCAGTCCTCGTCTTCCAATGAACCTTTTAAAAACATTAAGAAAGGCGTCAGTGGACAAATCGGTCACCAATTCTAAATGAACCGCCTTTGAGGCAAAACAAACAAAAACGGCAACGTACGTTTTAACTGGTGGTCTACCTCTAATCCTGTAGCTGACGTAGAACGGTCCGCAGAAATCTACACCACAAACTCTAAAGGGCCGACCTTCTCGAAGGCGGTCTGCTGGCAAATTTCCCATTATTTGCCCCAACAATTTTGGTTTGTATCGAAAACAGTGTACGCAATTTCGAACAACTTCAGTGCAAATGCTTCGAGCACTGACCACCCAAACTTGCTGCCTCAACAGTCCAACAAGTACTTTTGCACCAGCATGATAGTGCCTCAGGTGCAATTGCCTAACGAATTGTCTGACGAATTCAGACTTCTTGGGCAATACCAAGGGAAACTTAGCGTCGTACGAAATAGGCCCATGTAGCAAACGCCCACCTACTCGAATCAATTCAAATTTTACGCCATTTTCCTCACACTCGTGGATGAATGGATTCAATGACTGCAGTATTGGTGCTAGTACTGCCGACTTTTTCAACAATTTGAACTCACTGCTATATGTTGTGCTCTGTACAACTGCGACCAGCTTTAAAAACGCAATTTGTCTTTCTGATGCAGATACAATGTGAGATTCCTGTCTAAGCTGCTTGAAACAAAATCGAAGTACATACGCCATTATACGGATCAGCTTAGAAAACCTAGACTGTTGATTAATTAATTGCACAATACAATTAGACTCCGATTCAGCCAATCCTAGTGTTAAAACGAGCGCACTTTTCTTATCTTCTGACGCTTTAACTTTTGATGCAATTTCGAACTGGTGGAGCTGAGGCCATCGATCTTCTGATTCCATCAAAAAACTTGGCCCGTTGAACCACAAGGAACTTACAATTTCATTAATATCGGTTCCCCTTGAAACCAAGTCTGCGGGATTAGAGTCTGTAGGAACGTGACGCCACACTACTCCATTGGACAATTCCTGAGCCTCGGCAACTCGATTTGCCACGAAAGTACCCAATGTACACGAGTCACGCTCCAACCAATACAAAGTGACCTGCGAGTCTGACCAAAAATTCACACTGTCTATTGTGAACTTCGTCATTGTACTCGACACTTGTTGCCACAGCTTGGCCAGCAAAAGTGCTGCACAAAGCTCTAGCCGGGGTATTGTTTTCACATTGAGCGGAGCTACCCTAGACTTAGCTGTGAGCAAAGAGACGCCAACATCTTTGTTGTTACATGTTCGGATGTAGATGCAACAACCATAGGCATGACTGGAGGCGTCAGCAAAGCCATGGACTTGGACCTGCTGGTAAAAATTCAAACACACATACCGAGGGATCGAGATTTTATGCAAGTCCCGCAGGGTAGTGATAAACTTGTTCCATGCAGTGTGAAGACTCATAGGAATAGCTTCATCCCAATCTAGCTTCAGCCTCCATAATTCCTGTAACAAAATTTTTGCCTTAGTGACAATGGGACATAATAAGCCAAGAGGATCAAACAAACGAGAGGCTATGGACAAGATGTTACGCTTTGTTGGTTTTAAGGAGGCAAAACTATCCACGTCAAGATGATATTTGAACACATCCTCTTGAGGTGCCCAACGCATTCCAAGCGTTTTAACAGAGCTTTGCTCATCAATTTTTATCGAGATTTCCTCACTGGCGTCACTTTCACCAGACTAATTGTGACGATTAGAAGCCCACTTGGCCAGTGGAAATCCTCCTGAGTGCAGTATCTCAGTTACTTGGCTGCAGATGGTGTCCAGTTCTGTTAAACTGTCTGCACCTGCCAGCATGTCGTCGACATAGAAGCACGTTTTAATCACTTCCGAGCCAATGGGATGTGATTGTGAGTGAATATTTGCCAATTCAAACAAACAACGAACAGCCAAAAAGGGTGCTGACGCTGTACCATATGTAACAGTATTCAACCTGTATGCCTGTATATTTTGCGAAGTATTTTCTCTCCACAGCACAAGTTGAAAGTCTCTGTCTTCCTCAGAAACATTTATCTGCCTATACATTTTTGAAATGTCGGCAGTTACGGCATACTTGTTCAACCGAAAGTTGACCAGCGTTGAATACAACTCCCTCTGAATAGTAGGCCCCACCATTAGTGTTTCATTGAGTGAAACTGCTGTTGACGACTTGCTTGATGCGTCAAAAACAACACGAAGTTTGGTTGAGGTACTCTCAGGTCTCAGAACGCATTGATGAGGAATATAGTAATGCTGTTCGAGAGGAGCAGACTTCAGAATGGACATATGTCCCAAATCCAAATACTCTTTCATGAAGTCATGATACATATTTCTAAGGGTTTCATCCCTTGATAATTTGCGCTCAAGTTGCAAAAATCGCCTTTCAGCAGTTTGAAAGGACAGGCCAAGAACTTTGGGATCGGTCTTAAAGGGAAGATTCACTTGAAAACGACCAGAAGATAGCCGTCTTACAGTTTTCTGAAAATGTAGTTCACAGGCCTGCTGTTCAGCTGTTTGGCAAACAGCCTTCGACTCGATTGGACAGTGGTCCAATTCCCAGAAACGGTTGACTAATGAGTCGAGAGAACAATTGAAAACTTGAGCTACCGAACTCCCACTAAACTGTTGCCGAGGCACTTGACCAGAACATTTGCCTGCAACAATCCAGCCGAGCAATGTTTGTTGCATTATGGGAAGATCGGAGTGTAACTTTATTTGCCCAACGCACAATAATCCATAAAACATTTCCGCTCCCAACAGCACGTCTACCTTAGCTGGCTTATAAAACTCTGGATCTGCCAACTTGATGTTTTTTGGTATTTTCCAGTTTAATGTGGAAATAGATTGACCAGGCTGAGATGTAGAAATCGACTTGAGTATCCAGCACTCAGCGGAAAAAGTGTGGGAGTTCAAACGAGATTGAAATGATGCGCAAACCTTGTTTTTGCTATCTGTAGTTGCACCACCAACCATTGCGATAGCGAGGGAAGTAGGCTCCCGCTTGAGCCGTAATCTTTGTGCCATGCTTTCAGACATCAAATTTATTTGTGAGCCACTGTCGAGCAGAACTCGTGCTGGCTGCAATTGTCCGAATCTATTTTTAATGTTCACAATAGCGGTAGCGAGAACGACTTGATCTGCATTAAGCACGTGACCCACATATGCCCCTGAAGTCGAGGCTTGAAGTGCCACTGCCTCACCTTGTACAGTTGCATTATACCTGTGGAGCAAGGAATGGTGAGGCTTCGAACAGACTCGACACTTCGACGCCTTGCAATTCGAAACTATGTGTCCAACGGTCAAACAATTAAGACACAACTTTTGAGTTTTGACATACTCAAACCGTTGCATGACGGAAATGGCACTAAACGACGGACAAGAATATATATTGTGGTCAGCAGACTTGCAATAAGTACATGCAGACGACGACTTATGACCTCCAGTAGCACAAGCAAAAGAAGATTTCTGTTGCGGCTTTCTAACGTCATTACGTGACTTTGTCTTATCGCGAGTGGACTCTTCTGCTGACAAATATTGGTACCTTCTATTTAATTGCTTAGCGCAATCTTCCCAGGATGGCAGCTTGTCATAATCAAGCTGCTCCTCAAATTTAGATTTGGTCACATGGTCCACCTTTGCCATGACCATATGAATGATCATTGCATTAGAAATATCCTTTTCATCACCCAACGACGACAACGAGGCGCCGATGGTTTGGTCATGCTTGGTATATCGAACAATTGGGCAACCGTATCAAAAAATATAAGGCATTTATTGTCGTATACAGACTTGAGACTGGCGAGAGCCTTAGGGTAATTACAATCTGTTAGCTGATACGGCTTCACTACACTTAACGCATCATCTGACAAACAAGACACTAAATGATTGAATTTTTCAACATTTGTCAATGAGGCATCATCATCCACTAGACTTTCGAAGAGGCACATAAAATTCCTGAACTCCGAATGTTTACCACTGAATTTAGGTAAACGCATTTTCGGCAGCTGCGATCGCTGGCTCAAGTTCATTGAGCAGTCGTGTTGTGCCTGTGGAACAGGTTGCGGTTTAGCTGCATTCATATACAAGGCCTTTGTTATCACACACAAATCCTCTAACGGCCCTCTACTTTCATTAGCTGGATTTAAACTGTCCAGCTCAGCCTGTAAATTCATAGCTTTTTCGATATATCCTTCTAATAGCTCTAAGCGACAAGCTAACTCAGTTTTGTCAGATGAAATAGTTTTTAACTTAACTGCTGTTTGCATTCGAGCAATATCAGCACTGACTTTATCGAATTTCTGTAAACACACTGTTAACTTTGCACTATATTTAGATCCTGTTGGCTTTTCGCCTAATTGATTATCTGGATCTACCATAATTAAGCGGAGGAAAAAGCTAATTAAACAAAAATAAAAATAAAAAACTTTTTTAAAACGCACAAACTTTACCACAAACTTTTTAAGCTACCCTCGCACAAACACTGCAAGTATGTAACAAAAACGACAAGCTCGCCTACTGAACACACATACGCACGTAATGCGTTATGTGTACAAGCAAACGAAAAAGATCCAAGCGACCGAAAGTAAGCAAGCCAAACGTTTACTGCAGCCACTTGTGGGCAGCAGCGTTAGAATATGCGGGGTGCGGGGGAAAGAGAGCAAGTGAGAGAATTTGGCGCGAGCGCACACACAAGCAAGCGAATGTAATTACCCTCTAGTACAGCAGACCGATTCTGTATCAACGTTTCGTCGTCGCTTTTGTGACTGTCGTCGACGCTCGCTTGATTCCCTCACAATGTGTTCGATTGACGTTTTTTGCAAGGCGATGTCCGCTAAAAACGTCAATGATTTCTCATACACGCTAGGTCGCCGCAATGGTATGCAGGGAGGGAACATAAGTGACGCTCGCTCGCCACTTTGGTATGCAGGGAGAGATATTATCGACGCTAGGTCGCCGCAAAGGTATGCAGGGAGAGATATTATCGATGCTGGTTCGACCCTATGCCATGCATGGAGAGATGCTTCTCTCATGATGGCAATGCCAAACCCATGCATTATATAAATATTTCACATAACATAAATTTCATAGTATATATTTGTAATGTTTATTTATTTTAAATTAATTACAATATATGAATATACTATATTTTAAGTAATATTTTATCTGAGCCACAAGGTCGAGGAGCAGCTCCTCCACATTGCCACTAGCGGAATGCGGAATGCAGTCTGAAATAATATAAAGAAATAAGAGCAATATCGGTTGGATATATTAATATTAATAATAACACTTACCTTTGCTTTACAATATTTATATTTACAATAAATTAAAATCCACTTATCAACATAAATCATTTTACACATTATTGTGCAAATCCAACTCAATGAAATGTCAAACTCGTGCCAAAAATGTTAGCCGAAAATTTGACAAAGGCAAAGGAAAATAACGAAAGCAGAGCACACACACTCATAAAAAACATTAGAGCGTACGCCTCTCTCTCTCTCAGTTAAGCGTTCGGCTTCAATCATGTTCGACACGACGCATCGCCGAAAAAGAAGCAATACTGGGTCGACTAAAAGACAATTACTGCGCCAGCTGTACTAGAGGGTACAGCTGCTCAAGCCAAGCTTGAACTGCAAGCAGAACGAAATGAAAAGAACAAACGAAATTGGCGCGAGAGTTACCGCCTACGCTTCTGCTTCACCCCCACCTAAACCCCCGCGGACGTTGTCGACGTTCCAATGATCATGCCATTCAACCCGGCAGCGATCGTTGCATTGCAACATACACTGGCGGGTAGCCTAAACAGCAAAGTGCTGCCACAGCATACCAGGGATTACAATGTAAACAACTCTTCGATGTGGGACTCGACATCCGGCTAAGTGCTGACTCGCTACTTCGCAACATACATAAGCCCCAACCAATTCTATGTACTCTTATATATATATAAGTCGCAAAGCCTCTGTCAAGGTTTCCTAAAAGTAAAACTGAATAAACCAAAACACTTAGAATTCGAAAAGCAAATGGAGCAGTTGTTCTTTATTAAATCTCGTCTTAAAATATAAAACCTCAAACACACAAACTTATACAACACACACACACCACAAAAATATCAAAGTGGTAACTGGCGCAGCCGTTTTCAAGGACCGAGGATCGCCCCTTCACATCTATATCTTCTCTACAAACCCCAAACGATGTCTACCAAAATATTGCTAATCATTACAATGTAATAATACAGGTGAGCGGTGACAATGTTAAAAAAAAAGAAAGAAAAGTGAAGAAAATTCTCGTTGTGAAAAAAAATAATAATTTCAAAAGGCCGAAAGCTCAAAATTTTTTTAAAAAAAAATATATGTTGTGCAAAAAAAAAAAAAGGAAAAATAATGTTTAAAAAAAAAAAAAAGGAAAATTATGAAAATAAATAACAAAATACAAATACATATACATGTTTTACAATTCGAATAATTTGTGTCGCTACTGCAGGCATCAAACGCTGATCACTGCAATAACAAAATATAAATACATATACATATTTCCACAAATTGAATAATTTTTGTCACTGTGCAGATATCAAATGCTGATCACTGCCGGAACAAAAAAAAAAGTAAATAATTACAAATTTTTTTCAAATAAATTTTTCTTACTGTGCAGATATCAAATGCTGATCACTGCCAGAAAATTTTTAAAAAAAAAAATATTTTTACAAATTGATTAATTTTTCTCACTGTGCAGATATCAAGTGCTGATCACTGCCAAGAAAAATTCAAAAAAAATAATAATAATGAATTATTACAAAATTTCTTCCACAAATCGAACAAATTTTTGTCACTGTGCAGATATCAAATGCTGATCACTGCCGGAACAAAAAAAAAGTAAATAATTACAAATTTTTTTCAAATAAATTTTTCTTACTGTGCAGATATCAAATGCTGATCACTGCCAGAAAATTTTTTTAAAAAAAAATATTTTTACAAATTGAATAATTTTTCTCACTGTGCAGATATCAAGTGCTGATCACTGCCAAGAAAAATTCAAAAAAAAAATAATAATAATGAATTATTACAAAATTTCTTCCACAAATCGAACAAATTTTTCTCACTGTGCAGACATCAAGTGCTGATCACTGCCAAGAAAAATAAAAAAAAAAATAATAATGAATTATTACAAATTTTTTCCACAAATCGAACAAATTTTTCTCACTGTGCAGATATCAAGTGCTGATCGCTGCCAGGAAAAATTATAATAACAAATAATTACAATTTTTTTTTCTCACAAATCGAATAAATTGTTGTCACTGTGCAAGAATCAAATGCCGACCATTGTCAAGTGCATAATACGTAAACAAAACAGAAAATATACGTACAACATTAGCTATCAGTCACTCCCATACAAATTGCTGAGCTTGTAATTTGAGTCGCTTCTCGTCGCTGTATATTTCATTGTATTCACAAACACTTATGCCGGCATACCACAACAATTCAAGTGGACGTCATTAATGTAACACGAGACCCTATGCAAAGTAGTGGCCGTCGTTTTGTTTACAATTTTCATTTTATAAAGTATTTAAGCCCCGGCTACAAAGTAAACAGAACGAGTGCCCATTGCTTGTTATTTGAAACACTCATTGGGTATTTCAGACTACTTATTGCACTTCAAAACATAACAATAAAAAAAAAACAACAACAACATAAAATTTAGTCCGTTGGCCTCAATAAAAAAAAATAAATAGTAAATGAAAAACGAGTTGCTAGCTTTCCTTTCTTATTACCATTGCCACCAAGTTCACATTACATATAACATAAAAGCAAAACACTTACACTAATTACGTCTTACAGACTTAACCAATAATAATTCCACTACAAAAGAAAGAGAGGGAGAAATAAAAAACTGTCGACCACAAATAAAAATTTTTTCTCGTAATATTTTACATTTTAAACTTAATATATAAGATCATTTATACAACATAAACACTTTCTTTATAAATTCATTTATTACCTTTTTACACTAAAATTATATACCCATATATACACATTTTTACACAATATTATTTAGAATTTAAGAAAAAACACACAACACACAATTAATTACACATTTTATACCTTTATATAAGCCTAAACAAATTAAACACGAAATACACACATATTTAAGGAGACGAACAGACAAACTTTCCTATAAAATTTTTTTTGAGACTCAATTGCAAAAGAATAAGACAAATACTAGTACCCAACACTACTGCAAATGTCCAGGAACAGCCTCGTTAGCAAAACCAGATCCAGACTAGGTCTTAGGAGTAGCGTTAGCCTGCCCGAAATCAGAGAGGAAGAAACCAGTCGTCCTGAATCCTTAACAAACATGGATTCTGGGAACGGCTCCAATTCCGCAGTAGGCGTTAGCCCTACAAATACTGGGGGGTTGACCGCAGGAAATGTGAGCACCTTGCTCAACTCCTCGGTCAGCATGAACCTCAGCTCGACCGATATCCTACTATTCGTGGAGCAATTGCCTACCTTTGAAGGGATCCCAGGCACTTTAGAAAGATTTATAACAAGCGTAGAACGAATTATTATGCTTATCAGGAACACGGACCGTACACCCTACGGAGAGGTAATTCTCCAAACCATTCGTAACAAAATCATCGGAAAAGCCGACCAGTTGTTGACAATCTACAAAACCAGACTAGAATGGGATAATATCAGGGACAATCTCAAGAAATTGTATTGTAACAAAAAACAAGAACCAATATTGATTTGGGAAATTCAACACTTGCCAGATAATTTATCTCTTAAAAATCTTTTCTTTGAAATCACAAAACGTAGGAGCCTATTGCAGAACCTTTCTAACAATATGGGCCACATTGATGGCGGAATCCAAGCACAAGGACGAGATTCTCATGAAAAAATCTGTCTCCACGCCTTCTTAATAGGCCTCCGTGAACCTCTCAGGTCCACAATAAGGAGCAGGAGGCCAACAACAATAGAGGAGGCATTCGAGTGGTGTCAGGAGGAACGCGATTTCTATTATGCTTTGCAGAATAGGGCGCAAACCTCTAGTTATAACACAAATAGAGCAAGACCCTACGATACCACCCAAGCCGGTAGTTCCAATTCAAATAGAAACCAAACCCCAAATAACTCTTGGAATTCAAATCCGTTTAGGTCACAGCCAAACCAAAACAACTACCGAAATAACAATAACAACGGACAAAACTCTCAAAACAACTACCGAAATGACAATAACAACGGGCAAAACTCTCAAAACTACCGAAACAACAATAACAACGGACAAAACTCTCAAAACAACTACCGAAATGCCAATAACAACGGGCAAAACTCCCAAAATCGTAATAATGCCGGGCAGCGGCCTTCTTCTAATTTCAATAACATTAATGACGACGAAAATTTTCAGGCAGAAGCCTCGACAAGCCAATCGGCTTCATAAATAAAAAAACACACGGACTTACACTACCCTACGTACTTTTGACCACCTTCGATGACAAAGCCCCACTGAAATTTTTAATAGACACCGGATCAACGTTTTCCTTTTTAAATCCAAGCTTTGCTACAAGAGACAACATATTAGAGTTAGATAATGAAGTCACCATTACAACAGTTCTACACAGTTACACTTTAGGATATAAGGTTGTTCTACCAATGCCAACAGAGTTTAACGAGCCAGGCCATTTAAGTCTACTACTTTTCAAGTTCCACCCGTACTTTGACGGTCTTCTAGGAATGGATTTCCTTACGTCCCACAAGGCTAGAATAAATATCGAAGACATGAAACTAGAAACTCCATATACTGCCATAGACATCTTTACGACAATTAACAACGGTACAGACCTTCTCATAATACAACCCCAGATCAAAACCCGTATTCTCCTCCCCGTTGAACTCAGTAAAGGCGACTTCTTGTGTAACCCTCTGACCCTAAATACGAATCTTTCAATTACGGGAGGGCTATATACAGCCACAGACGGATCCAGTTTTCTCGAAGTAACTAATAACTCAGATACGGAACAAACCTTTTGCTTAGAAAAACCTGTAGAAGTAATACCATATAACGAAGAAGCTTACGACCAATTACATAGCATCACTTTACAACCAAGTTCAATGTCTCACGAGGAACGTTTCGTTGACTACGTCCAAACAAATCATTTAAACCAAGAAGAAAAGAAAGGCTTACTCAAGATTTGCAAAAATTTTCGAGATCTCTTCTACGACGATGCCAAACCATTGACTTTCTCCAACGCTGTGAAACACTGTATCCCCACGACCGACAACATCCCAGTCCACGTCAAAACGTATAGGTATCCGTACATTCACAAAGAGGAAGTTCGCAAACAGATTGCGAAAATGCTAGAGCAGAATATCATCAGGAATAGTCACTCTCCTTGGGGTGCACCCGTTTGGGTGGTTCCGAAAAAGTCAGACTCCTCCAATGAAAAAAAGTGGAGGCTAGTTATAGACTTTAGGAAACTGAATGACAAAACCATTTCGGATAAATACCCAATCCCTAACATTAACGACATTCTTGACAACATTGGCAGGGCAAAGTACTTTTCTACATTGGACTTAGCTAGTGGATTCCATCAAATTGAAATGAATAACAAAGATATGTCTAAAACAGCTTTCTCAGTCGAAAACGGTCATTACGAGTTCACGAGAATGCCCTTTGGACTGAAAAACGCCCCGGCTACATTCCAGAGAGTCATGGATAATGTATTGGGAGAACTTGTAGGAGACATCTGTCTGGTTTACCTTGATGACATCATAATTTTTTCCGCATCACTACAAAAGCATCTGATTGACATAAAATCAGTTTTCCAAAAATTACGTCAAGCAAATCTAAAAATCCAAGTGACGAAATCAAATTTCCTCAGAAAAGAAATAGATTTTTTAGGACACATAGTCACACAAGAAGGCATTAAGCCAAACCCGGACAAAATAAAAGCTATTAAAGACTTTCCGTGCCCCAAAACGACAAAACAAATCAAATCATTCTTAGGACTAATAGGATACTACAGAAAATTTATAAAAGATTTTGCCAGAATTACAAAACCAATCACTAGACAACTTAAAGGGGGCAAATCAATTGTCATAGACTCTGAGTTTCTACAAGCATTCGATTTTTGCAAGACATTATTAACTAACGACCCAATCTTACAATATCCGGACTTCGAAAAACCTTTCACACTCACTACTGACGCTAGTAATTTCGCAATAGGCGCTGTTCTTTCACAAGGCCCAGATGGCTCCGATAAACCAATTTGTTTTGCCAGCAGAACTTTAACTGACACAGAAACTCGGTACTCCACTATCGAAAAAGAAATGCTCGCCATTATTTGGGCAGTAAAATATTTTCGACCCTACCTATATGGTAACAAATTCAAGATAGTAACCGATCACAAACCACTAGTATGGCTGGAAAATTTTAAGGGTCAAAACCCAAAGCTCCTTCGTTGGAAAATAACGTTGTCCGAATATGACTACGACATTGTTTATAGAAAAGGATCGCAGAACGTCATCGCAGACGCGTTAAGTAGGATAGAACCCAACACAGCATTTAAAAAGTAACAAATAACAACATTTTAACCGTCCTTACATTCACATTCTTACAGGCTTACACTAGGGGACGGACAGCGACTTGTACTCGACATTTTGGATAAAGACCAACCCTTACTCAAGATAAATTTGGGGCCAGCTAGAGTAATAACTTCATTCAGGACAATCAACCACATTATACATTTAGATGATTATGAATGCACCGCAGGTAAAATAGTTGAGGTAATAAATAACCTACCCAAAGAAGCTGAATTTTTAGAACTAAAAGCTACACTTCACGAAAAGATACTCCAAGTACTAGAAAGATTGAATACCCTGCTTCCTAACGGTTCTAGGCAAAGAAGAGGCTTAGTTAACGGGTTAGGTAGTATAGTTAAGTTGGTTTCTGGTAATATGGACGCTGACGATGAAAACAGAATCGATAAGGATCTGGCTAACCTCCATAAAACAATAAGGACAGATCAAAAATTCCAAATCGAAACACTAGTTAGATTCAAAAACATTACTAACCATATCAACAAAGAACAGGAAATGATTAACAACTTTGTAAACACTTACCAAAATAAAATATTTAAAGAATTAAACTCGGAAAAACAAGAGATACAACTTATCAAATACATTGATAGAATTAATTATAACATAGATATTCTGTACAACCACTTAAACAACATCGCAGAAAGCCTGCTATTTACAAAATTAAAAATTATTCCTAAATACATACTGAACTCAGAAGAAATCAGAAAAATAAAACAAATCTTGTTAAAACAGGAAATCAATATCAACCTAGAGCATGAAATATATAACGCTCTAACATTACAATCAATGACTGTAAACAACACTCTCATCTTTAATATTCAAATTCCAATTTTATCGACAGAAAAATACAACTTGTATCAATTAATACCTCTCCCTTTTAATGAAACTAAATTTCTAATTTTACCAAAATTTGTAATTAAAAATAAGCTAGAAGTTAAGATTATAAATTCACCTTGTATCAAATTGGGCAATGTCTATGTATGCGAATCACCGGCCGAATCAAACAATCCAAGCTGTCTCAATAACCTCATCAATAATAAAAAGGCAACATGCGACACCATCAATGGAAGTCGTTCCCCACAAATATTTGTACCACTAAAAGGACTTCTGCTCTTATTCAACGTCGAGAACCTAAACATTACGTCTGACTGCATGTCGGACAAGATTTTTAGCGGTTCCATGGTCATCCATTACGAAAACTGCTCAATCGCTACAAATATCACCAAATACGTCGAAGCAACCACCACCGTCACCGATTCAATAACGATCAACCTACCACATGTACACAACCTAACAGCGATACTCACACCCGAAGAACTTAACTTACAAGATCTACACCTAAAGAACTTAGAAAACGACCTAAGCCTGTCTCGACTGACAGACCAAGCCACCACACATCTCACAGCCGTCTATATCCTCGTTGGTATCTTAACTTTGGCCACAATCTCCATCTGGATCCTCAAGAAGAACTCAGTCACCTTCACACCAACACCGCTGGACACCGTTGTCACTCCTGCCATGCCTTCCTTTGCTATGCCGTCATTATGGCCGTCGTTCCAAGTTAGGGGGGGAGGAGTTACCGCCTACGCTTCTGCTTCACCCCCACCTAAACCCCCGCGGACGTTGTCGACGTTCCAATGATCATGCCATTCAACCCGGCAGCGATCGTTGCATTGCAACATACACTGGCGGGTAGCCTAAACAGCAAAGTGCTGCCACAGCATACCAGGGATTACAATGTAAACAACTCTTCGATGTGGGACTCGACATCCGGCTAAGTGCTGACTCGCTACTTCGCAACATACATAAGCCCCAACCAATTCTATGTACTCTTATCACTGCGGACGGCAGTCCGCGCTAGTGACGAAAGCAGCACGAAGGGTGCGAAGGCGACTAGCATATATACACAGGAAGAATGAAAAATTTGCTTTGACTGTCCGATCAGGTCGAATTATATACCGATCGAAAGGTATAAATTTAACTTACAAATGTGCATACTAAGACTTTTGAAAACTCATCTGGTTTGTGAGATAAACAGGTGTAAGTGGGAGGGTCACATTTTAAATGATTGGAGCTAATGGGGCCGCTGGAGCTTTTTGGTCAACATTTTTAATTTTTTAATATTTCTCATAAAAATACGCGTCGAATGACACCTCAATCATCAAAATCCGACTACTGGTTCAAAAGATAATTAATTTTGAAATTTTTAGTCGCTTTCCGAAAATGAGATGAAAAGTCAGTTTGTCTGTTTGTCTGTTTGTCTGTTTGTTTGTTTGTTTGTTTGGATCAAATCGTTAATTTAGCTAAAATGTTTGAATGAGGACTTGTTCCTGTTCAAAAATATAGAAACGTTTGTTCTACGACTTTTTCGAAAAATAGCTAGTTTAGCGGGAAATCGCTAAAAACCGCTAAAACTAAAAACCCCTATAGGGTCCAAACCATAGAAGCTACAGATATGATCTATACGTCGTTGGAAAGGTACTTTGAAGGGCTTTTTAGCATATGTTCAAACTTTTTTTCTAAAGTACACAGGTAAAAAGCTACAGGTGAAAAAAGGTAATTTTTTCCACATTTTGGCGGTTTTCGAGAAAACGCCGCTAGCGATTTTTTTTAATTTTGAATATGTTTGAGCTTTTAATATTTCGCGTTTTTTGATACATCATGCATAAATTTTTGTTGATTGGTTTGGAAGATATAACCTATTAACTGAATATATACGTTTTACTTTGAATTAAAATAGAACAGCAGCGGCAATTTTATTTGACTAACAGTCCAGTAACAATGAAATCTATAATTAGACAGTCGTAATTAAAGATCGCCAGTGGCGCAAAGTGTAGAGCGCCCGATTTTTGCATGAATTCTCAGCTTGGGTTCCGGGTTCGAATTCAGGCACGGACGAAACTTTTTTATTTTTTTAATTTTAAATGCAATTAATTTGTTAGTAGATGATTATCATGCATAAATTTTTATTGATTGGTTTGGAAGATATAACCTATTAACTGAATATATACGTTTTACTTTGAATTAAAATAGAACAGCAGCGGCAATTTTATTTGACTAACAGTCCAGTAACAATGAAATCTATTATTAGACAGACGTTCTTAAAGATCGCCAGTGGCGCAAAGTGTAGAGCGCCCGATTTTTGCATGAATTCTCAGCTCGGGTTCCGGGTTCGAATTCAGGCACGGACGAAACTTTTTTATTTTTTTAATTTTAAATGCAATTAATTTGTTAGTAGATGATTATCATGCATAAATTTTTATTGATTGGTTTGGAAGATATAACCTATTAACTGAATATATACGTTTTACTTTGAATTAAAATAGAACAGCAGCGGCAATTTTATTTGACTAACAGTCCAGTAACAATGAAATCTATTATTAGACAGACGTTCTTAAAGATCGCCAGTGGCGCAAAGTGTAGAGCGCCCGATTTTTGCATGAATTCTCAGCTCGGGTTCCGGGTTCGAATTCAGGCACGGACGAAACTTTTTTATTTTTTTATTTTTAAATGCAATTAATTTGTTAGTATATGATAAACTAATGTTTTTTTTATTGTTTTTCAATTTAAAAAAGGTGTTGGCAGAAATCTTAGCTGCAAAATAAAGAATCGCTGTAGTCGATCTGTCTGTGTGCATATTGAAAATCTTCTAGCAAAGTAACAATGCCAGAAGCGTATGTAAATAAAATATTTATGTGAAGCGATAATAACCAGTGCTGCCAGACAGTTCAGTTTTGTCTTACAACAATGTGGGCTTTAATTTATTCATATGAATTAAACTATAAAGGAAACCAGTGTTGCCAGACAGTTTGCTTTTGCTTGTACAAACAATAAACACCGATTGACAAAGTTACACTGTCAAAAAATATATCAATTGTCAAAATTTCCAATGTCTTATTAAAAAACTTCTGATATCTTATAAAAAAACCTCTTTACGAGGTAAAAGTCTAGTGACGAAAACATTTTCATGCCCCAAAATTTCTGATATCCAATTTTGTGACGAAAAATATTAAATTTTACACATGAATTATTAAACAAAAATTTTTGTCACTGGGCACATTGCGCTTAATTTTTCATACCTAATAAATATTTTTTAGCGCAGTGCCAGTGACAAACATTTTTGTTTAATAATTCATGTGTAAAATTTAATATTTTTCGTCACAAAATTGGATATCAGAAATTTTGGGGCATGAAAATGTTTTCGTCACTAGACTTTTACCTCGTAAAGAGGTTTTTTTATCTATATATATAAAATTCTTTGTCCTGACTGACTGACTCACTGACTCACTGACTGACTGACTGAGAATCAACGTGTAGCCCAAACGGTAAGAGATAGAGAGCTGAAATTTGCACACAACATAGATGAGATAATTTCATCGTGCAATAAGACGGCGTTTTGCGAAATTCCACCTGTAAGAGGGTCAAAATCAAGGTCAAAGGTCACGGAATTGCTTAGTATGAAAAACTTTTTTGTTTCTTAAGATATCTCAACCAAACTCACAGATTATATGTTTGGTACTGTCTCTTAGATTCTGACCAAATTTGGTCAAAGTGGAATGACTATATCTTATAGCTGCCATAGGAACAATCCGATCAAAAACACCTTTAGTATGAAAAACTTTTTTGTTTCTTAAGATATCTCAACCAAACTCACAGATTACATGTTTGGTACTGTCTCTTACATTCTGACCAAATTTGGTCAAAGTGGAATGACTATATCTTATAGCTGCCATAGGAACAATCCGATGAAAAACACCTTTAGTATGAAAAACTTTTTTGTTTCTTAAGATATCTCAACCGAACTCACAGATTATATGTTTGGTACTGTCTCTTACATTCTGACCAAATTTGGTCAAAGTGGAATGACTATATCTTATAGCTGCCATAGGAACAATCCGATCAAAAACACCTTTAGTATGAAAAACTTTTTTGTTTCTTAAGATATCTCAACCAAACTCACAGATTACATGTTTGGTACTGTCTCTTACATTCTGACCAAATTTGGTCAAAGAGGAATGACTATATCTTATAGCTGCCATAGGAACAATCCGATGAAAAACACCTTTAGTATGAAAAACTTTTTTGTTTCTTAAGATATCTCAACCGAACTCACAGATTATATGTTTGGTACTGTCTCTTACATTCTGACCAAATTTGGTCAAAGTGGAATGACTATATCTTATAGCTGCCATAGGAACAATCCGATCAAAAACACCTTTAGTATGAAAAACTTTTTTGTTTCTTAAGATATCTCAACCAAACTCACAGATTATATATTTGGTTCTGTTTTTTACATTCTGACCAAATTTGGTCAAAGTGGAATGACTATATCTTATAGCTGCCATAGGAACAATCGGATGCAATCGGAGATATCCTAACAAAACTTTTGGATTAACTCTTCTTGCCAAATTTTAACTAATTCGCTTAATTTAGCTTTTCTCGC
Source organism: Drosophila limbata (assembly GCA_963924055.1). Taxonomy (NCBI): domain Eukaryota; kingdom Metazoa; phylum Arthropoda; class Insecta; order Diptera; family Drosophilidae; genus Drosophila; species Drosophila limbata. The sequence continues at coordinate 145,346 of CAWUOW010000470.1, forward strand.
CAAATTTAGCTTTTTCCCGCCAAATTTAGCTTTTTCCCGCCAAATCACAAAATCTGACTTTTTAGGCAAAGTTCAATTGCAAGGAAAAAAATTAAGGCAGCGGACAGCGGAAGCTAAATATTTCCGTTTTTTTTTCAGAAACAATGTTATATTATATAAATTTGTTAAAACGGGCAACTAAATACAATGCTGCGAGCGTAGCGAGCTGCGGGTTGGCGAGCGAAGCGAGCAGGGGGCGAATATTATGTAAATTTGTTAAAACGGACAACTAAAGACAATGTTGCGAGCGAAGCGAGCTGGGGGTTGGCGAGCGAAGCGAGCAGGGGGCGTAGCCCCCTAGTCTATATATATAAAATTCTTTGTCCTGACTGACTGACTCACTGACTCACTGACTGACTGACTGAGAATCAACGTATAGCCCAAACGGTAAGAGATAGAGAGCTGAAATTTGCACACAACATAGATGAGATAATTTCATCGTGCAATAAGACGGCGTTTTGCGAAATTCCACCTGTAAGAGGGTCAAAATCAAGGTCAAAGGTCACGGAATTGCTTAGTATGAAAAACTTTTTTGTTTCTTAAGATATCTCAACCAAACTCACAGATTATATGTTTGGTACTGTCTCTTAGATTCTGACCAAATTTGGTCAAAGTGGAATGACTATATCTTATAGCTGCCATAGGAACAATCCGATCAAAAACACCTTTAGTATGAAAAACTTTTTTGTTTCTTAAGATATCTCAACCAAACTCACAGATTACATGTTTGGTACTGTCTCTTACATTCTGACCAAATTTGGTCAAAGTGGAATGACTATATCTTATAGCTGCCATAGGAACAATCCGATGAAAAACACCTTTAGTATGAAAAACTTTTTTGTTTCTTAAGATATCTCAACCGAACTCACAGATTATATGTTTGGTACTGTCTCTTACATTCTGACCAAATTTGGTCAAAGTGGAATGACTATATCTTATAGCTGCCATAGGAACAATCCGATCAAAAACACCTTTAGTATGAAAAACTTTTTTTTTTCTTAAGATATCTCAACCAAACTCACAGATTATATATTTGGTACTGTTTTTTACATTCTGACCAAATTTGGTCAAAGTGGAATGACTATATCTTATAGCTGCCATAGGAACAATCGGATGCAATCGGAGATATCCTAACAAAACTTTTGGATTAACTCTTCTTGCCAAATTTTAACTAATTCGCATAATTTAGCTTTTCTCGCCAAATTTAGCTTTTTCCCGCCAAATTTAGCTTTTTCCCGCCAAATCACAAAATCTGACTTTTTAGGCAAAGTTCAATTGCAAGGAAAAAAATTAAGGCAGCGGACAGCGGAAGCTAAATATTTCCGTTTTTTTTTCAGAAAAAATGTTATCTATATATATAAAATTCTTTGTCCTGACTGACTGACTCACTGACTCACTGACTGACTGACTGACTGACTGAGAATCAACGTGTAGCCCAAACGGTAAGAGATAGAGAGCTGAAATTTGCACACAACATAGATGAGATAATTTCATCGTGCAATAAGACGGCGTTTTGCGAAATTCCACCTGTAAGAGGGTCAAAATCAAGGTCAAAGGTCACGGAATTGCTTAGTATGAAAAACTTTTTTGTTTCTTAAGATATCTCAACCAAACTCACAGATTATATGTTTGGTACTGTCTCTTAGATTCTGACCAAATTTGGTCAAAGTGGAATGACTATATCTTATAGCTGCCATAGGAACAATCCGATCAAAAACACCTTTAGTATGAAAAACTTTTTTGTTTCTTAAGATATCTCAACCAAACTCACAGATTACATGTTTGGTACTGTCTCTTACATTCTGACCAAATTTGGTCAAAGTGGAATGACTATATCTTATAGCTGCCATTAGAACAATCCGATGAAAAACACCTTTAGTATGAAAAACTTTTTTGTTTCTTAAGATATCTCAACCGAACTCACAGATTATATGTTTGGTACTGTCTCTTACATTCTGACCAAATTTGGTCAAAGTGGAATGACTATATCTTATAGCTGCCATAGGAACAATCCGATCAAAAACACCTTTAGTATGAAAAACTTTTTTTTTTCTTAAGATATCTCAACCAAACTCACAGATTATATATTTGGTACTGTTTTTTACATTCTGACCAAATTTGGTCAAAGTGGAATGACTATATCTTTTAGCTGCCATAGGAACAATCGGATGCAATCGGAGATATCCTAACAAAACTTTTGGATTAACTCTTCTTGCCAAATTTTAACTAATTCGCTTAATTTAGCTTTTCTCGCCAAATTTAGCTTTTTCCCGCCAAATTTAGCTTTTTCCCGCCAAATCACAAAATCTGACTTTTTAGGCAAAGTTCAATTGCAAGGAAAAAAATTAAGGCAGCGGACAGCGGAAGCTAAATATTTCCGTTTTTTTTTCAGAAAAAATGTTATATTATATAAATTTGTTAAAACGGGCAACTAAATACAATGCTGCTAGCGTA
>CAWUOW010000471.1:0-145043 GCA_963924055.1 Drosophila limbata
ACTCGAAATTGCAATGTATGAAATTCGGGGGTGGTTTCGCTGTGACGTCGCACACACGACTCGCGTCGAGGCATTTTTGACCCTTTTTTATGGCCGTCATAAAACTCGCGCTGACGGCGCGCCGCGACCTTTTTTACACTGAACGAAACAAAAAGTAGGTATGAAGACCTCATAATTTTAAAAAAGTGGTCTATTACAATATAAATATTCTGCGACTCAATAATTTCTTTCAGTGTAGACCTTTTTTATTTTTTGCTCGCACATTTGTGTCGATCGACACATTGCCCCGCGCACATTGTCCCCTCCGTCCCTCACTTTTAAAACGAGTTACTCGAATCATGATTCGAATCACTACTCGATCCGCTACTCGTTTTTCGATCCGTTTGAGTCAACGAGTAACAGCGAGTATCAAGTCGTGTAGGCTACTCGATTGTAAGCATGGCGACCAGCGGCTCGATTTGATTTGATTTTCTGCAGCGGCGACCGATTCAACTCGAATCTACCCGTTGCAGCTCTCTGTTTTGGAAATGAGTATCGGAAAGGAAAATGTTAGTTAGCAGTGCAATAACAGAGCCCCTTCCAAAGTCGCTTCTAAAAACCTAGTTCTATTCCTGTCTCGCCCCTGTATAAAAACGAATTGGGAAAGTCAGATTTGGCAACTAGTTCTACTCGGAATTTGAACGTGGAAAATAGTAGGTTTTGGAAAGAGCAAAGTTTTACTGGGTTGTTACAGATGTAGTAGTACAGGGTAGGCCATTTAAAGTGGAAGCATCGGGTAGCCCTATAACTTTTGACAGAGCTGTCAGATCGACTAATGACATAGAGCGTTGGAAGCGTCATTTCAAGACAATTTATACCATGGAACAGTACACTCCAAAAAAACGTGCTGAAATTGTTCAGCTTTACATTCAAAATAACTTCTCGATTGTGAAAGCCAAACGTGCGTTCGTGCAAAAAATAAAGTTAAAAGTGCTCCCGGTGATAACACCATAAGGCGTTTATACGCAAAATTTGTGAACTCCGGTAATGTTAGTAATGCCAACCACTCATCCCGACAACGCACAAGACGTTCCTTACAAAATCCAAATGGCACAAAAACTAAACCCAGACGACTATACGCGTCGTCTCCAATATGCCAAATGGTCCATTGAAATGGCTGCGAGCGAAGGTGACTTTTGGCGAAAAATCATCATGTCAGACGAGGCACATTTTACGTTGAATGGAGGCGTAAACAAACAAAATTGTCGCTTCTATGCCACTCAAAACCCTCAATTATTTGAGGAGCAGCCTCTATACGACCAAAAAGTCACAGTTTGGTGTGGTGTTTGCGCCGATATGATCATCGGGCCGTATTTTTTCCAAGACAACCGTGGAAAGACCTTATCCATCGATGGTGACCGTTATCGAGCCATGATAACCAATTTTGTGATGCCAATTGTTCGTGAAAATGGTTTGGATGACTTTTGGTTTCAACAAGACGGCGCGCCGCGGCGCTACATGCCATACAGCACGAAAAACCATCGATTTATTGCGGCCATTGTTCCCCGGCCGAATCATATCGAAAAAGGCGATTATGACTGGCCACCGAGATCACCCGATTTGACGCCGCCAGACTTTTTTTATGAGGCTACTTTAAGTCCGAGGTATACACCAACAAGCCAAGGACACTAGCTCAACTCAGAGCCAACATACGCCGCGAAATAAGAGCCATATCGGCCGATACACTGGCAAAAGTGATCTAAAATGCCGAAAAAAAGGGCACAACAGACGGACAGACATACATGACTATATCGACTCGGCTGTTGATGCTGATTAAGAATATAGAATATGGCAGCATCAACAGCCACTACAGCTCACTCTGCTACCTCTCTTGCTGCCCAAGGTCTTCAGTCTGGTGTCGTGCTTTTGGCCACCGCAGTAGTCATGGTGAGAAATAGCGCTGGCTCTTTGGTTCCGTGCAGAGCGTTACTGGACTCTGGTTCTCAGCTGCACATGGTAACTTCTCGTTTCGCACAGAGGCTTAATTTAAAGAAAACCAGATCTTCAGCCGTCGTCACGGGTCTCGGAGACACGAGCGTTTCCACTGACGGATCAGCTGTAAAAATTCAGATGAAGTCGTCAACGTCAGACTATTCAGCCACGTTTGACGCCCTTGCGGCCCCCACTATTACCAACAGTCAGCCTAGCTTCGCAATCGACACGTAGGATTCAGCTGATCCAGCGTTCAACAAGCCACAGCGCACAGTGGGCGATTCGGGCTCGCTAGCGGCATTTAATTCAAATTTTCAAATTTGAAAAAGCGTTGATTTTTTTTTACAAATCGATAACAGATACTTTGATTAGATTTTTGGAGCTTTTTTAAAAGCTCTCCGATCAGCTGGTCATCAGCTGTGAGCTGTCAAACACAGCATATGCTGCAGCAAGCGCTTTACAAAATTTTTTCGTTGTTGTGCGCATTCACTTCGAGTCTCTGGGAAATTTGGAATCTTTACTTATTGTATTACAAGTTTGGTTTTTTATAATCTTCAAGGTATGTATTACATAGAAAATCAGTGTTTGTGACCGGTCTATAAGTGTGTTGCTTATAAAACGTAATGGTAATTAAGTGTATTAACAACGAGTCAACAGTAGCGTACACCTGTCTTTCGTGGAGTAGAACTATACTTGATTCACCTGGATTCAGTCTAATTCTTATTTTATCTGGAAGTTGGAATCATTGTTCGTCCAAAATGTCCAATATGAATTGCTACTACCTGCTACCCTTCCTACTACGGCACTTTTTAGGCACAATGTCAGTCGAAAAACGGACACTTTTCTTAGTATGGCATGAAGAAGCGATCCCAACCAAGAAGTTCCTCACCCTGGAAAACTTTGTGTTTGAGACTGTTCTGAAAGGCGTTAACTATACTCAGGAGGAGAAATGCGAGATTGGCAAAAAGCTGCGAAATTTCACTAGCAGGCTTGTCGTAAAGTGGAAAAATTGTCGAAGAAATAAGTTGTTTTTTGAAAATGACAACAAGGAATGGCTAGATACGCCGATAGTATTGATAGATAGATCAGCTTCCGAAAATGTTGGACGTCCACAAAAAGATATTTCGGTGTGTTGCAAGAAAACGCAAGTCAACAAATTGTCAGGCCTTACTGAAGAAGTCACGTCAGATGCATTGTTGGTGGCTGCAAGCTGCAGCTTGTATAAAGCTGGAAAGCGCAGTGCTTCAAAGGTGGTGTCAATGCTAAATGCCGACGAAGAGTTTAGCGGTAAGGTTATGAAAACTATGAATACTCCACAGCGGCTGCCTTCAAAATTTTCTGATGAAAAAGCACTGGCGTTATTTGTAGATGTTGGACATACCAAGTATACATGGAATTTGTCAAAAAGAGCTGCTAAAGGCCAAAACGCCGATATATATCCATGCTACGATAAAATCCGCGGTGCGAAAAAAAAAATGCTATCCTAGTGGCATCACGGTCACTGATCAGTTCGCTGAAGTATCTCTACAAAGCTTAGTGGACCATACTATTGCTAGAATAATTGAAGCACACCCAGAGAGTTTTCAGCACCAAATTGATAATAATAATTACACCCAGTTAACTGCTACCTACAAATGGGGCTGTGATGGCAGCAGTGGTCATTCTACATATAGGCAAAAATTTGATGACTTTGATGGAGACATGATAGATCAATATTTATTTTCAATTTGTATGGTGCCATTGATAGTGCAGAAAGGACCGACAGTTTTATGGAAAAACAATCGACCTTCTTCTACTCGATATTGTCGACCAATCAAGATACTTTGCGAGAAAGAAACGGCAGACTTGACTCGTAGAGAAATTGAAAACATAAAAAGCCAAATCTTAAATATTGTACCAACATTAGTGAGTACCTTTAGAATTGATCACCAATTTCATATGACCATGCTTGATGGTAAAACGTTCAGTGTCATATCGGAATCCTCTTCGCAAACATGCGGAATCTGTAGCGCAACTCCTAAAAATATGAACAATATAAATTTGGTGAAGAGCTTTTCTATTAATGAAAACCTATTTGAATATGGCTTATCAAGTCTCCACGCCTGGATTAGGTTTTTCGAGTGTGTTTTGCACATTGCATATAGAATTCCTATACAAAAGTGGCAAGCTCGTGGTGCTGATAAGGATGTTGTTGAACAACATAAAAGAAGTATTCAGCAGAAGCTAAGAGAAGAAATGCATTTGTTGGTGGATATACCAATGGCTGGTACTGGCAGTACGAACAACGGAAACACTGCAAGGAGATTTTTCCAGCAGCCAAATTTGGCTGCTCATATAACAGGAGTAAGCCATGATTTAATATATCGATTCAGCGTAGTCTTACGAGCATTGGCTTGTGGACACGATATAAATACGGAGGCATTCGGGTCTTACGCATTGGAAACTGCAGAAATTTTTGTTGAAGCATACCCCTGGTTTTATATGCGATCGTCAATTCACAGAATTTTAATTCATGGAGCAGACATTATAGATAATTTTTCTCTTCCGATTGGTATGATGTCCGAGGAAGCTCTTGAAGCCAGGAACAAGGACTTTCGAAACATACGCGAGAGCAACACCAGAAAAAATTCTCGAAAAAATACTATGGAAGATGTCATAAATGCATTGTTAGTTTCATCCGACCCTTTGATATCTTCATTGTCAAATGGATCTTCGATATCGTCTGCAAAAAATATTATTATGGACGAGGATGTGAAGAGCTTGCTTTCAATGAAGCATATGGATATGCCTGATTCTGAAGATTCCGATTCGGAATAATATATTTTTTATCGTTTTCAATAAAATATTGATTTACCAAATTTGTTTAATGAAGTTTAAAAAAAAAATTAAAATTAAAAAATCTTTTTTTAAAAATAAAAAAAAAATTAAAAAAAAAAAAATTGTTTGCAAAAAATTCTTTGATTTTTTTTTGAGCAGTTAAAAAAAACCGACTGAAGATATCTGTTTTCGTTTGGAAGTTATTAATTAAATGCCGCTAGCGAGGCCCAATCGCCCACTGTGCAGCGAGTGGATCTTTTAATTGGAGCGAGCTTTTTCTATGAGCTGCTGTCTGTTGGGCAAATCATGCTGTTGCCAGGATTGCCGCTGCTTCAAAAGACGCGCCTTGGCTGGGTCGTGACTGGAGGTTTTGAGAAACATCGTAGCACTTCGTTGTTGTCTACTGGCAGCGCTCTTATCAGCGAGGCTGCTCAGCTGGACTTCAGGTTGGATGACTTGGTTCGACGTTTTTGGGAAATTGAGAGTTTGGAAGAGCCCATGGTAAAGGCCAGCAAGGAAGAATTGGAATGCGAGCAGCACTTTGTAAAAAACTTTTCTCGGTTGCCGTCTGGCGAATACGTGGTTCGGTTGCCTTTGAAGCACAGTGCAGAGCTTCTAGGCGACTCCTATGACCAGGCATACCGTCGTTTCCTCAGCATTGAACGTAAATTGGGCCGTCATGCGCATCTAAAGGAGCAGTATTCAGCTTTCATCAAAGAGTTTCTGGATCTGAACCACATGTCGCAAGTTGCTCCTGAGTCCATAGATTGCTGCAAGTACTTTCTTCCTCACCCTTGCGTCTTTAAGGAGGACAGCACCACAACAAAGTTGCGTGTGGTGTTTGATGGCTCTGCGTCGACCGATTCAGGATACTCTCTTAACGACGTGTTGATGGCCGGCCCAATCATACAGCCAAAGCTGCTTCATATTTTGATTCGTTTTCGCACATATCCTGTCGCGCTAACAGCTGACATTTGTAAGATGTACCGCTGTGTTCGAGTTGCCATGCCTGATAGCTTGTATCAATGCATTCTGTGGAGAGATTCGCCTGAGGAGGGCATAAAGGTATTCAAATTGGATACGGTGACTTATGGAACCAAATCTGCATCATTTCAATCAGTACGCGCAATGCACCAGTTGGCCATTGATGAGCGTGATGCTTATCCAATTGGTTCAAAGGCCCTACAACAGGAGTTCTACGTTGACGATTTTATATCCGGAGCAAACTCAGTGGCAGAAGCCAGGCAAAAGATGGAGCAGACTTGCGCTATGATGGAAGCGATGTCACCAAAGCCCTTGGCCTTGTATGGGACCCTGCAGTTGATACGCTTTTGTTTTCTATGTCTGTTTTAGACTCTAGGGTGAAGCCGTCGAGACGCTCAGTTCTGTCTATTGTTGCCCGATTTTATGACCCGCTTGGACTGTTAGGCTCAGTCATAACTAAAGCAAAGATTTTTCTTCAGCAGCTCTGCAAGGATCAACTGACTTGGGATGAAAGTTTGCCTCTAGTACGTGACACGGCATGGAAGGAGTTATGCAGTAGTTTCCAGAACATTCCACACGTCTCGTTTCCCAGAGTAGATGCTGAGGTGGAGATTCATGGATTTTGCGATGCCAGTTTGGAGGCTTATGGTGCTTGCGTCTACGTGGTCACCAGAGGTCAAACTGTCACAAGTAGACTCCTGTGCTCCAAGTCGCGAGTTGCACCTTTGAAGACGTTGTCCGTTCCGAAGTTGGAACTTTGTGGAGCGAAGCTATTGGCAAGCCTGATGTATGAAATCAAGCGTACCGGAATCTTCTTCAGCCAGTTTTATTGCTGGTGCGATTCGTCGGTGGTTCTATCCTGGATTAGAGATGAGCCTTTCAAATTTAATGTTTTCGTTGCGAACAGAGTGTCTGCAATACAGGAGTTGACCCTCGGCATGCAATGGCATCATGTTCCAACCGATAGGAATCCCGCTGACATCCTCTCTAGGGGCGCATTCCCAGAAGTGTTGGCACAATCCGATCTCTGGTTCCATGGCCCGCCATATCTTGTGGATGATCGTCTAAGCTGGCCTGCGCCCTGCATTCCCGAAAAGCCTACAATTGAATTGAGGAAGAGCGCACTCATCGTAACATCTCCGCATGCAGACCTCACTCTTGGATGTAGGCACACAAATTCATTTGGGTCCATGCAGCGCACATTTGGCTATGTCTACAAATTCATCAAGCGAATACGGAATCCTGAATTAACTGTCTTAGATGTTCATCATGGCACTCGCATTCTTCTGCGTCTTGTGCAAATGACAAACCTTTGGGACGACATGAAAGAGGTCCGGTCTCACGGGAATGTGAGAAAGTCAAGCTCTATTGCTGCTTTGGCTCCCTTTTTGGATGAGTGTGGACTGCTTCGTGTTGGTGGACGGCTTTGCAATTCGTCTTTGGATTATGATGGCCAGCATCCCATTATTCTGCCTCAGCGTCATGCAATCACACAAGCACTCATCGTGCAGTTTCATCAAAGGAATCTTCACATCGGACCCCGTGCACTTCTGGCCAAGATTCGACTTCAGTATTGGCCAATTGGCGGATTAAGAACGGTAACCAAGGCGATAAGAGGATGTGTGACGTGCTTCCGAGCGAGGCCAAGCTTTGTGGAACCAATGATGGCAAGTCTTCCAAAGGAGCGTCTGGAAGCGGTTCGAGCGTTTACGGTCACTGGAGTCGACTATTGTGGGCCATTTTTCTATAAGTCGGAGGTTCGAACGCGGGCGCCCCTGAAATGCTATGTCAGCGTGTTTATCTGCTTCACAAGCAAGGCAGTGCACCTGGAGCTGGTTAAGGATCTATCTACGGCGGCGTTTCTGAGCGCGTTAAAACGATTCATTGCTACTCGCGGGAAGCCCAGTCAGATGTGGTCCGACAATGCAACGAATTTTGTTGGGGCCAAGAATGAGTTGCTTGAGCTAAAAACGTTGATGCTAAGCGATTCCCACCTGAAAGCAGTGCAGCAGTTTTGCCTCGCCGATGACATCGATTGGAAGTTCATTCCTCCTCGCTCTCCGCACTTTGGTGGATTGTGGGAGGCGGCTGTGAAGTTGGCCAAGCACCATTTTTATCGCTCTGTTTGCCGCTCGGTGTTGCACTTTGATGAACTGCGCACCATCGTCTGCCAAATCTGTGCAGTTGTTAATTCTCGCCCATTACTTGCACTTTCAGAGAACCCAGCAGATCTAGATGTCCTGACTCCTGCGCATTTACTGTTCGGTGGTCCCCAAAGTTGTATCATCGAGCCTGATCTGACCAAGCTGAACTACAACCGACTAGATGGATGGCAGCGTGTGTCGCAGCTGCAACAGGTGTTCTGGGCACGGTGGCGTGAAGAATACTTGACTCTTCTGCAGCAGCGAACTAAGTGGCGCTCTCCAACGCAATCTTTGTGAGTTAATGACATGGTACTCGTGAAGGACGAACACCTGCCTCCCATGCGCTGGCCGCTTGGCAGGGTATTGCATCTGGTCCCTGGCAAGGATGGAGTCGCCCGTGTGGCTGATCTGAATACAGCATCTGGTGTCATCAGAAGAGCAGTGAACAAGCTGTGCCTGTTGCCTCTAAAGGACTCTGTTGAAAGACAGGCTTCCAACGGGGGGAGTATGTCGGATTCAGCAGCAGCCTAATACGTTTATCGATATAACTATCTGCACAGTATGAACTAGATGAGCAGGCTTGTCGTGTACTGGTTCCAGCTGTGATTGCATTGCATACGCATACACATACACATACATATACACTTGCATATTTTTCCCGCGTTTTTGCTTTGTACTTATACTTTTCGTTGTTGATCTGGCGAAGCTTATTGTTCAAAGCCACAGCCGCATATTCTTAAACCAATCTGGCCAAAATAAACGTTGTTGTTGAAAACCAAGTTGTTGTCATTCTTGGTAAATAGTACCCGCGTACAATTGTCAAAAAACATTGGCAATTCAACAATGCTAAAAAAAAAAATCACTCGAAGTTCTGTGGCACTGAGAAATTTTCGGAGTGGAATTACATTCCTCTGAATTCGCTTTTATTTATGATTTCTGTAGCACACCTGTATAATTATTGTTTACCACACAAAACATGCCTTGGGGTATGTATACAAAAGTCGTCGTATTTGTGAAAAATAATAAATATAAAAGGGTTGCCAGATTGTTAAAAGTATCTAATAATAAAATATGGTCACACACAATTATTTAAGATGGGTAAATTGATTTTCTTACACTGGCAAAATAATTAAACAAGTCAAGAGTAAGAGAGGGTGACACCAAACGCATAAAAAGTTTACTCACTAGCTACATTGGTATAAATTTATCAGTGATTGAAAATGCTATGCTACATCCGAGTATTTTTTTTTGCTGCCGCTATTGCTCTGATTTCGATCGGCTCTGAAGCACAGCAGAGAGCACAAAAACAAAACGGTTGTTCTTCTGCTCTGCTTTGTAGCACAGAACGTCGGAGTACAGAGTAAAAGCATCAGCAAAAAATGTGCGGCTGACTATTTGTAGTTGTAGTAAGAGCGCAAGCATCGACAGCTAGATGCAAGCTGAGCGAACGAAAATTATTTTTGTGCTTATGCGAGAGAGCATATGCATTCTTTATCTCTTTCCCTTCTGTTGTTGCTATCGTTTCTGCTTCGTAGTCGCTCTTTGTAGTTGCTCTCTAAGCAGTAAGTATTTTTTCTAAGTATTTTGCCGCATATCAGATTTTACCGCTATATTTTGTTTTGGTAGACATGCACTTATTGAATATTTTTAATTGCGCAGTAAGGTTAATTGATCTCTTGCGTAAACATGGCTCCGAGGAAAAACTCATTTAACATTTTTACATATTTTGAAGACAATGGGACATATGTGCAGTGCAAAACGTGTAATCGCTCATTAAAAAAAGATCGTACATTTAATTTAAAAAAACACATTGTTGGAGTGCACAAAATAAAAATAGAATTACAAGACGAGGAGTTCATTGAAAACATTACACAACCCAGAAAAGAAATAGTTAAAGTTAAAATAAATAAAAAACAGTTAATTCGTTCGTACATAGGACTGGACTAGAAGAAAGCGTACCTTTCAATGTTTTAAATTCGGTAAACATGAGAAATATAATTGATCCGATTTGTCACGGTCTTACGGAAAAGAGTGGAAAAAGCTTTAAGCTAAATGGCAGTAAATGCAAAAACATGCTAAAACATGCGGCGGAAAACATACGCAGCGAAATGCTGCATGTAAGGGAGTTTTAGTGTTTCGATTTTTGTAAAAACATCCGTGCATTCATCTACTGGCGACATCGTAGATTCCAAATAGCTGTCTAACAAGTCGAACTCATTATTTTCCAGCCCTTCTTCAAGACTTATACAATTAACTGAGGTTGTTGAGGAATTAAGTTTTGGGTTATTTGCTTTAATTTTTTCCCACAAAGCTTTTAAGAAGTGTACAGCATTTTTTTTCTGACTCGAGGAGAGAATTTGTTGAAATCTCGGGTCTAAGTATAGGCATGCATCAAATCCCACATTCGATATAAGTTTTTCGGTTCGCGTTTCTATGCTTTTAATGAGGGTTTTACCAATTTCAAAACCAATCGAATTTTCGCTATCTGACCGCGATTGTAAAATTTCTTTTGTTGTCAATTTACATGTGAGCCATAAAGCGTAGAAATTGCCGTAGTGCAATTGCTCTTCTTGGAACTTCACAATAGTTTTTTGCAGTGGATTCATTATGCAAGTGTAGCTATCTATGAACTCCCACAACATAGAAGTAGCGTCGAAATTTTCATCATCAGTTTTATTTCGATTGCTTCAATTTCGCTCAATACATCCTTAGCTTAGTTTAGTCGATCGATCATTTCATATGTTGATCCCCACCTTGTAGGACAATCCAATTGAGGCAATTTCAGTTTACTAAAGTCAAATGCCTCACGGTATCCATGTGACGGCTTACGAATGTATTTCGTCATGTTGCGACATTGAAGTAAATAGCTTTTAATGTCTGCCTTTTTTAAAACATCAAGTGCGCAAAGTTGTGCAGTATGTGCTGCACACCGGCATATTTGTATATTACCCACGTGCAATTCTTCTGAGTTCTCAAAATTATCAATTTTTTTAGTGTTCTTTTCCACTTCCTCTGAGCCTTCAAAATCATCATTAGCTATATAACTATGTGATAATATTTTTATTGTTTTAATCATATTAGCTCCATTGTCTGATGTAATTGAAATAATTTGATTCAATCGGATGTTGTACTTATCCAAAGTAGCTATAATTTCTTTGGCCAGATTTTTAGATGTACTTCCACTAGCGCCTTTAATTTCAGACATGCCTAAAATCCGGGATATAATTACATTTTCATTAATAAATTGCGCACTTATTCCAAAAATATTACGGCTAAGCCGAGTTGCGCTATCTATTTTTAAGGACAGTAATCGGCCCTGCATTTCTTGTTGCATTTCGCTGCGTATGTTTTCCGCCGCATGTTTTAGCATGTTTTTGCATTTACTGCCATTTAGCTTAAAGCTTTTTCCACTCTTTTCCGTAAGACCGTGACAAATCGGATCAATTATATTTCTCATGTTTACCGAATTTAAAACATTGAAAGGTACGCTTTCTTCTGTCACCAGTCCTATGTACGAACGAATTAACTGTTTTTTATTTATTTTAACTTTAACTATTTCTTTTCTGGGTTGTGTAATGTTTTCAATGAACTCCTCGTCTTGTAATTCTATTTTTATTTTGTGCACTCCAACAATGTGTTTTTTTAAATTAAATGTACGATCTTTTTTTAATGAGCGATTACACGTTTTGCACTGCACATATGTCCCATTGTCTTCAAAATATGTAAAAATGTTAAATGAGTTTTTCCTCGGAGCCATGTTTACGCAAGAGATCAATTAACCTTACTGCGCAATTAAAAAAATTCAATAAGTGCATGTCTACCAAAACAAAATATAGCGGTAAAATCTGATATGCGGCAAAATACTTAGAAAAAATACTTACTGCTTAGAGAGCAACTACAAAGAGCGACTACGAAGCAGAAACGATAGCAACAACAGAAGGGAAAGAGATAAAGAATGCATATGCTCTCTCGCATAAGCACAAAAATAATTTTCGTTCGCTCAGCTTGCATCTAGCTGTCGATGCTTGCGCTCTTACTACAACTACAAATAGTCAGCCGCACATTTTTTGCTGATGCTTTTACTCTGTACTCCGACGTTCTGTGCTACAAAGCAGAGCAGAAGAACAACCGTTTTGTTTTTGTGCTCTCTGCTGTGCTTCAGAGCCGATCGAAATCAGAGCAATAGCGGCAGCAAAGCAATATTTTCTTTGAAATTGCTGCTATGTAGCAGCAAATGCAAACACTGATTTATCACTTTATTAATTTCTCATAGTTTATGAATACCATTATTATTTTTGAGGGAAAAAATTAAACTTAAAGAATAGTCATTATTTCATGAGTTTTCTTAATTGGATTATTATTATGGTTTGACTTGGCATACTGACTAGCAGCGTTGTTTTAACTACTACTTATTGAATTTTTCATTTCATTGGCATTGAAAAAAGTAGGGCTAATGAAAATTTCATTTCACTAGCATTGAAAAAACTAGAGCTAATGAAAATTCATTTTAGTTGCCATTGAAAATAAAAAGAAATGAAAATTTTTCAGTGCCATCAAGAAAATCAGAAATTTTCACAGTAGAATTTTTTTGTCGAACGTGTTAGTCGAATACAAATTAGTTTCCCTACTAACTAGACGAACATAAGTTCTCGAACAACATTCGGAAAAAAATTCTCACCGAGTAAGCATGGAAGCGGAAAAATACAAAATTATATCTCCAATTGCCATACATGTTTGGCCAAAAAAAAAAAAAAAATTGCAAAAGAGGAAGCACTGCATATGCGGTCAAAGCTTCGCCGATTTAAAATTCTTAACTGGTCAAAACATGTCAATCAAACATGTCCTTATAGTAAGATAAAGAGTTATTACCATTCTAATATTTATTAGAAGGCAAAAATCTTGAGAGTCTTGTCACATTTACTGGTGCTCTGTTACAACTACAGGTGGATTCCCATCCACTGAAGGGTAGGAAGCAGTGGGTGATTCTGTAAATATGGGTATGGTGGTCCGATACACACTATTATAAGTCAGCTACCCCAATTGGCCTTGAATAAGAAATTGCTCTAGACCCTCATTTGCGAGAATTTGCTGCTCATCGGATAGTTGTCGGAACGTAGCAGCCCATGATTCCCCGTATATATCAGCAATATCTCTTGTTTTATTATTTGCATTGTCCAAATGCTTCATTGGTTTTAGCAGGAACTCACTGCTCTCATCTTTTTATCGCTTCTTGCTTTTTATCTGAGAAAATTAAACCCTTTTTTATTCGTTGGGCGTTGACGTACTATGTATGTACGTTCAAGTGGTCCAAGCGACACCAAGCCTAAGCTTGTTACGCGCGGATCAAAAAACACGTTCGCGGGCGGACGGAAACGAAATATACGGCATGCAAATTAAAAGATCGCGAGAAGAGAAAGACGATAGAGAGTTACGGACATAAGATAAGAAAACGGATATAGAAATAAAATTAAAATAATCCTAAGCTAATTATTACCTAAGTGGTTAAGTATTAAAGTTTTAAGGTTGGAAATGGAGTTAGCATTGGAAACAATGTAAAAAAGACTATTGTATTCCGAACACAACATTCTAAAAGGTTAATGCAATGCATAGTTAGATCTGCAAAGAGGAAGAGCAATAGGAATAAAAGTTCTAGATACTACTCTACGAGGAACAGAAAAGTTGAGTTGTGACATTAATTCAGTAGTTCACTGCTTTAGTTAAGGCAATTTTGTCCTCGCGCTCAAAATTTATATTTCTTTTGTTTGTTTTGCGCACAGCTGTTCCCTCCATTTTCACTCACGAAATAATTGTCGACAATATATTCCTGAGCTGTGTGACAGCTGTTCTCTCAGTCCACACACCCTGTCCATAGGCCATTTATCGATATTTATTTGTGGATTTCGTTCAAGTTGCTGGATACTCAAGAAACGAAAACGTAAACGAAAAGTTTCCGGCACAGTTTTTTTTATATGAAGTTTAACAGAAACTTTTATTTTCCGAGGTGCTGGATACCCGGCTTAAAGAGGTTTTTTTTTGGAAGATATCAGAAATTTTTGCAATTGCCTCTGCTTGTAACATAGTTACTTTGTCAAAAGGTGTTTCGTGTTTGTAGAAAGATACCTCAGTACCATGACCAAGAGTCGTTCCCATATAACTTGGCCATTATAAAACCAGAGCACATAGTTTCGACCCCTGATCTTTGCTGACAGCTGCCTGACTTTGGTTAGGAACACTGAGGAGCCATTTCCAGTCGACTCCCTCGAGGAGGGTTCAGTATGAGGATTTTTGCCAACCGTGTAATTTAGAAATTTACCTTTCCCTTATTCCTTAAAACTTTCTTATATTCTTTTCTATCAAACGGAATTTTCACTTGTTTTTAATATATTAACTACTTTTCAACATTAAATAGCATATAAAGATCTTTACTATTGCGAGGCCACGAGCATTTAGAAATCGTTGTGTCATTGGCTTTGTAAAATTTTAAATCCTTACGTAAAACAGCTGTGTAATGCCCTTCATTAAATCCTGAACCATGGTGAACTTCAGTGCTTGACAAGGTGTATCTTTAATTTTCAAATCATAAATCAGTTTGGGGAATGTTCGTTAAATTCAAACTTGTTATTTTCATATTGAACTGATCAACTGACCGCAACTGATATTGAACTGACCGCAATGGCTACATGTGCTACTTTCAATATTTTTCCAGATACCAAAATTATAGCTTATTAATTCATTTATATTCAACTTTCTTTCCTCGGGTATATATATAATTTATTTTATAATTTCAACAAGCTTATGCGCAATCAATTGTTAAATATTTTCTAAAGAATTACACTATAATAAACGTCACAGAAAGTCTCCGCTATCTTGCTGTTCAATGTTGTCAAATACTTTCGAGCGCAAATCTGAGATATTTATGTTTGTACCCATCATAAGTGGGTTTGTGTAATTTAAAAATGGTGCTTTTGAAATATTGCTATTAGTGTCATTTAAAATTAGTCCTTTAATACATTTAGCGTTTATTAAACACTGAAAAGCCGAATTTGCATAACAGGCATTATTTGGGTTTTCCATTCCTCTAATATTATGATGAGCTGCATCATTGTCCTTATTATTTATAACTGTTGAATTTGTATCTAATAATGTTGGTTCTATGAAAGCTGTAGTTTGTTTACTCAAATATATATTTTTATCAAAAACATTTCTATTTTTTTTGTTATTTACTACAAGGTGTTGCAAATCTTTTCTATAAACACTCCTTAAGCGGTTATACTCTATAATCGAACCGTCATTTGTTTTTATACTTTTTGGATTAAGGTTTAGAATATGTAGACCTGAGAGTGTCTTTAATCGGGATAAGGCTACATATGTCTGACCATTTGCAAAAACACTGTCACCAATTTCAATAACTTCCGATGTTAAAGTTAGCCTTGGTTTTTGTGAATCGTGATTGCATACGCTAAGCTTATAGGAAATTGTTTACGCACTATAAAAACACTTTGATTTAATTGAAATTTTGATTCAATGCGTTCTATTTCATACTCTTTTTCATCAAATTGAACTGTTAGATTAACAACAGTTTTTTCCGAGCGGCCGTTGAAGGTACTTAACGTTTCGTGAAGCTTTTTAATTATTCCAATTGCTCCGTTTACCAAACCTGATGAAACATCAAGATTTCGAAGTAACATAATTTTTGCACCTTCTTTTATTTCAATTAAATCTGCTAAGTTAGCTGTTGTCGAGAACTTGCCTTTTTTTCTTAGAGTTTCTGAAGATTTTGCAGCTTTGGCTTTTTGAAGAGCTGTTTTAGCTTCGATTACATCCTCAGCTTTAAGAAAACTTTTTTCTGAAGGTATAAGGTCTGGCATTCCCTTATTTAATTTCATACACTGTTTCCTTGTCGGAAATAAGCATATTGTATTCGTAGGTAGTTTATTGATGTATTCAATTAAGTTTGAAAGACAACTTTATTTATTTAATTATTTATTTATATATTTTGTGTCAACTAAGTACAGTTGACCAAAATTAGTGTAAGAAATTCAATAAAGATTAAGTAAAATTAAAAGCAGGTAATATAAAATTAATTTAAATTAAATTTAAACTGAAATGATAAAAAATAAGAAGTTTAAAATTTAAAAAATATTAAAAATCTGGGGGTATTCAAGAATGTTTAAAATGATCCAACATTTGTAGCAAGGGTTGGGGAAAACCCAGAAAAACCCAATCAGATCAAAAAGTATTAGTAGAAATAATTAGTAATAGTACAAGTATTAGAGATTAGTAAGGTCAGGGATTTCTAGAAAGAAAGAGGAGATGGGAAGATTTCAGGGAGGGAAGAGAAAGTTCTGTGGAGAAAACGTTATAAAGATTATTGTACTCAGCGCACAAAACACGAAACGAACTGTGCAAAGCACAATCGGTTGTGCATGTAGGTAAAGCTAAAGGTATAAGGTTCCAAATTGTTCAACGGGGGACAGAAAAGAAAGTCGTTCTAAAAGGTAAATAGAATCAATCTCCCCAATAATCAATTTATGAAGAAAATAGTATCATTATTAAGTTTTATTTCTCTTGTGGATAACAGCTGATAATCTTTATCATTTAAGATACCTAATCTTATATGTGCTAAGGTCGTTGCAAACTCTTGATCGGATTGTTGTCGGATGTTTTGAGTGAGTTCATCATAAGAAAACAGCTTGTCCATAAATTTATACTATGCAGGCCACAGAAATGTTTCTTAAATCGTTTCTTAGAAATAATTACAAAAGGAGATGGCTCATTTACCGGATCTAATTGCAATAAATCTCCAAACAATAAAATATTTTTTCTTCCATTCAGCCATCTGAATCCTCTAAGGTATCAAATCATTCGGAAAGATGTAAATTAATATATTGCAATGTTACATTGGAGACCATTAATATTTCATCAATTATAATAAGACAGACATTTTTCTCGCATAATCTTTAATCTAGCACTATTTAATTGTGTATACTTGGCAATACCTCCATGCTCCACCGGCAAATTTAATAATCTATGAATAGTCAAACCATTTATATTTCGAGCTGCGATTCCAGTTAGTCCAGCAACAACGACTTGTTCTCCAAGATTTTTTGATATATATTTTCTTAACATATTGATTAAAAACGATTTTCCTGTTCCTCCAACTCCTGAAACAAATTTACGTAAAACATTTTTTGGAGAAAGCCGAGGATTTTTCAATGTTTTCTTTTCTAACTCTTTTTTCATGGCCTGCAATAATTAACTTCATCAAATATTCTTCGTTGATCTGAATTAAGCTGAGCGATTTGATCTGATATAGGAAGACTGTTTTCATTTAAAGCTAGATGTTTTCTGTTTCATTTAAAGCTAGATTGTCCATGTCATTTAGTTCATTTTCCAATAATACCTCAAATCCGACAATATTCTCAATCTCTTCATCTTCATGACTAATGCTCTGGTTTTCCATTGCATTAGATACTCTTGCTAGCTCGTTTTCAAATTCTTCTCGTATTTTTACCAATTCATCCAATTTTTCATGATATCGCATTCATTCGCATACGCATCAACATAGTTTTCTAAGCCGCACTTAAGATCTTCAATATTACGCCAGGGCTTAAATAACAGTAAAAGTCCGTAATAATAATTTTCTTTTTGCATTTTTCTGTTTGTCTTATAATGGTTAATTAAATATGGCTTTTTACGTTTGCGTAAGTAACAATTTTCATAGGGTTACCAAATAACATTCTTTAAAGTAGGTTTTACTTTCACAACATCGAAAAATCTCTTAAAATCGTAAAGGTTCATTTGCTCTAAATCTATAGGACGATTAGGATAGTGCTCGTCGACCCAGCTTGGAAAAAATATATATATCAGTATCTTCGTCCTGCAAATTTTTAAGCTCACTTCTTGGTTTAACTCTTCGACTTCTTTCTGGACGTATATCTATCATTCTTATAACTGTATTTTCATCAGTGCAAATAAGGACAGCTGAACCAATGTATCAGCTGCCTCAAGGGCTCCACACTCCCGATTTGATAATGAGCGCATTGTAAATCTCCATAAATTACTTGCAACAGATCTATTTTCATAGCAAGTGGGCGCGGCTACAGTCGAGTTTGCTCGACTGGAGGATACCCTGTGCCAGTCTCCATAAAATAGAATATTGGTTGGGACCATCTCATATACATATTCTGTCAGTTTGGTTCACATATCTTAAACAACAAAAAAGTTTTTCATACTGAGACTTGATTTTCGACTGATAGTTCCTATGGCAGCTATATGATATAGTAATCCGATTACTATCAAATTTGGTCAGAATGTATGCGACCATCCCATATGCATATTCTGTCAGTATGGTTCAGTTATCTCAAACAACAAAAAAGTTTTTTATTCTGAGACTTGATTTTCGACTGATGATTGCTATAGCAGCTATATGATATAGTAATCCGATTACAATCAAATTTGGTCAGAATGTATGCGACCATCCCATATGCATATTCTGTCAGTATGGTTGAGTTATCTCAAACAACAAAAAAGTTTTTCATACTAAGACTTGATATTCGACTGATGGTTGCTATGGCAGCTATATGATATGGTAATCCGATTACAATCAAATTTAGTCAGAATGTATGCGACCATCCCATATGCATATTCTGTCAGTTTGGTTCTGTTATCTCAAACAACAAAAAAGTTTTTCATACTGAGACTTGATTTTCGACTGATGGTTGCTATGGCAGCTATATGATATGGTAATCCGATTACAATCAAATTTGGTCAGAATGTATGCGACCATCTCATATACATATTCTGTCAGTTTGGTTCAGTTATCTCAAACAACAAAAAAGTTTTTCATACTGAGACTTGATTTTCGACTGATCGTTCCTATGGTAGCTATATTATATAGTGTTCCGATACAAATTTAAAAACAAACTTGATCTGCGTCCGGTATCCAGCAACCTACATACCAAATTTGAAGTCTCTATCTATTATAGTTTCTGAGATCGACGCGTTCAAACAGACGGACGGACAGACAGACGGAAATGGCTCAATCGACTCGGCTGTTGATGCTGATCAAGAATATATATGTACTTTATATGGTGTAGTAAAAGAGCTTTTTTGTTTTAGTAGTATAATCTTTTATTTAAATTGGGAGCAGCGAAGGTGCCGCTTCCAACGTTCAGTTGAATCTGTTTTATACATTTGTCCTTAGCACAGTGGGCGATTCGGGCTCGCTAGCGGCATTTAATTCAAATTTTCAAATTTGAAAAAGCGTTGATTTTTTTTTACAAATCGATAACAGATACTTTGATTAGATTTTTGGAGCTTTTTTAAAAGCTCTCCGATCAGCTGGTCATCAGCTGTGAGCTGTCAAACACAGCATATGCTGCAGCAAGCGCTTTACAAAATTTTTTCGTTGTTGTGCGCATTCACTTCGAGTCTCTGGGAAATTTGGAATCTTTACTTATTGTATTACAAGTTTGGTTTTTTATAATCTTCAAGGTATGTATTACATAGAAAATCAGTGTTTGTGACCGGTCTATAAGTGTGTTGCTTATAAAACGTAATGGTAATTAAGTGTATTAACAACGAGTCAACAGTAGCGTACACCTGTCTTTCGTGGAGTAGAACTATACTTGATTCACCTGGATTCAGTCTAATTCTTATTTTATCTGGAAGTTGGAATCATTGTTCGTCCAAAATGTCCAATATGAATTGCTACTACCTGCTACCCTTCCTACTACGGCACTTTTTAGGCACAATGTCAGTCGAAAAACGGACACTTTTCTTAGTATGGCATGAAGAAGCGATCCCAACCAAGAAGTTCCTCACCCTGGAAAACTTTGTGTTTGAGACTGTTCTGAAAGGCGTTAACTATACTCAGGAGGAGAAATGCGAGATTGGCAAAAAGCTGCGAAATTTCACTAGCAGGCTTGTCGTAAAGTGGAAAAATTGTCGAAGAAATAAGTTGTTTTTTGAAAATGACAACAAGGAATGGCTAGATACGCCGATAGTATTGATAGATAGATCAAATTCCGAAAATGTTGGACGTCCACAAAAAGATATTTCGGTGTGTTGCAAGAAAACGCAAGTCAACAAATTGTCAGGCCTTACTGAAGAAGTCACGTCAGATGCATTGTTGGTGGCTGCAAGCTGCAGCTTGTATAAAGCTGGAAAGCGCAGTGCTTCAAAGGTGGTGTCAATGCTAAATGCCGACGAAGAGTTTAGCGGTAAGGTTATGAAAACTATGAATACTCCACAGCGGCTGCCTTCAAAATTTTCTGATGAAAAAGCACTGGCGTTATTTGTAGATGTTGGACATACCAAGTATACATGGAATTTGTCAAAAAGAGCTGCTAAAGGCCAAAACGCCGATATATATCCATGCTACGATAAAATCCGCGGTGCGAAAAAAAAAATGCTATCCTAGTGGCATCACGGTCACTGATCAGTTCGCTGAAGTATCTCTACAAAGCTTAGTGGACCATACTATTGCTAGAATAATTGAAGCACACCCAGAGAGTTTTCAGCACCAAATTGATAATAATAATTACACCCAGTTAACTGCTACCTACAAATGGGGCTGTGATGGCAGCAGTGGTCATTCTACATATAGGCAAAAATTTGATGACTTTGATGGAGACATGATAGATCAATATTTATTTTCAATTTGTATGGTGCCATTGATAGTGCAGAAAGGACCGACAGTTTTATGGAAAAACAATCGACCTTCTTCTACTCGATATTGTCGACCAATCAAGATACTTTGCGAGAAAGAAACGGCAGACTTGACTCGTAGAGAAATTGAAAACATAAAAAGCCAAATCTTAAATATTGTACCAACATTAGTGAGTACCTTTAGAATTGATCACCAATTTCATATGACCATGCTTGATGGTAAAACGTTCAGTGTCATATCGGAATCCTCTTCGCAAACATGCGGAATCTGTAGCGCAACTCCTAAAAATATGAACAATATAAATTTGGTGAAGAGCTTTTCTATTAATGAAAACCTATTTGAATATGGCTTATCAAGTCTCCACGCCTGGATTAGGTTTTTCGAGTGTGTTTTGCACATTGCATATAGAATTCCTATACAAAAGTGGCAAGCTCGTGGTGCTGATAAGGATGTTGTTGAACAACATAAAAGAAGTATTCAGCAGAAGCTAAGAGAAGAAATGCATTTGTCACTGGACACATTGCGCTAAATTTTTCATAACTAATAAATACCAGTATATACTAGTAGTACTTTTTTGCGCAGAGCCAGTGACAAAATTTTTTTTTTAATAATTCATGTGTAAATTGTAATATTTTTCGCCACAAAATTGGATATCAGAAATTTTGGGGCATGAAAATGTTTTCGTCACTAGACTTTTACCTCGTAAAGAGGTTTTTTTATAAGATATCAGAAATTTTTTAATAAGACATAGGAAGTTTTGACAATTGAAATATTTTTTTACAGTGTAACTTTGTCAATCGGTGTTTATTGTTTGTACAAGCAAAAAGAAACTGTCTGGCAACACTGTTTCTCTTTACTAACACACATGCCAACATGCCAAGCGCAAAATTTATCAGCACTCTCAAACTCTGGCTGCTATGACACTTTGTTGCTGCTGTCCTTTTCCAATTCAAAGTAAAACGTATATATTCAGTTAATAGGTTATATCTTCCAAACCAATCAACAAAAATTTATGCATGATGTATCAAAAAACGCGAAATATTAAAAGCTCAAACATATTCAAAATTAAAAAAAATCGCTAGCGGCGTTTTCTCGAAAACCGCCAAAATGTGGAAAAATTTACCTTTTTTTACCTGTAGCTTTTTACCTGTGTACTTTAGAAAAAAAGTTTGAACATATGCTTAAGAGCCCTTCAAAGTACCTTTCCAACGACATATAGATCATATCTGTAGCTTTCATAGTTTGGACACTATGGGGGTTTTTAGTTTTAGCGGTTTTTAGCGATTTCCCGCTAAACTAGCGATTTTTCGAAAAAGTCGTAGAACAAACGTTTCTAGATTTTTGAGCGGGAACAAGTCCTCATTCAAACATTTTAGCTAAATTAACGATTTGATCCAAACAAACAAACAAACAAACAGACAAACAGACAAACAGACAAACTGACTTTTCATCTCATTTTCGGAAGGCGACTCAAAATTTCAAAATTAATTATTTTTTGAACCAGTTGTCCGATTTTGATGATCGAGGTGTCATTCGACGCGTATTTTTGATGAGAATTGTAAAAAATTCAACGAAAATTCAAAAAGGCTCCAACGGCCCCATTAGCTCCAATAATGTAAATTTTGCCCCTCCCACTTACACCTGTTTATCTCACGAACCAGGTGAGTTTTCAAAAGTCTTAGTATGCACACTTGTAAGTTTAATTAATACCTTTCGATCGGTATATAACTCGACCTGATCGGACAGTCATAGCAAATCTTCCATTCTTCCTGTGTATATATGCTAGTCGCCTTCGCACCCTTCGTGCTGCTTTCGTCACTAGCGCGGACTGCCGTCCGCAGTGATCTTCGATATCGTCTGCAAAAAATATTATTATGGACGAGGATGTGAAGAGCTTGCTTTCAATGAAGCATATGGATATGCCTGATTCTGAAGATTCCGATTCGGAATAATATATTTTTTATCGTTTTCAATAAAATATTGATTTACCAAATTTGTTTAATGAAGTTTAAAAAAAAAATTAAAATTAAAAAATCTTTTTTTAAAAATAAAAAAATAAAAAAAAAATTAAAAAAAAAAAATTGTTTGCAAAAAATTCTTTGATTTTTTTTTGAGCAGTTAAAAAAAACCGACTGAAGATATCTGTTTTCGTTTGGAAGTTATTAATTAAATGCCGCTAGCGAGGCCCAATCGCCCACTGTGCTTAGGTTCTAAGTAAGCCTAAGTCTCATTGCTGCGCTGCCCACAGTTGGACAGCAGAGAGAGACGGTTATGTATATTCTATATATTCAGGGATGCCACAGAAATCGCAAGCGAAATAGAATTCCGCAGAAAGCAATTCCGCAGGGGAATTTCCGAGGTGCCACAGAACTTGGAAAGACTTAATGTTTTTTAGCAATTTCACCAACCTTTTCGAACTAGGCTGCTAAGGGCTGACACCTTCTCAGATTAAATTACCCAAGGGTTTGTTTAGCAACTTTTTTAAGTTTATGATTGCAGTACAATAGATTTTTAATTTTTATCTTATTTAATTAATATAATTTAATTTATTTATGCAAAAATTGATTTTGCTTAGCTGCAAAAAATTAAAAAGTAATTGGCGCGAAAAAATAAAAATTACTTGACAACTCTAGCAATTGTCTTCCATTAGTCTGGCAGCTCCTCGAGAAAAATGTTTTCACAAATTACACAATAAGTTAAAGGTTTTTTTCGGTAAAACTTGATTTACTTTAAAAGACCTTTTTTTTCAGTGCTTAAACTGAAGTGGTTCCATATATTTTTTTTAAATACCTTACTTCGAATTCGGACTAAAAAATGTGGCATCGCCGACCCTGACTTCAAAAATCTAAATCAGACTAGGTGGCAGCATCGGACGCCAGCGGTTTTAGCTCTAGTTTAATACGCGTAAAATTATTCTGCGAATTGACCTGTGGCACAGCGAAATGAAATTGAGGAGAAATTCAAGCGAAAGCGATTTCTGTGGCACCCCCGATTATATATGTATTTATGCTCTCTTAAGCTGGAGCGCTAGGGTATATGCATACACTTGAGTTCGATCAAGTCGTCGGCGAGTGTAACAGAATGCTGACACTTGCACATTCTGTGAGCGCGCCGATCGACTCATATTTCGGCCACTTGGGTTTATGACCGGGGTTCTGTTTAAGTAAACACTGCAACAAAGTGTTACAGTGTGTTCACTTTAAGTACTCTTGGTACAGTAGATATTCAATATGTATGCATACTACATCTCCCTCCTTTTGAAAAATAACGTAATATTATGAAGTTATTTTATAAGATTTTACTTAAAAGAATAATTTTTAATAAACAAAGAAAAATTTTCTTAAAAAAAATGTTGTTTTTTTTTTTTTTTGTTAGTATATATTCAAATAAAATGAAATTACAAATAATATTCATATGTAAAGAAGTATTTTTGTCTTAGCATGGCCATACCAAATATAATTATGAAATAAACATTTTTAACCTATCCTTATGTACTTTTTGTTTTTTGTTTTTATCATTCGTTATTATAATGTTATTTCTATCTCCTATTTCCGTTACTTTATACGGACCAGTATATTTATAATCTAACTTATGACCTGTTTCATTTCTTAATAAGACTTTATCACCTACTGATATATCTATGTTTTTAATTTTCTGATCATATAATATCTTATTATTTTTCTTATTTTCTTCTATCATTATTCTAGCTCTTTTATATGCTACTTCTAATCTATATTTACTTTCCTTAGCATAGTCATCTATATTATATATGGTTTCTATATTATCTATACTATTAAATTGTTTTGGTAAATTATTTGTTTTACCAAATACTAGCTCATATGGACAGTAATTATGTGCCATTGAGGGGGTCGTGTTGAAACAGAAAACGAAGTATTGAAGCCATACGTCCCAATCAGTTTTATCAACCGATATATATGAGCGTATGTATTCATTGAAAGTTCTATGACTGCGTTCTATTGTTCCAACTGTCTGGTGGTGGTGTGCTGTAGATGTTATATTTTCAATTTTTAGGTATTTGCACAAATCATTTATAATTGAATTCCTATATTCTGTGCCCATGTCCGTAATGAACGTCTTCATTGGACCGTACTTCAAAATAAATGATTAAAAAATTGCTTTAGCGACAGTGTTCGCGTTCTTAATTGGAACTTGTATGGCAACTAAATATTTAGTTAGGTCACATATTAGAGTGACTGCATATTCATTGCCATTTTCTGATTTTGGTAGGGCACCAATAGTGTCCACTATCACTCTGTCGAAAGCATTTATTGGCGTATCAGTTTTTATTAATGGGGTCTTATTGAGCTTGGTTATTTTAGCTTTTTGGCATCTTTGACATTTTCGTATATACTCAGTAATATCTCGAGTCATACCTTTCCAAAAATAATGTCTTTTGACCTTGGCCAAGGTTTTTGCAGTGCCGATATGACCTCCTTGTATTGGATCTTCATGGAATTTAGACAGTATAGCTTCTTTCTCTTTTTGTTTTTCTATAAGGGTCACCGGGTTGAGTAGCGCTACTCTTAATGTATTCAATATCTTATTGCCCATTTGTTTGAAATTATCTATTGAAACATGTTTAAAGATATTTTCCCACGGTGCCATTTTGAGTTGGCTGATTTTGTTTATACCGGCTTGCATTTCAAGCCTACGGAAAAATTGACCTAAGTCTAGGATTCCATTGGTATATAAATCGCTAACATCATATCTTGCAATAATTTTTCTACCATGCTTAAATATACATAGCGTATCTTTTACATGCAAGACATAAACGTTGGGCTTAGAAGCTTTCTCTATAGATTGCGTAGGCAATTCTATTTCTTTGTTATCCGAGCGGATTTTCTGTCTATTTTGATATCTAGTAGTGACTTTCATTATATTTCCTGTAATGTTTTGTAGATCTTTAATGGTTATTCTTGATAACGCATCAGCAACATAATTGTCTTTTCCCTTTAAATATTCAACTGTGAAATCATACTTTTCTAATTCTAGCCTCATACGTGTCAGTTTAGAAATCGGATTGATCATTGAAAATAGATATATTAATGGTCTGTGATCTGTTTTGATTGTAAAGTGTTTTCCATAAATATATGGTCGAAAATGTAATATTGTCCAGTGAATTGCAGCTAATTCCTGCTCAGTTGTACACTTACTTCTTTCACCTTTAGTGAAAGCTCTTGATGCGTATGCAAGTTGGAGTCCGTTATGGTTTTGAGTTAAAACCGCTCCGCACGCTTGCTTACTTGCATCAGTAATTATACAGAATTCTTTGCTGAAATCAGGATATTGTAGCAAAGTAGGTTCCATGAGTTTTGTTTTTAAATATTGGAATGCGTTTTGGCATTCATCTGTCCATTCGAAAGGAACATTCTTTTTACATAATCTTGTTATGTGCCGTGAATATTCGGCGAAATTTTTTATGAAACGTCTATAATAATTGCAAAATGCTATGAAACGTCCAGCGCTGTCCGCATTGTGCGGCGTAGGATAATTCATAATGACATCATATTTCTTGTCATCCGGAAGTATTCCTTTATCTGTGCATTTATGACCGAGAAAAGTCACCTCATGCATAAAAAATGAGCATTTTTCTGGATGTAACTTAAGATTGTATTTCCTACACTTCTCAAAAACGTCTGTTAAGTTTTTAAGCATATGTTTTTCGGAACAACTTATAACTATTAAGTCATCCATATAAAGGAATGCTTGTGAAGGTTCTAATCCAGAGAATGCTATAGTCATCATTCTCTGAAATGAATTAGGCGCTATTTTTAGACCAAAAGGTAATCGCGTGAAGCGATACGAGCCATTGCTCGTTGAAAATGACGTTATATCTCTTGAACTTTTTACGAGTTCAATTTGATGAAATCCTGACATTAAGTCAAGTCATGAAAAATATTTTGCTCGCCCAAGTTGATCCAAAATATCATCAATTCTTGGGAGTGGAAATTTATCGGACCGTAATTTTTTATTAATTTGACGATAGTCAATTACTAATCGCCATTTCTTTTGTTCTGAACCTGGAGATGGTTTTTTAGGGACAAGTAATAATGGGCTATTATATTCAGATACAGATGGTTCAACAATCCCGTCGGTGATAAATTTTCCGACTTGTTTCTGTATTTCGTTCACCTGACTGTGTGGGCTTCTATAATTTTTATACCCTGTGCCCATTGAAAATGGTCAAAAAGGGTATATTAGATTTGTGTGATGTATGTAACAGGCAGAAGGAAGCATCTCCGACCATATAAAGTATATATATTCTTGATCAGCATCAACAGCCGAGTCGATTAAGCCATGTCCGTCTGTCTGTCCGTCTGTCCGCCTGTCCGTCCGTCTGTTTGAACGCGTCGATCTCAGAAACTATAATAGCTAGAGACTTCAAATTTGGTATGTAGGTTTCTGGATACCGGACGCAGATCAAGTTTGTTTTTAAATTTGGATCGGACCACTATATCATATAGCTGCCATAAGAACGATCAGTCAAAAATCAAGTCTCGGTATAAAAAACTTTTTTGTTGTTTGAGATATGTAAACCAAACTGACAGAATATGCATATGAGATGGTCCGATATATCCTGACCAAATTGGATTGAAATCGGACCACTATATCATATAGCTGCCATAGCAACCATCAGTCGAAAATCAAGTCTTAGTATGAAACACTTTTTTGTTGTTTGATTTATCTGAATCAAACTCACAGAATATGCATACGCGATGGTCCCTTATAGCCTGACCAAAATTGGTTGAAATCGGATCACTATATCATATCGCTGCCATAGGAACGATCAGTCGAAAATCAAGTCTTAGTATGAAAAACTTTTTTGTTGTTTGATCTATCTGAATCAAACTCACAGAATATGCATACGCGATGGTCCCTTATAACCTGACAAAAATTGATTGAAATCGGATTACTATATCATATAGCTGCCATAGGAACGATCACTCGAAAATCAAGTCTTAGTATGAACAACTTTTTTGTTGTTTGAGATAACTGAACCAAACTGACAGAATATGCATATGAGATGGTCCCAACCAATATTCTATTTTATGGATACTGGCACAGGGTATCCTCCAGTCGAGCAAACTCGACTGTAGCCGCGCCCACTTGTTTTTTATATACACTGGTTCATCATCTTTTAATCTCAGTTTTTGTTTATAAAAATTATTTATGCTTATTGGTTCAGATTCCAATCCGAATATATCATTATATTTGGTGCATAAGCTTGAAAGCTGTGGTTTGAATTGTGGAGGAAAGTTTTTTGAAAGTTGAGATAATACAGATTTTTCTCTATTGTCTAGATTAGTTTTGATTACTTCGTAGTTCGAAAGTGATTCATACGCTAAATTATTTGTACTGACTACTTGATCTTTATTTGTTGTATTGAGTAGTTTTATAAAAGCGTTTTTAGATGCTGCTATGGTACTTGCTATGTAAATACCATGCTTAATTTCTTGATTTGGAATCAATACACTGTCTTCTTTTGAATTTAGATGGATTTTTCTAACTACTTTGGATCTTGCTGGCAGAAGTATTGAGTTGTTGCCAGAACTGTATGTTATTGGAACATAAATTGGAAATTTTAAGTTATTAGGTCTAATTATAAGCCAATCTTCAGATGGATTGAAGTCTAATTGACAGTTGTATTTTTTAATAAAATCGATTCCTAATATGCCATAACAAGGAATAGCGAATTGTAAATCCACGATATGAAAATCGTGTTGGATTATGTACTTAGTGGTCTGAATCTCAATAGAAGTTAACCCCTTGGATTTGGTTACCTCTTGACTTATTCCTTTTATGTCTATAATATAATTGTCTTGTATGTCATAAAAGACATCAGAATTTTCTTTAACTATTGAAATGTCTGCACCTCTGTCTACTAGAAAGACAAGTTCTTTTCCTGTAGCCACATGGTTGAATGATACAAATATGTTCTGACTGAGATTAATGGTATGAACCCTTGCGTTTTCTACTGTTGAGTATTTAAAGGGTTTTGCGAGTTTTCCGATGTATTATTGGTTACCCTGACATTACTTGGGTTATTATAGTTGTGGCCTCGATTCGAGTTGACACGGCCTCTTGAGTTTCCTCTATATTGGCCTCGTCCATTATTGTATTGGGTATTGTTATTGTAACTATTGTTGCGACTGCGAAAGTTTTGTAATATAGGACAGTGTTTGGCTGTCCGGTTGCCTCTGTGCAACAATTTACAAATTTTGATACGTCCTCATTCATAGTATTGAAGGTACCAGCTTGCATGATAAGTTTTACCTGATCGATTGTGCAATTTTTAGTCATTGCTTTGAGTGGAATAACTTCTGGCTAACTCTAAGGGTAAGCCGTCTGTTATATATGCACCTTCTAACATTTTTGTCATCTACTCAACCTCTAGTGTGTACTGGTTAGCAGTTTTATAGCTTTGCTGTAGGTTCATCAGTTTTGCTGACAATACTTCTACAGATTCGCTTTTGACATTGCTTTTTAATCTGGAAATGACTTCAGTTATTGTTGTTTCATTTCCGACCAAATTTCTGGCGACACCTTTTAGCCTTGATTTTATTATAGAAACTGCTAATTGTTTGTGTTCGCCTTTTATTAATTCCAATATTTGTAATACGTCAATAAAATTTGGTAAGTTTTCAGCTTTACCATCAAAAGCTGGTATAAGCTTAGTTGCTGTATTAATAAAATCGATATTAGTTTGCGCCATTGTGATATTGTTGCCTGATTTATTCTCTATTATGCTTGAAGAAGTATCAGAATCTGTTGAATTATCCAGATCTGACATCAAAACAGCTGGAATAGTAAGATTATTTAAATCCTGCTCTTCTATTTTAGGGTTTGTCTCAAGCTCTTCTGACTCTATTTGGTCAGTGTCAGTTTGTTCTGTTGATTCCGGTTTATCACCAGTTTCAATTGCTAGAGAAGTGTTAAGTATGGTTGGTACTGATATGTCTAAATTAAACTTTAGTTTAATTGATATTAAATTAGATCGTAGTCTGATCAATAATTTTGATACTTGGGACCAATGATCTTGATTTAATTTTTCTCTCTGGCCATGTATTAGTATACGTGCTTCATTAAAGCAATTTACTAGTATCTCTACATGTTTCTTAGTAGTATTTCCTTGAATTGGCCTGTTTTGTGTAAGTGACTTATATGATTTATCAAAGTCAATTTTTATGTTATTTATTTCTTTATATAATTCATTCCATTCCATTATTTTATGGATATGATCTCTTTCTTTAAGATAAGGGTAAACTCAACTCTATCATATGTTTCTCTAATTGCCTCTAGTGTAGCCATACTTTAGTTAATATATTTTTTTGATTTATTTGTAATTCATTGTATTTATTTCATTTTTTTAAACATTTATTATGTAGTTTATATAGTTTATAAAAGCAATTTGCGCACATTATAACAACAATTATTATTAACAGTGTGTGTATTAGTTCTAAGTCATTATTATTTGACTCTACTTTATTAATAACATTGGCTGTGGAGTCTACTGACTAAACGTCTACTATTGCCATTTTGGGCATATATATTTTTAATTCGTATTTATAACTATTTGTTGTTTCTTCGGAAAATTTTTCTATTGCATTACTTTGCATTTACGTTAACAAGTTTTCCTACCTATTGTTTTGTATAGCTTTACGGGCTATACATCTAATCGAGCGGAGAAGGTTCCGCACAATTTTACAAATTTTCTTATAATAATACGTAGGCTGCTATATATATTTCTGGCCTAGGCAACCATAAGTGTTGCCAGGTGCAATCTGATATTTCCATTGGAAAGATTGACATTTTTTAGCATAACATCACTCAGAACGTGTTGTCATTTAATCGTGAATTGTTAAACTTACAGAGCTTTGAACAATTCAATTCCGTTAAAAAAATGGAATTGACACGTGAGCATTTTCGTGCGATCATTTTTCACAACTTTCGACGTGGATTATCCAGACAAAAGTGCATCGATGAACTTAAGTCTTTGTATGGCGATCAAGCACCATCCTATAGCACCGTGAAAAACTGGTATAACGAATTTAATCGTGGTCGCAACGTGGTCAACGACGAATTCCGTGAAGGTCGTCCAAAAACGTCCGTTGTGCCAGACAACATTGATGCCGTGCGTGAACTAATAATGCAAGATCGTCATGTGACATACCGGGAGATAGAGGCATCCTTGGGCATTTCTCCCACCAGCATACATTCGATATTACATAAACACCTGACCGTAAAAAAGGTTTGTTGTCGTTGGATCCAGCACAATTTGACAATCGCTCAAAAAAACGCTCGTGTCGATTGGTTCAAAGAAATGTTGAAAAAATACGATCGCGGTGCTTCAAAAGATGTTTATAAGATCGTCACAGGTGACGAATCTTGGATCTATGCGTATGAGCCCGAAACAAAACAACAATCGACCGTGTGGGTCTTCGAAGACGAGCCAAATCCAACGAAAGTTGTTCGTGGAAGAAGAACTTCGAAGCAAATGGTCGCCTGTTTCTTCGGCAAAACTGGTCATGTGGCGACTGTTCCGCTTGAGCAACGTAGGACGGTCAATTCTGAGTGGTACACCACAATTTGTTTGCCTAAAGTCTTCGGAGAAATTCGAAAAACAAACAAGAGAAGACGAATCATTCTTCACCATGACAACGCGAGCTCTCACACATCGGCTCAAACCAGCGCCTTTTTGACCGGCCAAAACGTCGAATTGATGGGTCATCCGCCGTACAGCCCTGACTTGGCACCCAATGACTTCTTTTTATTCCCGCACATCAAGAAAAAAATGCGTGGTCAACGATTTTCGTGCCCAGAAGATGCTGTTGAAGCGTTCAAAAACCATGTTTTGGAGGTGTCTCAATCGGAGTGGAAAAAGTGCTTCGACAATTGGTTTGAGCGCATGCAAAAGTGTATAAATCAGGCTGGAGTATACTTGGAAAAACAATAAAACAATTTTTGATGATAAATATTCGCATTTTCATTATTAGGCCAGAAATATATATAGCAGCCCTCGTAATAATAATAATAATAATGTTGACTGTTGCTCCATGTAGTGAAAGATGTTCTCTGCGTCAGCTGGTCGTCGCCGGCTTGGCTACGCTGACGCTCCTTCGTAGGCGAAAGTGGCGGAGTGCCCCTCGCGATGTGTCTTTTCTGCTGCTGATGTCCGGGGCCTATTGGCTCAGGCGGGGCCGGTGCCGGTCTTCGCACTGGTCTTTAGTTTCAAACATGTGGATTTGCATGCTGTGGCGTAGAGTGGTCCAGGGCAGTCGTTCGGGCAGACGTCAAATTTTTTCGGCAACGGCTTGGGAGATGTTGGTTTTTTATTTAGTTTTTCATTTATAACTTGTATATTTGCTGAGTGAGTTGCGGTATTTGGCTTTCTTTGCTGGAGGCTTTCTTTCAGAAAATCAAGTTCGGCAGTTAATTTTTGTGCCGTTGCCCATGGGGGCGGCGTTTTATTTGTATATAATAGCCACTTGATATGTGCTATTCTTTTATTTATTTTGTTTTTCTGACCTCCGCGTTTACCCATTACTCGCACTCTACTCACTCAGACTTTTTGTTTTTTTCTTTCCAATCTCCAGGTCCGGACTGCCACTCGTACTTGTAGACTGCTGTTGTTGTTGTTGTTGTTCCAGTCCTCTTGTTTTATTCCATCGTTGGTACAAGTGACGGACTGCCACTCGTACTTGTAGACTGCTGTTTTTGTTTTTGTTGTTGTCACTTGTAACTTTTAATTTTTGTATGGTTCTTTTTTGGACCATGTCACGGTCGCCATGTAGTAAAAGAGCTCTTTTGTTTTAGTAGTATAATCTTTTATTTAAATTGGGAGCAGCGAAGGTGCCGCTTCCAACGTTCAGTTGAATCTGTTTTATATATTTGTCCTTAGGTTCTAAGTAAGCCTAAGTCTCATTGCTGCGCTGCCCACAGTTGGACAGCAGAGAGAGACGGTTATGTATATTCTATATCTATATATATAAAACTCTTTGTCCTGACTGACTGACTCACTGACTGAGAATCAACGTGCAGCCCAAACGGTAAGAGATAGAGAGCTGAAATTTTTACACAACATAGGTGAGATAATTTCACCGTAAAATAAGACGTTTGCAAAATTCAACCTCTAAGTGGGTCAAATCCGGGTCAAAGGTCACGGAATTGCTTAGTATGAAAAACTTTTTTGCTTCTTAAGATATTTCAACCAAACTCACAGATTATATGTTTGGTACTGTCTCTTACATTCTGACCAAATTTGGTCAAAGTGGAATGACTATACCTTATAGCTGCCATAGGAACAATCCGATGAAAAAGACCTTTAGTATGAAAAACTTTTTTGTTTCTTAAGATATCTCAACCAAACTCACAGATTATAAGTTTGGTACTGTCTCTTACATTCTGACCAAATTTGGTCAAAGTGGAATGATTATATCATATAGCTGCCATAGGAACAATCGGATGCAATCGGAGATATCCTAACAAAACTCTCAGATTAACTTTTCTTGCCAAATTTGGACTAATTCGCTTTATTTATCTTTTTCCCGCCAAAATTAGCTTTTACCCGCCAAATTTAGCTTTTTCCCGCCAAATCACCAAATCCGACTTTTTAGCCAAAGTTCAATTGCAAGGAAAAAAATTAAGGCAGCGGACAGCGGAAGCTAAATATTTCCGTTTTTTTTTAGAAAAATTTTTATCTATATCTATATATATATATAACTCTTTGTCCTGACTGACTGAATGACTCACTGAGAATCAACGTGCAGCCCAAACTGTAAAAGATAGAGAGCTAAAATTTGCACACAACATAGATGAGATAATTTCATCGGGCAATAAGACGGCATTTTGGGAAATTCGACGTCTAAGTGGGTCAAATCGGGGTCAAAGGTCACGAAATTGCTTAGTATGAAAAACTTTTTTGTTTCTTAAGATATCTCAACCAAACTCACAGATTATATGTTTGGTACTGTCTCTTACATTCTGACAAAATTTGGTCAAAGTCGGATAATTATATCATATAGCTGCCATAGAAACAATCGGATGCAAAATAACCTTTAGTATGAAAATCTTTTTTGTTTCTTAAGATATCTCAACCAAACTCACAGATTATATGTTTGGGGCTGTCTCTAACATACTGATTAAATTTGGTCAAAGTCGGATGACTATATCATATAGCTGCCATAGGAACAATCGGATGCGAAATAACATTTAGTATGAAATTATTTTTTCAATTCAACATTTAGCATGAAAAAAAATAAAATACCAAAATTCAGTTTGGTTAGAATGTAGTAGACAGTCCCAAACATATAATCTGTAAGTTTAGTTTAGTAAGTTTACAAGTGGAATGTCGCAACACACACACATAAAACAAAATATGTGTGCTGCATGATCGATGATCCATGGTCCATCTCAAAACATAAAAACCATAACCCAAATAAAACAACCATTATCACTAATATTATTATTATATTATCATATTATTACATTACATTATTAATATTATAATAACTATTATTATATTTGTTTGTAGGGCTGGAAAAGGATTTGATTTTGGGAATGAGGTTGGGGTTGTTGTTGGGGTGGGGGTTGCGGTTGGAGCAAAGGATAAGAAGATAACAGTTTTTTTTTCCATATCATTTATTTTATTACATAAATTGTTTATGCTGCTTTGCATTTTTTTAATACTATTGTTAATAGCTTTGAAGTTTTTTGAAATTTCAAATTCTTTTTTTGGATGCAGCTGTAGACGTTGCTGTTTCTTGCCTATAGACTGCTTCTTCTTATTATTATATTTTGACTCCTTTTGCTGCTGCTGTTTTTTCTGCTGTTGTTGCTGCAGCTCTGGGTGCTGGATTTGTTGTTGATTCAAACAATCAACAGCAGTGGCCGATGCCATATCAACAACAGGAGCCACAACAACATTCGTGTCCTCCGATGGCAGTGTGGGCTCCGAATAGTTATTACTTTTGGGCCCAACAACAACAACAGAATGCAGATCGACAAATGCTGCAGAACTACCAGGCTCAACATCAAATCCAGCACCCAGAGCTGCAGCAGCAACAACAACAACAGCATCAACAAAAACAACAATTACAACAACAACAGCAGGTTAACAAAAAACAAATCCAGCAATCAGAGCTGCAGCAACAACAACAACAACAACTACAGCAACATCAGCAGCAGCAAAAGGATGTCAAATATAATAATAATAAGAAGAAGCAGACTATAGACAACAAACGGCAGTCGCTACAGCTGCATCCAAAAACAGCAAGTGAAGTTTCAAAAAGCTTGCAAGCTGTTCATAATAATATTAAAAAAATGCAAAGCAGCATAAATTATTTAAACAAAAAAATTAATAATATGGAAAAAAAGCTGTTATCTTCTTATCCTTTGCTCCAACCGCAACCCCCACCCCAACCACAGCAACAACCCCAACCCCTTTCCCAAAATCAAATCCTTCTCCAGCCCTACAAATAAATATAATAATAATAATTATTATAATAAGAACAATAACAATAATGAAACTGTAAAAATAATAATGTTAATAAAACAAATTATAATATTAATAATATAATGTAATAATAATGTAATATCATTGTAATATTAATGTTATTATAATGTAATAATAAGATAATATAATAATAATAAAATATTTATGATAGCGAATTCATGGTTGTTTTATTTGGGTTTTGGCTTTTATGTTTTGAGATGGACCATGGATGCTTCGATCGTGCAGCGCACATATTTTGTTATGTGTGTGTGTGTGTTGCGAAATTCCACTATTCGGAGCCCACACTGCCATCGGAGGACACGGTTGTTGTTGTGGCTGCTGTTGTTGATGTGGCATCGGCCACTGCTGTTGATTGTTTGAATCCATGTTTCCTTTAATTAAATTTTTAATTTGTCGATTTGGTTGAGTCTGTTTGCGCGGTTGTGAAAACAATATTTGAGTGCTTCCAGATCTGCAACATGTAATCAACAGACATACACATAATAGCGATATTCCCTGTTACTAGGTATTAATGTTAAAACAACTGTTGTATATCTGGCAGTACTGAGGCTTTGTTTCCACAACCGCGAAAAAGACTCAACCAATTTGACTTATTTGATTTATTAAAAACAAAAAAACATACTCGAGAAAATAGCAATATGACAAATTATATTGATATAAATGGTAATAAAAAGTAAGGATAATCATAATAATAATAATAAAAACTCATGTTGCTGCTATGTTACAGATTTGATCGATCTGGCAACCCGAAAAATTTGTTATTATTGTATGTACATACATAGACATTTGACTATAACGGAACTTAGCAAAATTTCGGTGATAAAAGTGTCGAGTGGCTGCACATCTAAATATACAAGAAAATCGAACAAATAATCTAATATAGATACATGCATTTATATATGGTTTTTGTCTCAAGTTATAATTTTGAGTAATTGTCAATTTTTTACAAACATTGGCAAGTTTAATATTAAAAACATATATTCTGTGCATTTGTATTTATGTTTGTATCGATATGTTTGTATTTGACGCGTAGTTTTCTGCGAAATAGTGAAAAGTGAAAAAAAGTTATTTTTTCTTTTTTTTTATTCACGTAAGTTATCTAAAAGTTTAATTTAATAGAGTCTTGGTGCAATTATTGAATTATGCCGTACTCTTTGTCTGTTTTTGTACAAACTTTATGCAAATTTGGTACATTCCAAATTTGCAAACTTGGTACAATAAATATTATTAGTTTACGTATAATTATTAATTTTAGATATTTAAATTGTACCATATAATATCGTTAAATTTTAAATCACTATTTTTTAAAATAGTTGATATTTTTCGATATAAATATTTATCAATAATTTTTATTATTGCTCTAAATATTTGTAGTACTTTCTGCCTAATTTATTTTTAGTGCATAAAATACAAGCCTGTTTTTATACAGACTTCATGCAAATTTGGTACATTCCAAATTTGCAAACTTGGTACAATAAATATTATTAGTTTACGTATAATTATTAATTTTAGATATTTAAATTGTACCATATAATATCGTTAAATTTTAAATCACTATTTTTTAAAATAGTTGATATTTTTCGATATAAATATTTATCAATAATTTTTATTATTGCTCTAAATATTTGTAGTACTTTCTGCCTAATTTATTTTTAGTGCATAAAATACAAGCCTGTTTTTATACAGACTTCATGCAAATTTGGTACATTCCAAATTTGCAAACTTGGTACAATAAATATTATTAGTTTACGTATAATTATTAATTTTAGATATTTAAATTGTACCATATAATATCGTTAAATTTTAAATCACTATTTTTTAAAATAGTTGATATTTTTCGATATAAATATTTATCAATAATTTTTATTATTGCTCTAAATATTTGTAGTACTTTCTGCCTAATTTATTTTTAGTGCATAAAATACAAACCTGTTTTTATACAGACTTCATGCAAATTTGGTACATTCCAAATTTGCAAACTTTGTACAATAAATATTATTAGTTTACGTATAATTATTAATTTAAGATATTTAAATTGCACCATATAATATCGTTAAATTTTAAATCACTATTTTTTAAAATAGTTGATATATTTCGATATAAGTATTTATCAATAATTTTTATTATTGCTCTAAATATTTGTAGTACTTTCTGCCAAATTTATTTTTAGTGCATAAAATACAAGCCTGTTTTTATACAGACTTCTTGCAAATTTGGTACATTCCAAATTTGCAAACTTGGTACAATAAATATTATTAGTTTACGTATAATTATTAGTTTTATATATTTAAATTGTACCATACAATATCGTTAAATTTTAAATCGCTATTTTTTAAAATAGTTGATATTTTTCGATATAAATATTTATCAATAATTTTTATTATTGCTCTAAGTATTAGTAGTATTCTCTGCCTAATACATTCTTAGTGCAAATACTATAGATCTGTAGTTACACAGTCTACTTATAAATTTGCAATATTTTGTAATATTGTCTAGAAAATTTGTTGTACTTTGAGTCTTATATATTTCGAGTATATAAGTAGTACAACTCTGTATTCTATAGACTAAAAGAAATTTGGAGTTCCCTTAGTTTTCTACTTAAAGTCATTATGAATACTGAATATCTAAGTATAGAGTGTGAAATGAAGCCACACTCTATAGTTCCTATCATAGGCGACAGAGCTTGCCTTTTTAGGTCTATTTCCTTTCTTTTAAATGGCACCCAAGAATGGTTTTATAATATACGCCAGGAAATAGTATGTTATGTGGTTGAGCATTGGAATGACCTACATCTACATACTTCAAACTCTGATGGAGAAATTTTTGACAGTTCCTCAGAATATGAGATACAAATGATGCAACCTCACACATATGGTTCAGTAGCTGAATAATGGCAGCTGCGGAATTGTATCGCATTAATATTGAAGTTTTCAATGATTGCACATTAATGGCACGACTTGGAAGAACAGGAGATCCAATAAAAAGAGTACGCTTTTCTGGCGGACTTTCTAATGGGCACTATGTGCTTATATCCCTTTAGAAACTTTGGATATTGCAAATTCTTCTGCTCAAAACACATCTTCTACTCAAAAAAAACCAGTGAAAAGGCTAGCTCGAGTATCTGACAGAATAAGAAATAAGCAATTAAAGGCTTCAAAAGAAAAATTTAAGGCTGACCATCCCGAAGCGGTCAGAGCTGCAGCAGCCAGATATCAGGCTGAGCATCCTGATGTGAACCAAGCTGCAGTAGCTAAATATCAGGCTGAGCATCCTGAAGTGCATCAAGCTTCAGCAGCCAGATATCAGGCTGAGCATCCTGAAGTGCATCAAGCTTCAGCAGCCAGATATCAGGCTGAGCATCCTGAAGTGCATCAAGCTTCAGCAGCCAGATATCAGGCTAAAAACCCAACAGCACGAAATCAAAGACGCTTGCGCCCATGGAGCATTAAGGTAAACTCCGCCTTCAATTATAAAATGATTACATTAGGTAAAATGGATCAAAAGTGCAAATTTTGTAGTGCTTTAAAATGAAAATTAGAGCCAAAAGGTATTTGCTGCTAAGAAGGAAAAGTTCAACTTCCCCCTCTAAAAGCTTTACCTGAGCCTCTCAAAAGCCTTATAATTGGTAGTCATCACAGCCATGTCCACTTCATGAATTGTATTAGAAAGTACAATAATTGCTTTCAAATGACTTATAATAATAAATACGTCGCAGGGGCAGACATTAAAGCTGGCTGGACTAGACCTAAGAGATGATTGTTTCACTCATGGTCAATTATATGTGGCCTGCTCAAGAGTTAGTTCTGCTAGCAACTTATTTATTTTTACCCCAGATGGCAAAGCAAACAAGTGGGCGCGGCTACAGTCGAGTTTGCTCGACTGCAGGATACCCTGTGCCAGTATTCATAAAATAGAATATTGGTTGGGACCATCTCATATGCATATTCTGTCAGTTTGGTTCAGTTATCTCAGACAACAAAAAAGTTGTTCATACTAAGAGTTGATTTTCGACTGATCGTTCCTATGGCAGCTATATGATATAGTGATCCGATTTCAACCAATTTTGGTCAGGCTATAAGGGACCATCGCGTATGCATATTCTGTGAGTTTGATTCAGATAGATCAAACAACAAAAAAGTTTTTCATACTAAGACTTGATTTTCGACTGATCGTTCCTATGGCAGCTATATCATATAGTGATCCGATTTCAACGAATTTTGGTCAGGCTATAAGGGACCATCGCGGATGCATATTCTGTGAGTTTGATTCAGATAGAACAAACAACAAACAAGTTTTTCATACTAAGATTTGATTTTCGACTGATGGTTGCTATGGCAGCTATATGATATAGTGGTCAGAATTCAATCAAATTTGGTCAGGATGTAT
Organism: Drosophila limbata; assembly: GCA_963924055.1. Taxonomy (NCBI): domain Eukaryota; kingdom Metazoa; phylum Arthropoda; class Insecta; order Diptera; family Drosophilidae; genus Drosophila; species Drosophila limbata. The sequence goes on from CAWUOW010000471.1 coordinate 39,509, forward strand.
GGGACCATCCCATATGCATATTCTGCCAGTTTGGTTTGCATATCTCAAACAACAAAAAAGTTTTTCATACCGAGACTTGATTTTCGACTGATCGTTCCTATGGCAGCTATATGATATAGTGGTCCGATCCAAATTTAAAAACAAACTTGATTTGCGTCCGGTATCCAGCAACCTACACACCAAATTTGAAGTCTCTAGCTGTTATAGTTTCTGAGATCGACGCGTTCAAACAGACGGACGGACAGACGGACAGACGGACGGACGGACAGACGGACAGACGGACAGACAGACGGACATGGCTCAATCGACTCGGCTGTTGATGCTGATCAAGAATATATATACTTTATATGGTCGGAGATGCTTCCTTCTGCCTGTTACATACATCACACAAATCTAATATACCCTTTTTGACCATTTTCAATGGGCACAGTGTATAAAAATGTGGTCTACAGGGAAGTATTACAGTAACCAAAGAAATAAATCGGTTGTAGTTTATCTTGAAGATAAAAAACTTCAATAGTTGCAAACTATTGTAACCTTTTGAGAAGAGCTTATATAAAAAAATATTTGAAAATATTTTTGAAAAGCCATGAAAAGCCACAATAACACTGGACTTAGTCATTGATATTAACAATGCTGTCCATTATACTATCGAGATTCTGAACAATCAGAATCTACGTGGACTTCCATTGTATGGATGTAAGTGGATTATACCTATTGGGGATACCACGTTATAAAAAAATGCGCCAAATCCTTTACCTCTGTGGTGGTGTGGAAATGAGGAAAACTTTTAAATATATATACTCTTTTTTATTTGACCAAACTTTATTAAAAAAAATAACCAATTTTCATTTACGCGAGCGAAGCGAGCTGTATACATTTTTTAAACCGGACAGCAAAAGTCCTTCTTTTCTATTCTTAGTATGCGAGCGAAGCGAGCGGGGGTTGGCGAGCGAAGCGAGCAGGGGGTGGAGCCCCCTAGTCTATATATATAAAACTCTTTGTCCTGACTGACTGACTCACTGAGAATCAACGTGCAGCCCAAACGGTAAAAAATAGAGAGCTAAAATTTGCACACAACATAGATGAGATAATTTCATCGCGCAATAAGACGGCATTTTGGGAAATTCGACGTCTAAGTGGGTCAAATCGGGGTCAAAGGTCACGAAATTGCTTAGTATGAAAAACTTTTTTGTTTCTTAAGATATCTCAACCAAACTCACAGATTATATGTTTGGTACTGTCTCTTACATTCTGACCAAATTTGGTCAAAGTGGAATGACTATATCTTATAGCTGCCATAGGAACAATCCGATGAAAAAACCTTTAGTATGAAAAACTTTTTTGTTTCTTAAGATATCTTAACCAAACTCACAGATTACATGTTTGGTACTGTCTCTTACATTCTGACCAAATTTGGTGAAAGTGGAATGACTATATCTTATAGCTGCCATAGGAACAATCCGATGAAAAAACCTTTAGTATGAAAAACTTTTTTGTTTCTTAAGATATCTTAACCAAACTCACAGATTACATGTTTGGTACTATCTCTTACATTCTGACCAAATTTGGTGAAAGTGGAATGACTATATCTTATAGCTGCCATAGGAACAATCCGATGAAAAAACCTTTAGTATGAAAAACTTTTTTGTTTCTTAAGATATCTCAACCAAACTCACAGATTGTATGATTGGGGCTGTCTCTTACATTCTGACCAAATTTGGTCAAAGTCGGATGACTATATCTTATAGCTGCCATAGGAACAATCCGATGAAAAACACCTTTAGTATGAAAAACTTTTTTGTTTCTTAAGATATCTCAACCAAACTCACAGATTATATGCTTGGTACTGTCTCTTACATTCTGACCAAATTTGGTCAAAGTGGAATGACTATATCTTATAGCTGCCATAGGAACAATCGGATAAAAAAAACACCTTTAGTATGAAAAACTTTTTTGTTTCTTTAAATATTTCAACCAAACTCACAGATTGTATGTTTGGGACTGTCCTTTACATTCTGACCAAATTTGGTCAAAGTAGCATGACTATATCTTATAGCTGCCATAGGAACAATCGGATGAAAAACACCTTTAGTATGAAAAACTTTTTTGTTTCTTAAGATATATCAACCAAACTCGCAGATTGTTTGTTTAATACTGTCTTTAACATACTGACCAAACTTTTTTTAAAGTCGGATGACTATATCATATAGCTGCTGTAGGAACAATCGGATGAAAAACACCTTTAGTATGAAAAACTTTTTGTTTCTTTAAATATTTCAACCAAACTCACAGATTGTATGTTTGGGACTGTCCTTTACATTCTGACCAAATTTGGTCAAAGTAGCATGACTATATCTTATAGCTGCCATAGGAACAATCCGATTAAAAACACCTTTAGTATGAAAAACTTTTTTGTTTCTTAAGATATCTCAACCAAACTCACAGATTGTATGATTGGGGCTGTCTCTTACATTCTGACCAAATTTGGTCAAAGTCGGATGACTATATCATATAGCTGCCATTGGAACAATCCGATGAAAAACACCTTTAGTATGAAAAACTTTTTGTTTCTTTAAATATTTCAACCAAACTCACAGATTGTATGTTTGGGACTGTCCTTTACATTCTGACCAAATTTGGTCAAAGTAGCATGACTATATCTTATAGCTGCCATAGGAACAATCCGATGAAAAACACCTTTAGTATGAAAAACTTTTTTGTTTCTTAAGATATCTCAACCAAACTCACAGATTATATGTTTGGTACTGTCTCTTACAGTCTGACCAAATTTGGTCAAAGTGGAATGACTATATCTTATAGCTGCCATAGGAACAATCCGATGAAAAACACCTTTAGCATGAAAAACTTTTTTGTTTCTTAAGATATCTCAACCAAACTCACAGATTGTATGATTGGGGCTGTCTCTTACATTCTGACCAAATTTGGTCAAAGTCGGATGACTATATCATATAGCTGCCATTGGAACAATCCGATGAAAAACACCTTTAGTATGAAAAACTTTTTTGTTTCTTAAGATATCTTAACCAAACTCACAGATTACATGTTTGGTACTGTCTCTTACATTCTGACCAAATTTGGTGAAAGTGGAATGACTATATCTTATAGCTGCCATAGGAACAATCGGATGAAAAAACCTTTAGTATGAAAAACTTTTTTGTTTCTTAAGATATCTCAACCAAACTCACAGATTGTATGATTGGGGCTGTCTCTTACACTCTGACCAAATTTGGTCAAAGTCGGATGACTATATCATATAGCTGCCATTGGAACAATCCGATGAAAAACACCTTTAGTATGAAAAACTTTTTTGTTTCTTAAGATATCTTAATCAAACTCACAGATTACATGTTTGGTACTGTCTCTTACATTCTGACCAAATTTGGTGAAAGTGGAATGACTATATCTTATAGCTGCCATAGGAACAATCCGATGAAAAAACCTTTAGTATGAAAAACTTTTTTGTTTCTTAAGATATCTCAACCAAACTCACAGATTGTATGATTGGGACTGTCTCTTACATTCTGACCAAATTTGGTCAAAGTCGGATGACTATATCATATAGCTGCCATTGGAACAATCCGATGAAAAACACCTTTAGTATGAAAAACTTTTTTGTTTCTTAAGATATCTTAACCAAACTCACAGATTACATGTTTGGTACTGTCTCTTACATTCTGACCAAATTTGGTGAAAGTGGAATGACTATATCTTATAGCTGCCATAGGAACAATCCGATGAAAAAACCTTTAGTATGAAAAACTTTTTTGTTTCTTAAGATATCTTAACCAAACTCACAGATTACATGTTTGGTACTATCTCTTACATTCTGACCAAATTTGGTGAAAGTGGAATGACTATATCTTATAGCTGCCATAGGAACAATCCGATGAAAAAACCTTTAGTATGAAAAACTTTTTTGTTTCTTAAGATATCTCAACCAAACTCACAGATTGTATGATTGGGGCTGTCTCTTACATTCTGACCAAATTTGGTCAAAGTCGGATGACTATATCATATAGCTGCCATTGAAACAATCCGATGAAAAACACCTTTAGTATGAAAAACTTTTTTGTTTCTTAAGATATCTTAACCAAACTCACAGATTGTATGATTGGGGCTGTCTTTTACATTCTGACCAAATTTGGTCAAAGTCGGATGACTATATCATATAGCTGCCATTGGAACAATCCGATGAAAAACACCTTTAGTATGAAAAACTTTTTTGTTTCTTAAGATATCTTAACCAAACTCACAGATTACATGTTTGGTACTGTCTCTTACATTCTGACCAAAATTTGGTGAAAGTGGAATGACTATATCTTATAGCTGCCATAGGAACAATCCGATGAAAAAACCTTTAGTATGAAAAACTTTTTTGTTTCTTAAGATATCTTAACCAAACTCACAGATTACATGTTTGGTACTATCTCTTACATTCTGACCAAATTTGGTGAAAGTGGAATGACTATATCTTATAGCTGCCATAGGAACAATCCGATGAAAAAACCTTTAGTATGAAAAACTTTTTTGTTTCTTAAGATATCTCAACCAAACTCACAGATTGTATGATTGGGGCTGTCTCTTACATTCTGACCAAATTTGGTCAAAGTCGGATGACTATATCTTATAGCTGCCATAGGAACAATCCGATGAAAAACACCTTTAGTATGAAAAACTTTTTTGTTTCTTAAGATATCTCAACCAAACTCACAGATTATATGTTTGGTACTGTCTCTTACATTCTGACCAAATTTGGTCAAAGTGGAATGACTATATCTTATAGCTGCCATAGGAACAATCGGATAAAAAAAACACCTTTAGTATGAAAAACTTTTTTGTTTCTTTGAATATTTCAACCAAACTCACAGATTGTATGTTTGGGACTGTCCTTTACATTCTGACCAAATTTGGTCAAAGTAGCATGACTATATCTTATAGCTGCCATAGGAACAATCGGATGAAAAACACCTTTAGTATGAAAAACTTTTTGTTTCTTTAAATATTTCAACCAAACTCACAGATTGTATGTTTGGGACTGTCCTTTACATTCTGACCAAATTTGGTCAAAGTAGCATGACTATATCTTATAGCTGCCATAGGAACAATCGGATGAAAAACACCTTTAGTATGAAAAACTTTTTTGTTTCTTAAGATATATCAACCAAACTCACAGATTGTATGTTTGGTACTGTCTCTTACATTCTGACCAAATTTGGTCAAAGTGGAATGACTATATCTTATAGCTGCCATAGGAACAATCGGATAAAAAAAACACCTTTAGTATGAAAAACTTTTTTGTTTCTTAAGATATCTCAACCAAACTCACAGATTATATGTTTGGTACTGTCTCTTACATTCTGACCAAATTTGGTCAAAGTGGAATGACTATATCTTATAGCTGCCATAGGAACAATCGGATAAAAAAAACACCTTTAGTATGAAAAACTTTTTTGTTTCTTTAAATATTTCAACCAAACTCACAGATTGTATGTTTGGGACTGTCCTTTACATTCTGACCAAATTTGGTCAAAGTAGCATGACTATATCTTATAGCTGCCATAGGAACAATCGGATGAAAAACACCTTTAGTATGAAAAACTTTTTTGTTTCTTAAGATATATCAACCAAACTCGCAGATTGTTTGTTTAATACTGTCTTTAACATACTGACCAAACTTTTTTTAAAGTCGGATGACTATATCATATAGCTGCTGTAGGAACAATCGGATGAAAAACACCTTTAGTATGAAAAACTTTTTGTTTCTTTAAATATTTCAACCAAACTCACAGATTGTATGTTTGGGACTGTCCTTTACATTCTGACCAAATTTGGTCAAAGTAGCATGATTATATCTTATAGCTGCCATAGGAACAATCCGATGAAAAACACCTTTAGTATGAAAAACTTTTTGTTTCTTTAAATATTTCAACCAAACTCACAGATTGTATGTTTGGGACTGTCCTTTACATTCTGACCAAATTTGGTCAAAGTAGCATGACTATATCTTATAGCTGCCATAGGAACAATCCGATGAAAAACACCTTTAGTATGAAAAACTTTTTTGTTTCTTAAGATATCTCAACCAAACTCACAGATTATATGTTTGGTACTGTCTCTTACATTCTGACCAAATTTGGTCAAAGTGGAATGACTATATCTTATAGCTGCCATAGGAACAATCCGATGAAAAACACCTTTAGTATGAAAAACTTTTTTGTTTCTTAAGATATCTCAACCAAACTCACAGATTGTATGATTGGGGCTGTCTCTTACATTCTGACCAAATTTGGTCAAAGTCGGATGACTATATCATATAGCTGCCATTGGAACAATCCGATGAAAAACACCTTTAGTATGAAAAACTTTTTTGTTTCTTAAGATATCTTAACCAAACTCACAGATTACATGTTTGGTACTGTCTCTTACATTCTGACCAAATTTGGTGAAAGTGGAATGACTATATCTTATAGCTGCCATAGGAACAATCCGATGAAAAAACCTTTAGTATGAAAAACTTTTTTGTTTCTTAAGATATCTTAACCAAACTCACAGATTACATGTTTGGTACTGTCTCTTACATTCTGACCAAATTTGGTGAAAGTGGAATGACTATATCTTATAGCTGCCATAGGAACAATCCGATGAAAAACACCTTTAGTATGAAAAACTTTTTTGTTTCTTAAGATATCTCAACCAAACTCACAGATTGTATGATTGGGGCTGTCTCTTACATTCTGACCAAATTTGGTCAAAGTCGGATGACTATATCTTATAGCTGCCATAGGAACAATCCGATGAAAAACACCTTTAGTATGAAAAACTTTTTTGTTTCTTAAGATAACTCAACCAAACTCACAGATTATATGTTTGGTACTGTCTCTTATATTCTGACCAAATTTGGTCAAAGTGGAATGACTATATCTTATAGCTGCCATAGGAACAATCGGATAAAAAAAACACCTTTAGTATGAAAAACTTTTTTGTTTCTTAAGATATCTCAACCAAACTCACAGATTGTATGATTGGGGCTGTCTCTTACATTCTGACCAAATTTGGTCAAAGTCGGATGACTATATCATATAGCTGCCATTGGAACAATCCGATGAAAAACACCTTTAGTATGAAAAACTTTTTTGTTTCTTAAGATATCTTAACCAAACTCACAGATTACATGTTTGGTACTATCTCTTACATTCTGACCAAATTTGGTGAAAGTGGAATGACTATATCTTATAGCTGCCATAGGAACAATCCGATGAAAAAACCTTTAGTATGAAAAACTTTTTTGTTTCTTAAGATATCTCAACCAAACTCACAGATTGTATGATTGGGGCTGTCTCTTACATTCTGACCAAATTTGGTCAAAGTCGGATGACTATATCTTATAGCTGCCATAGGAACAATCCGATGAAAAACACCTTTAGTATGAAAAACTTTTTTGTTTCTTAAGATATCTCAACCAAACTCACAGATTATATGTTTGGTACTGTCTCTTACATTCTGACCAAATTTGGTCAAAGTGGAATGACTATATCTTATAGCTGCCATAGGAACAATCGGATAAAAAAAACACCTTTAGTATGAAAAACTTTTTTGTTTCTTAAGATATCTTAACCAAACTCACAGATTACATGTTTGGTACTGTCTCTTACATTCTGACCAAATTTGGTGAAAGTGGAATGACTATATCTTATAGCTGCCATAGGAACAATCCGATGAAAAAACCTTTAGTATGAAAAACTTTTTTGTTTCTAAAGATATCTTAACCAAACTCACAGATTACATGTTTGGTACTATCTCTTACATTCTGACCAAATTTGGTGAAAATGGAATGACTATATCTTATAGCTGCCATAGAAACAATCCGATGAAAAACACCTTTAGTATGAAAAACTTTTTTGTTTCTTAAGATATCTCAACCAAACTCACAGATTGTATGATTGGGGCTGTCTCTTACATTCTGACCAAATTTGGTCAAAGTCGGATGACTATATCATATAGCTGCCATTGGAACAATCCGATGAAAAACACCTTTAGTATGAAAAACTTTTTTGTTTCTTAAGATATCTTAACCAAACTCACAGATTACATGTTTGGTACTGTCTCTTACATTCTGACCAAATTTGGTGAAAGTGGAATGACTATATCTTATAGCTGCCATAGGAACAATACGATGAAAAAACCTTTAGTATGAAAAACTTTTTTGTTTCTTAAGATATCTTAACCAAACTCACAGATTACATGTTTGGTACTATCTCTTACATTCTGACCAAATTTGGTGAAAGTGGAATGACTATATCTTATAGCTGCCATAGGAACAATCCGATGAAAAAACCTTTAGTATGAAAAACTTTTTTGTTTCTTAAGATATCTCAACCAAACTCACAGATTGTATGATTGGGGCTGTCTCTTACATTCTGACCAAATTTGGTCAAAGTCGGATGACTATATCTTATAGCTGCCATAGGAACAATCCGATGAAAAAACACCTTTAGTATGAAAAACTTTTTTGTTTCTTTAAATATTTCAACCAAACTCACAGATTGTATGTTTGGGACTGTCCTTTACATTCTGACCAAATTTGGTCAAAGTAGCATGACTATATCTTATAGCTGCCATAGGAACAATCCGATGAAAAACACCTTTAGTATGAAAAACTTTTTTGTTTCTTAAGATATCTCAACCAAACTCACAGATTGTATGATTGGGGCTGTCTCTTACATTCTGACCAAATTTGGTCTAAGTGGAATGACTATATCTTATAGCTGCCATAGGAACAATCCGATGAAAAACACCTTTAGTATGAAAAACTTTTTTGTTTCTTAAGATATCTCAACCAAACTCACAGATTGTATGATTGGGGCTGTCTCTTACATTCTGACCAAATTTGGTCAAAGTCGGATGACTATATCATATAGCTGCCATTGGAACAATCCGATGAAAAACACCTTTAGTATGAAAAACTTTTTTGTTTCTTAAGATATCTTAACCAAACTCACAGATTACATGTTTGGTACTGTCTCTTACATTCTGACCAAATTTGGTGAAAGTGGAATGACTATATCTTATAGCTGCCATAGGAACAATCCGATGAAAAAACCTTTAGTATGAAAAACTTTTTTGTTTCTTAAGATATCTTAACCAAACTCACAGATTACATGTTTGGTACTGTCTCTTACATTCTGACCAAATTTGGTCAAAGTGGAATGACTATATCTTATAGCTGCCATAGGAACAATCCGATGAAAAACACCTTTAGTATGAAAAACTTTTTTGTTTCTTAAGATATCTCAACCAAACTCACAGATTGTATGATTGGGGCTGTCTCTTACATTCTGACCAAATTTGGTCAAAGTGGAATGACTATATCTTATAGCTGCCATAGGAACAATCGGATGAAAAACACCTTTAGTATGAAAAACTTTTTTGTTTCTTAAGATATCTCAACCAAACTCACAGATTGTATGATTGGGGCTGTCTCTTACATTCTGACCAAATTTGGTCAAAGTCGGATGACTATATCATATAGCTGCCATTGGAACAATCCGATGAAAAACACCTTTAGTATGAAAAACTTTTTTGTTTCTTAAGATATCTTAACCAAACTCACAGATTACATGTTTGGTACTGTCTCTTACATTCTGACCAAATTTGGTGAAAGTGGAATGACTATATCTTATAGCTGCCATAGGAACAATACGATGAAAAAACCTTTAGTATGAAAAACTTTTTTGTTTCTTAAGATATCTTAACCAAACTCACAGATTACATGTTTGGTACTATCTCTTACATTCTGACCAAATTTGGTGAAAGTGGAATGACTATATCTTATAGCTGCCATAGGAACAATCCGATGAAAAAACCTTTAGTATGAAAAACTTTTTTGTTTCTTAAGATATCTCAACCAAACTCACAGATTGTATGATTGGGGCTGTCTCTTACATTCTGACCAAATTTGGTCAAAGTCGGATGACTATATCTTATAGCTGCCATAGGAACAATCCGATGAAAAAACACCTTTAGTATGAAAAACTTTTTTGTTTCTTTAAATATTTCAACCAAACTCACAGATTGTATGTTTGGGACTGTCCTTTACATTCTGACCAAATTTGGTCAAAGTAGCATGACTATATCTTATAGCTGCCATAGGAACAATCCGATGAAAAACACCTTTAGTATGAAAAACTTTTTTGTTTCTTAAGATATCTCAACCAAACTCACAGATTGTATGATTGGGGCTGTCTCTTACATTCTGACCAAATTTGGTCTAAGTGGAATGACTATATCTTATAGCTGCCATAGGAACAATCCGATGAAAAACACCTTTAGTATGAAAAACTTTTTTGTTTCTTAAGATATCTCAACCAAACTCACAGATTGTATGATTGGGGCTGTCTCTTACATTCTGACCAAATTTGGTCAAAGTCGGATGACTATATCATATAGCTGCCATTGGAACAATCCGATGAAAAACACCTTTAGTATGAAAAACTTTTTTGTTTCTTAAGATATCTTAACCAAACTCACAGATTACATGTTTGGTACTGTCTCTTACATTCTGACCAAATTTGGTGAAAGTGGAATGACTATATCTTATAGCTGCCATAGGAACAATCCGATGAAAAAACCTTTAGTATGAAAAACTTTTTTGTTTCTTAAGATATCTTAACCAAACTCACAGATTACATGTTTGGTACTGTCTCTTACATTCTGACCAAATTTGGTCAAAGTGGAATGACTATATCTTATAGCTGCCATAGGAACAATCCGATGAAAAACACCTTTAGTATGAAAAACTTTTTTGTTTCTTAAGATATCTCAACCAAACTCACAGATTGTATGATTGGGGCTGTCTCTTACATTCTGACCAAATTTGGTCAAAGTGGAATGACTATATCTTATAGCTGCCATAGGAACAATCGGATGAAAAACACCTTTAGTATGAAAAACTTTTTTGTTTCTTTAAATATTTCAAACAAACTCACAGATTGTATGTTTGGGACTGTCCTTTACATTCTGACCAAATTTGGTCAAAGTAGCATGACTATATCTTATAGCTGCCATAGGAACAATCGGATGAAAAACACCTTTAGTATGAAAAACTTTTTTGTTTCTTAAGATATATCAACCAAACTCGCAGATTGTTTGTTTAATACTGTCTTTAACATACTGACCAAACTTTTTTTAAAGTCGGATGACTATATCATATAGCTGCTGTAGGAACAATCGGATGAAAAACACCTTTAGTATGAAAAACTTTTTGTTTCTTTAAATATTTCAACCAAACTCACAGATTGTATGTTTGGGACTGTCCTTTACATTCTGACCAAATTTGGTCAAAGTAGCATGACTATATCTTATAGCTGCCATAGGAACAATCCGATGAAAAACACCTTTAGTATGAAAAACTTTTTTGTTTCTTAAGATATCTCAACCAAACTCACAGATTATATGTTTGGTACTGTCTCTTACATTCTGACCAAATTTGGTCAAAGTGGAATGACTATATCTTATAGCTGCCATAGGAACAATCCGATGAAAAACACCTTTAGTATGAAAAACTTTTTTGTTTCTTAAGATATCTCAACCAAACTCACAGATTGTATGATTGGGGCTGTCTCTTACATTCTGACCAAATTTGGTCAAAGTCGGATGACTATATCATATAGCTGCCATTGGAACAATCCGATGAAAAACACCTTTAGTATGAACAACTTTTTTGTTTCTTAAGATATCTTAACCAAACTCACAGATTACATGTTTGGTACTGTCTCTTACATTCTGACCAAATTTGGTGAAAGTGGAATGACTATATCTTATAGCTGCCATAGGAACAATCCGATGAAAAAACCTTTAGTATGAAAAACTTTTTTGTTTCTTAAGATATCTTAACCAAACTCACAGATTACATGTTTGGTACTGTCTCTTACATTCTGACCAAATTTGGTGAAAGTGGAATGACTATATCTTGTAGCTGCCATAGGAACAATCCGATGAAAAAACCTTTAGTATGAAAAACTTTTTTGTTTCTTAAGATATCTCAACCAAACTCACAGATTGTATGATTGGGGCTGTCTCTTACATTCTGACCAAATTTGGTCAAAGTCGGATGACTATATCATATAGCTGCCATAGGAACAATCGGATGCAATCGGAGATATCCTAACAAAACTTTTAGATTAACTCTTCTTGCCAAATTTTGACAAATTCTCTTAATTTAGCTTTTTCCCTCCAAATTTAGCTTTTTCCCGCCAAATTTAGCTTTTTCCCGCTAAATCACCAAATCCGACTTTTTAGCCAAAGTTCAATTGCAAGGAAAAAAATTAAGGCAGCGGACAGCGGAAGCTAAATATTTCCGTTTTTTTTTAAAGAAAAAATGTTATCTATATATATAAAACTCTTTGTCCTGACTGACTGACTGACTGACTGAGAATCAACGTGCAGCCCAAACGGTAAGAGATAGAGAGCTGAAATTTTCACACAACATAGGTGAGATAATTTCATCGTGCAATAAGACGGCGTTTTGCGAAATTCGACCTCTAAGTGGGTCAAATCGGGGTCAAAGGTCACGGAATTGCTTAGAATGAAAAACTTTTTTGTATCTTAAGATATCTCAACCAAACTCACAGATTATATGTTTGGTACTGTCTCTTACATTCTGACCAAATTTGGTCAAAGTGGAATGACTATATCTTATAGCTGCCATAGGAACAATCCGATGAAAAACACCTTTAGTATGAAAAACTTTTTTGTTTCTTAAGATATCTCAACCAAACTCACAGATTGTATGATTGGGGCTGTCTCTTACATTCTGACCAAATTTGGTCAAAGTCGGATGACTATATCATATAGCTGCCATTGGAACAATCCGATGAAAAACACCTTTAGTATGAAAAACTTTTTTGTTTCTTAAGATATCTCAACCAAACTCACAGATTATATGTTTGGTACTGTCTCTTACATTCTGACCAAATTTGGTGAAAGTGGAATGACTATATCTAATAGCTGCCATAGGAACAATCCGATGAAAAAACCTTTAGTATGAAAAACTTTTTTGTTTCTTAAGATATCTTAACCAAACTCACAGATTACATGTTTGGTACTATCTCTTACGTTCTGACCAAATTTGGTGAAAGTGGAATGACTATATCTTATAGCTGCCATAGGAACAATCCGATGAAAAAACCTTTAGTATGAAAAACTTTTTTGTTTCTTAAGATATCTCAACCAAACTCACAGATTGTATGATTGGGGCTGTCTCTTACATTCTGACCAAATTTGGTCAAAGTCGGATGACTATATCTTATAGCTGCCATAGGAACAATCCGATGAAAAACACCTTTAGTATGAAAAACTTTTTTGTTTCTTAAGATATCTCAACCAAACTCACAGATTATATGTTTGGTACTGTCTCTTACATTCTGACCAAATTTGGTCAAAGTGGAATGACTATATCTTATAGCTGCCATAGGAACAATCGGATAAAAAAAACACCTTTAGTATGAAAAACTTTTTTGTTTCTTTAAATATTTCAACCAAACTCACAGATTGTATGTTTGGGACTGTCCTTTACATTCTGACCAAATTTGGTCAAAGTAGCATGACTATATCTTATAGCTGCCATAGGAACAATCGGATGAAAAACACCTTTAGTATGAAAAACTTTTTTGTTTCTTAAGATATATCAACCAAACTCGCAGATTGTTTGTTTAATACTGTCTTTAACATACTGACCAAACTTTTTTTAAAGTCGGATGACTATATCATATAGCTGCTGTAGGAACTATCGGATGAAAAACACCTTTAGTATGAAAAACTTTTTGTTTCTTTAAATATTTCAACCAAACTCACAGATTGTATGTTTGGGACTGTCCTTTACATTCTGACCAAATTTGGTCAAAGTAGCATGACTATATCTTATAGCTGCCATAGGAACAATCCGATGAAAAACACCTTTAGTATGAAAAACTTTTTTGTTTCTTAAGATATCTCAACCAAACTCACAGATTATATGTTTGGTACTGTCTCTTACATTCTGACCAAATTTGGTCAAAGTGGAATGACTATATCTTATAGCTGCCATAGGAACAATCCGATGAAAAACACCTTTAGTATGAAAAACTTTTTTGTTTCTTAAGATATCTCAACCAAACTCACAGATTGTATGATTGGGGCTGTCTCTTACATTCTGACCAAATTTGGTCAAAGTCGGATGACTATATCATATAGCTGCCATTGGAACAATCCGATGAAAAACACCTTTAGTATGAAAAACTTTTTTGTTTCTTAAGATATCTTAACCAAACTCACAGATTACATGTTTGGTACTGTCTCTTACATTCTGACCAAATTTGGTGAAAGTGGAATGACTATATCTTATAGCTGCCATAGGAACAATCCGATGAAAAAACCTTTAGTATGAAAAACTTTTTTGTTTCTTAAGATATCTTAACCAAACTCACAGATTACATGTTTGGTACTGTCTCTTACATTCTGACCAAATTTGGTGAAAGTGGAATGACTATATCTTATAGCTGCCATAGGAACAATCCGATGAAAAACACCTTTAGTATGAAAAACTTTTTTGTTTCTTAAGATATCTCAACCAAACTCACAGATTGTATGATTGGGGCTGTCTCTTACATTCTGACCAAATTTGGTCAAAGTCGGATGACTATATCATATAGCTGCCATTGGAACAATCCGATGAAAAACACCTTTAGTATGAAAAACTTTTTTGTTTCTTAAGATATCTTAACCAAACTCACAGATTACATGTTTGGTACTGTCTCTTACATTCTGACCAAATTTGGTGAAAGTGGAATGACTATATCTTATAGCTGCCATAGGAACAATCCGATGAAAAACACCTTTAGTATGAAAAACTTTTTTGTTTCTTAAGATATCTCAACCAAACTCACAGATTGTATGATTGGGGCTGTCTCTTACATTCTGACCAAATTTGGTCAAAGTCGGATGACTATATCATATAGCTGCCATTGGAACAATCCGATGAAAAAACCTTTAGTATGAAAAACTTTTTTGTTTCTTAAGATATCTCAACCAAACTCACAGATTGTATGATTGGGGCTGTCTCTTACATTCTGACCAAATTTGGTCAAAGTCGGATGACTATATCTTATAGCTGCCATAGGAACAATACGATGAAAAAACCTTTAGTATGAAAAACTTTTTTGTTTCTTAAGATATCTTAACCAAACTCACAGATTACATGTTTGGTACTATCTCTTACATTCTGACCAAATTTGGTGAAAGTGGAATGACTATATCTTATAGCTGCCATAGGAACAATCCGATGAAAAAACCTTTAGTATGAAAAACTTTTTTGTTTCTTAAGATATCTCAACCAAACTCACAGATTGTATGATTGGGGCTGTCTCTTACATTCTGACCAAATTTGGTCAAAGTCGGATGACTATATCTTATAGCTGCCATAGGAACAATCCGATGAAAAAACACCTTTAGTATGAAAAACTTTTTTGTTTCTTTAAATATTTCAACCAAACTCACAGATTGTATGTTTGGGACTGTCCTTTACATTCTGACCAAATTTGGTCAAAGTAGCATGACTATATCTTATAGCTGCCATAGGAACAATCCGATGAAAAACACCTTTAGTATGAAAAACTTTTTTGTTTCTTAAGATATCTCAACCAAACTCACAGATTGTATGATTGGGGCTGTCTCTTACATTCTGACCAAATTTGGTCTAAGTGGAATGACTATATCTTATAGCTGCCATAGGAACAATCCGATGAAAAACACCTTTAGTATGAAAAACTTTTTTGTTTCTTAAGATATCTCAACCAAACTCACAGATTGTATGATTGGGGCTGTCTCTTACATTCTGACCAAATTTGGTCAAAGTCGGATGACTATATCATATAGCTGCCATTGGAACAATCCGATGAAAAACACCTTTAGTATGAAAAACTTTTTTGTTTCTTAAGATATCTTAACCAAACTCACAGATTACATGTTTGGTACTGTCTCTTACATTCTGACCAAATTTGGTGAAAGTGGAATGACTATATCTTATAGCTGCCATAGGAACAATCCGATGAAAAAACCTTTAGTATGAAAAACTTTTTTGTTTCTTAAGATATCTTAACCAAACTCACAGATTACATGTTTGGTACTGTCTCTTACATTCTGACCAAATTTGGTGAAAGTGGAATGACTATATCTTATAGCTGCCATAGGAACAATCCGATGAAAAAACCTTTAGTATGAAAAACTTTTTTGTTTCTTAAGATATCTCAACCAAACTCACAGATTGTATGATTGGGGCTGTCTCTTACATTCTGACCAAATTTGGTCAAAGTCGGATGACTATATCTTATAGCTGCCATAGGAACAATCCGATGAAAAAACACCTTTAGTATGAAAAACTTTTTTGTTTCTTTAAATATTTCAACCAAACTCACAGATTGTATGTTTGGGACTGTCCTTTACATTCTGACCAAATTTGGTCAAAGTAGCATGACTATATCTTATAGCTGCCATAGGAACAATCCGATGAAAAACACCTTTAGTATGAAAAACTTTTTTGTTTCTTAAGATATCTCAACCAAACTCACAGATTGTATGATTGGGGCTGTCTCTTACATTCTGACCAAATTTGGTCTAAGTGGAATGACTATATCTTATAGCTGCCATAGGAACAATCCGATGAAAAACACCTTTAGTATGAAAAACTTTTTTGTTTCTTAAGATATCTCAACCAAACTCACAGATTGTATGATTGGGGCTGTCTCTTACATTCTGACCAAATTTGGTCAAAGTCGGATGACTATATCATATAGCTGCCATTGGAACAATCCGATGAAAAACACCTTTAGTATGAAAAACTTTTTTGTTTCTTAAGATATCTTAACCAAACTCACAGATTACATGTTTGGTACTGTCTCTTACATTCTGACCAAATTTGGTGAAAGTGGAATGACTATATCTTATAGCTGCCATAGGAACAATCCGATGAAAAAACCTTTAGTATGAAAAACTTTTTTGTTTCTTAAGATATCTTAACCAAACTCACAGATTACATGTTTGGTACTGTCTCTTACATTCTGACCAAATTTGGTCAAAGTGGAATGACTATATCTTATAGCTGCCATAGGAACAATCCGATGAAAAACACCTTTAGTATGAAAAACTTTTTTGTTTCTTAAGATATCTCAACCAAACTCACAGATTGTATGATTGGGGCTGTCTCTTACATTCTGACCAAATTTGGTCAAAGTGGAATGACTATATCTTATAGCTGCCATAGGAACAATCGGATGAAAAACACCTTTAGTATGAAAAACTTTTTTGTTTCTTTAAATATTTCAAACAAACTCACAGATTGTATGTTTGGGACTGTCCTTTACATTCTGACCAAATTTGGTCAAAGTAGCATGACTATATCTTATAGCTGCCATAGGAACAATCGGATGAAAAACACCTTTAGTATGAAAAACTTTTTTGTTTCTTAAGATATATCAACCAAACTCGCAGATTGTTTGTTTAATACTGTCTTTAACATACTGACCAAACTTTTTTTAAAGTCGGATGACTATATCATATAGCTGCTGTAGGAACAATCGGATGAAAAACACCTTTAGTATGAAAAACTTTTTGTTTCTTTAAATATTTCAACCAAACTCACAGATTGTATGTTTGGGACTGTCCTTTACATTCTGACCAAATTTGGTCAAAGTAGCATGACTATATCTTATAGCTGCCATAGGAACAATCCGATGAAAAACACCTTTAGTATGAAAAACTTTTTTGTTTCTTAAGATATCTCAACCAAACTCACAGATTATATGTTTGGTACTGTCTCTTACATTCTGACCAAATTTGGTCAAAGTGGAATGACTATATCTTATAGCTGCCATAGGAACAATCCGATGAAAAACACCTTTAGTATGAAAAACTTTTTTGTTTCTTAAGATATCTCAACCAAACTCACAGATTGTATGATTGGGGCTGTCTCTTACATTCTGACCAAATTTGGTCAAAGTCGGATGACTATATCATATAGCTGCCATTGGAACAATCCGATGAAAAACACCTTTAGTATGAACAACTTTTTTGTTTCTTAAGATATCTTAACCAAACTCACAGATTACATGTTTGGTACTGTCTCTTACATTCTGACCAAATTTGGTGAAAGTGGAATGACTATATCTTATAGCTGCCATAGGAACAATCCGATGAAAAAACCTTTAGTATGAAAAACTTTTTTGTTTCTTAAGATATCTTAACCAAACTCACAGATTACATGTTTGGTACTGTCTCTTACATTCTGACCAAATTTGGTGAAAGTGGAATGACTATATCTTGTAGCTGCCATAGGAACAATCCGATGAAAAAACCTTTAGTATGAAAAACTTTTTTGTTTCTTAAGATATCTCAACCAAACTCACAGATTGTATGATTGGGGCTGTCTCTTACATTCTGACCAAATTTGGTCAAAGTCGGATGACTATATCATATAGCTGCCATAGGAACAATCGGATGCAATCGGAGATATCCTAACAAAACTTTTAGATTAACTCTTCTTGCCAAATTTTGACAAATTCTCTTAATTTAGCTTTTTCCCTCCAAATTTAGCTTTTTCCCGCCAAATTTAGCTTTTTCCCGCTAAATCACCAAATCCGACTTTTTAGCCAAAGTTCAATTGCAAGGAAAAAAATTAAGGCAGCGGACAGCGGAAGCTAAATATTTCCGTTTTTTTTTAAAGAAAAAATGTTATCTATATATATAAAACTCTTTGTCCTGACTGACTGACTGACTGACTGAGAATCAACGTGCAGCCCAAACGGTAAGAGATAGAGAGCTGAAATTTTCACACAACATAGGTGAGATAATTTCATCGTGCAATAAGACGGCGTTTTGCGAAATTCGACCTCTAAGTGGGTCAAATCGGGGTCAAAGGTCACGGAATTGCTTAGAATGAAAAACTTTTTTGTATCTTAAGATATCTCAACCAAACTCACAGATTATATGTTTGGTACTGTCTCTTACATTCTGACCAAATTTGGTCAAAGTGGAATGACTATATCTTATAGCTGCCATAGGAACAATCCGATGAAAAACACCTTTAGTATGAAAAACTTTTTTGTTTCTTAAGATATCTCAACCAAACTCACAGATTGTATGATTGGGGCTGTCTCTTACATTCTGACCAAATTTGGTCAAAGTCGGATGACTATATCATATAGCTGCCATTGGAACAATCCGATGAAAAACACCTTTAGTATGAAAAACTTTTTTGTTTCTTAAGATATCTCAACCAAACTCACAGATTATATGTTTGGTACTGTCTCTTACATTCTGACCAAATTTGGTGAAAGTGGAATGACTATATCTAATAGCTGCCATAGGAACAATCCGATGAAAAAACCTTTAGTATGAAAAACTTTTTTGTTTCTTAAGATATCTTAACCAAACTCACAGATTACATGTTTGGTACTATCTCTTACGTTCTGACCAAATTTGGTGAAAGTGGAATGACTATATCTTATAGCTGCCATAGGAACAATCCGATGAAAAAACCTTTAGTATGAAAAACTTTTTTGTTTCTTAAGATATCTCAACCAAACTCACAGATTGTATGATTGGGGCTGTCTCTTACATTCTGACCAAATTTGGTCAAAGTCGGATGACTATATCTTATAGCTGCCATAGGAACAATCCGATGAAAAACACCTTTAGTATGAAAAACTTTTTTGTTTCTTAAGATATCTCAACCAAACTCACAGATTATATGTTTGGTACTGTCTCTTACATTCTGACCAAATTTGGTCAAAGTGGAATGACTATATCTTATAGCTGCCATAGGAACAATCGGATAAAAAAAACACCTTTAGTATGAAAAACTTTTTTGTTTCTTTAAATATTTCAACCAAACTCACAGATTGTATGTTTGGGACTGTCCTTTACATTCTGACCAAATTTGGTCAAAGTAGCATGACTATATCTTATAGCTGCCATAGGAACAATCGGATGAAAAACACCTTTAGTATGAAAAACTTTTTTGTTTCTTAAGATATATCAACCAAACTCGCAGATTGTTTGTTTAATACTGTCTTTAACATACTGACCAAACTTTTTTTAAAGTCGGATGACTATATCATATAGCTGCTGTAGGAACTATCGGATGAAAAACACCTTTAGTATGAAAAACTTTTTGTTTCTTTAAATATTTCAACCAAACTCACAGATTGTATGTTTGGGACTGTCCTTTACATTCTGACCAAATTTGGTCAAAGTAGCATGACTATATCTTATAGCTGCCATAGGAACAATCCGATGAAAAACACCTTTAGTATGAAAAACTTTTTTGTTTCTTAAGATATCTCAACCAAACTCACAGATTATATGTTTGGTACTGTCTCTTACATTCTGACCAAATTTGGTCAAAGTGGAATGACTATATCTTATAGCTGCCATAGGAACAATCCGATGAAAAACACCTTTAGTATGAAAAACTTTTTTGTTTCTTAAGATATCTCAACCAAACTCACAGATTGTATGATTGGGGCTGTCTCTTACATTCTGACCAAATTTGGTCAAAGTCGGATGACTATATCATATAGCTGCCATTGGAACAATCCGATGAAAAACACCTTTAGTATGAAAAACTTTTTTGTTTCTTAAGATATCTTAACCAAACTCACAGATTACATGTTTGGTACTGTCTCTTACATTCTGACCAAATTTGGTGAAAGTGGAATGACTATATCTTATAGCTGCCATAGGAACAATCCGATGAAAAAACCTTTAGTATGAAAAACTTTTTTGTTTCTTAAGATATCTTAACCAAACTCACAGATTACATGTTTGGTACTGTCTCTTACATTCTGACCAAATTTGGTGAAAGTGGAATGACTATATCTTATAGCTGCCATAGGAACAATCCGATGAAAAACACCTTTAGTATGAAAAACTTTTTTGTTTCTTAAGATATCTCAACCAAACTCACAGATTGTATGATTGGGGCTGTCTCTTACATTCTGACCAAATTTGGTCAAAGTCGGATGACTATATCATATAGCTGCCATTGGAACAATCCGATGAAAAACACCTTTAGTATGAAAAACTTTTTTGTTTCTTAAGATATCTTAACCAAACTCACAGATTACATGTTTGGTACTGTCTCTTACATTCTGACCAAATTTGGTGAAAGTGGAATGACTATATCTTATAGCTGCCATAGGAACAATCCGATGAAAAACACCTTTAGTATGAAAAACTTTTTTGTTTCTTAAGATATCTCAACCAAACTCACAGATTGTATGATTGGGGCTGTCTCTTACATTCTGACCAAATTTGGTCAAAGTCGGATGACTATATCATATAGCTGCCATTGGAACAATCCGATGAAAAAACCTTTAGTATGAAAAACTTTTTTGTTTCTTAAGATATCTCAACCAAACTCACAGATTGTATGATTGGGGCTGTCTCTTACATTCTGACCAAATTTGGTCAAAGTCGGATGACTATATCATATAGCTGCCATAGGAACAATCGGATGCAATCGGAGATATCCTAACAAAACTTTTAGATTAACTCTTCTTGCCAAATTTTGACAAATTCTCTTAATTTAGCTTTTTCCCGCCAAATTTAGCTTTTTCCCGCCAAATTTAGCTTTTTCCCGCTAAATCACCAAATCCGACTTTTTAGCCAAAGTTCAATTGCAAGGAAAAAAATTAAGGCAGCGGACAGCGGAAGCTAAATATTTCCGTTTTTTTTAAAGAAAAAATGTTATATTATATAAATTTGTTAAAACGAGCAGGGGGCGAATATTATGTAAATTTGTTAAGCCGGACAACTAAAGACAATGTTGCGAGCGAAGCGAGCTGGGGGTTGACGAGCGAAGCGAGCAGGGGGCGTAGCCCCCTAGTATTATATAAATTTGTTAAAACGAGCAGGGGGCGAATATTATGTAAATTTGTTAAGCCGGACAACTAAAGACAATGTTGCGAGCGAAGCGAGCTGGGGGTTGGCGAGCGAAGCGAGCAGGGGGCGTAGCCCCCTAGTATTATATAAATTTGTTAAAACGAGCAGGGGGCGAATATTATGTAAATTTGTTATGCCGGACAACTAAAGACAATGTTGCGAGCGAAGCGAGCTGGGGGTTGTCGAGCGAAGCGAGCAGGGGGCGTAGCCCCTAGTTTATTTAATAAAATTGTATTTTGTTTGGATTCATTGTATTATATATTATTTCGTTTTAAATTATTTGGCTGCCATTTGGATTTAACTATGGCTGGTCGTCTTTTTTATAGTGCAAAGTCTGCACAGTTTGAGAAGCATTGTATTGTCGTCGTCGCGTATTGGTGTTGGTTTTCTCCTTTCTTTCTTTCCCTCTACCCTCGAAATAAAAATGGCCACTTTATTTTTTTTTTTTTTCGATATATAAAATATGCACTTTTTCCCGTCTTTATTCACAGATTTTTCAGAACATTTTTCCTAGTCAGTTTTTCAGGTCCTTTTTTTCAGATTTCAGTCGGATCTTTTCTGCTTGCGGGCTGGGGGTGCAATATTTTTATTTGCTTTTTTTTATAATTAACTTTAATTAATTGTAATAGTATATAGTATTTTTAGTTTCAGTTTCAGGTTTTGTAAATCACACTAAATCGTATAGTTTTGTGCATGTTGCTAGCAACATTTGTTCAAGCTGTCGCACACACACACGCACGCACTCGAACTCATTTAGTTCAGTATAAAGTTTAAAGTTTTAGAGCCACTTGTTGGCTGTAATTGAAATTATTGTTCGAACAAAGACACGTCCGACGCGCTACGCTGACAAAATGCAAACTGCAAACTCTCAAACTTGCGAACCAACAGCCACTAATCCACTTTGCCCTAAGCTCGGCTTGATTCGGCAAAGACCAGTGATTTGGAGGATTTTTGTTGTTGGCCCGCTCGTCGTCATGTTCGTGTTCGTGTTGCTCTATGCTGTTAATGTTAATGTTGGCAAAGTCTGTATGTTTGCTGTTAATGTTGGGCATGTAACAGTGCCAAAGTGAGTAATTATCGTGTATGGCCTACTAAAGTATATATGTGTGTGTGTGAGTGTGTAAGTTCGTCAACTTTTACAAGAAACAAATGGGTAAGTTTATCTTTGTCAATTTTTCTCATTAAATACGAGTGTTCGTTTCTATCGACTTATTCTATAAACATTAATGACTGATATTTTACAGGTAACACTTAAGTTATACAGGGACATGGCATCATATTACATGAAAGGGTGGAAAGAACTGTAGACTACACAAGAGACAAACAGGTAACAATAAGCACAATAATGCTTACAATTTGACTATTTGTATAGCCTGATGTTCACTGGAGGCATCACAACACAAAATTCGGCAACTTTGCCGCCTTTGCCTTGGCCATGGCAAAGGCAGCAGCAGCAACTTCGACAAAACCACAAGCAGGAAGAAGAAGAGCAGCGGCTTCGAGGGAAGACAACTCGATGGCGTCCATCCCACGGAGACTGGCGTTGATGGGTCCACAGGAAGGCTGTAAGAACGAGAAGAAATAATCCTTGATAAAAAATTTATTGTATATAGTTAATGTTTATATACTTACTTTTGCGGCAAAAGTTTTGCCTGTTTACACGCAGTCTCCATGTAGGCCCATTAAAAACAGCTGATTGCGTGCTGAAAATAATGTCATTTCATTAGTCACTTTTTTATTTTGATTTTTAAATTGATTAATACTCACCAGAGAAAAAATGAAAAAAGTCTTGACCCGCTAGAGCAATTTTATACTTACCTTTGCCATTAATCTGAAAAGAAAAGAAAAATTCACAAATTAATTCTATGTTTTTTGTGTGCACCTGCGAGGCGATACAAATAGTCAAATTGTAAGCATTATTGTGCTTATTGTTTCCTGTTTGTCTCTTGTGTAGTCTCTTGTGTAGTCTCCAGTTTTTTCCACTCTTTCATGTAATATGATGCCAAGTCCCTGTATAACTTAAGTGTTACCTGTAAAATATCAGTTATTAATGTTAATCACTGCGGACGGTAGTCCGCGCTAGTGACGAAAGCAGCACGAAGGGTGCGAAAGGCGACTAGCATATATACACAGGAAGAATGGAAAATTTGCTATGACTGTCCGATCAGGTCGAGTTATATACCGATCGAAAGGTATAAACTTAACTTACAAATGTGCATACTGAGACTTTTGGAAATTCACCTGGTTCGTAAGATAAACAGGTGTAAGTGGGAGGGGAAAAATTTAAATGATTAGAGCAAATAGAGCCGTTGGAGCCTTTTTGATTTTTTCTAATTTTTTACTATTCTAATCAAATATACGCGTCGAATGACACCTTGATCATCAAAATCCGATCACTGGTTCAGAAGATAATTAATTTTGAAATTTTAGGTGCCCTTCTCAAAACGAGATGAAAAGTCAGTATGTCTGTGTGTTTGTTTGTATCAAAGCGTTGATTTAGCTTAAATGTTTGAATGAGGACTCGTTCCCGCTCAAAAATCTAGAAACGTTTGTTCTACGACTTTTTCAAAAAATCACTAGTTTAGCGGGAAATCGCTAAAAACCGCTAGAGTTGAAACCCCCATAGCATCCAAACGATAGAAGCTAAAGATGTGATATATAAATCGTTGAAAAGGTATTTTGAAGGGCTCTTAGGCATACATTCAAAGTTTTTTTTTTAAGTAAAAAGGTAAACAGCTACAGGTGAAATAAGGTATTTTTTCCCACATTTTGGCAATTTAAGAAAAATCTACACATCAAATCACCTAAAAATATGTTATAAGTTATAGGCAATTTTATTCCGTGTTTTTTGACATGTAACACATATCTGTCAAAATTCGTTTGGGCAAGATATTAGCTATTAACTGAATATACCTTTTACCTTTACACTACTGCATGTACATATGCAGCATGTACACTGCTTGCAGCGTAATGCGGAAATAAACTGCTTGCAAGTGGTGAAATCTTTTTGCGGCAGATAAATCATTTTATAATCAAAAATATAGAAACGTTTGTTCTACGACTTTTTCGAAAAATCGCTAGCTTAGCGGGAAATCGCTAAAACCGCTAAAATTTTAAGTGGTGAATTCTATTTGCGGCAGTTAAATCATTTTATAATCAAAAATATAGAAACGTTTGCTTCTGACTTTTTTGAAAAATCGCTAGTTTAGTGGGAAATCGCAAAAAACCGCTAAAATTGAAACCCCCATCGCATTCAAACGATAGAAGCTACAGATGTGATATATATATATCGTTGAAAAGGTATTTCAAAAGGCTCTTAGGCATACCTTTAACGTTTTTTTTTTGTAAGTAAAAAGGTAAACAGCTACAGTTGAAATAAGGTTTTTTTTTTTCCCACTTTTAGGTGATTTTTGAGAACACGCCAGTAATGATTTTTTCAAATTTTCAATATATTGTAGTTTGTAAAATTTCGATGTGTTTGAAAGATGTTACCTGTTAACAGAAGATAATCGTTTTACTTAGGATTGGAATAGGAAAGCAGCAACAAAGTGTCATAGCAGCCAGAGCTTGAGAGTGCTGTTAGCTTTTGTGTTTTGCATGTATATTTGTAAGGGGAACTAGCGTTGCCGGACAGTTTGTTTTTGCTTTTACACACAATAAACACCTTTTAAAAAAGTTGTGCCGTCAAAATATATTGCAATTTTCAAATTTCTGATATCTTACTCCAAAATTTCTGATATCTTATAAAAAAAACCTCTTTACGAGGTAAAAGTCTAGTGACGAAAACATTTTCATGTGCCAAAATTTCTGATATCCAATTTTGTGACGAATAATATTAAGTTTTACTTTGTAACGAAGCTTTTCCAGCAGGGGTCTGCGTCTCAGTCCGGCCAGGGTCTGTTTACAGAAAATTTGTAAATCATCTGGGACGACTGGACAGAGCGGCGGGAGCGTCAGCGAATAGGCGGACGTTCACGCTCGAAAAGCGGCTCAAATTGCCCCTTGCGCGAGCCCAAGAGCGGCCCAGGAGGACGAGGAAGGGACTCCCGAGACCCGTTGCGTCCTCCTCATCGTACCTCCGGAGCCCCTCGGTTCAGAGTTGGACACAAGATGCCCCTGTCCGTCGACGTTGGATGGTGACTCTCAGGAATGAGAACCGGAACTGACCGAGATCTCATTTGAGGGAGGCCCCAACGTCGCCCAGACCCGGCCGCCTGGTCAGATCCGTGGACAGAAGACGGAACAGACCGAAATTCAGTCCACGAATCGGATCCAGGTGTTTCCAGGCCTGGTCTCCGGAGGGGATCCGGAGGGGATCGCCCCCGCAGCACCAGGTCCGACCGGTCGGTGATCCTGTGTCCGCCTCCTAGGGCTCGTCGACCATGACGCGGGTCTGAGAGTCAGCCACAGAGTCGTCCCTTTCCGGCGACGTTGGGTGGTCCTTCTCAGGAATGAGAAACGGAACTGACCGAGATCTCA
This sequence comes from Drosophila limbata, assembly GCA_963924055.1. Lineage (NCBI taxonomy): Eukaryota > Metazoa > Arthropoda > Insecta > Diptera > Drosophilidae > Drosophila > Drosophila limbata. The sequence continues at coordinate 65,984 of CAWUOW010000471.1, forward strand.
TTCCAGGAAGGCCCCCCCAACATCGTCCAGACCCGGCCGCCTGGTCCGATCCGTGGACGGAAAACGGAACAGACCGAAATTCCTTCCACGAACCGGATCCAGGTGTTTCCAGGCCTGGTCCCCGAAGAGGATTCAGGAATAGAAAACGGAACGGACCGAAATTCTATCCCTGAACCACCTCCGGAGCACCAGGTCCGGCCGGTCGGTTCGACCATGCGCCCGCCTCCCGGGACCCGCCTCAGGATTCCTGAAATTTACCTGAAAGGAATAGCCAGAAAATATTTCACAAAAAAAGAAATTGAATGAATTAAAAAAAAACACGTGCCACTATCGTTACAAAGATTTACCCTTTTCTTTATTGGGTTTACATTCTGGATTTATAAAAGAAGTATTTTTGCCGCACGGTCAGAAGAAATTGGTTACTGCTCCAAAAGGCGGAGCTAACTGGTGGCGCTGCGCTGCGCTGTGGTTTTGTTGCTGCTTTCACTGGTTTTGTTGCACTGTTGTTGTTCGCACTGCTGTTGTGCAGTTTCGCGCACAATGTGGCCGGCACTTGTTATAATTGTTGTTGTTGCTGTTATTGTTCACGTGGTTGGGTTTTCTTCAAGGTTTTGTTCACTTGCGTTGTAACTTTGTCCGCTGCGATCTTGACACTTCGAGCCCGTCAGAAAAAGTGACGATTCCACCAAGTGAAATTCCACCATTTTTCCCGGGTTCGTTCACGTGAACTAGGTGAACGATCACGCTCCAGTGCGGGGTTCACGGGAACTAGGAACTGAACAAAAGAGCCGCGACTTATTCCATGCGCGGGTCTTTGTGAGGAACTGAACGTTTTCGCTCCATGCGACGTTCGTATGAACAAAAAAAACTCAAGTGAACGAGCGCGATACACTGTCTCGTTCTCGGTGTAAAAATAAACAAACTAAATTGTGATGTAGCTGGATGCTGCCCCACACCCCCCCTTTACTTCGGGGGACGAAGAAAGACGGTCACCTGACCTCCGCGCGTAATGCGAACTTGAAAACGTCGTCCGTCCGCCTCCACCACGAATTTCTTCTGCCCCTGCAGCATGGCTTTAGGGCGGGATACCTCCACCGCGTCCAGCACCACGGAAGGGAGATGGGCTCCCAAGCCAAAAACGCGCCAGTCGGCCGGAATTGGGCTCCAGTCGAGCTGCTCCCATGGCAGGTCCTGCGCGACCTCCACGTCTCCGACCGCTGCCAAGACTTCGACGTTCTCCGCGCCCTGGTGGTTTACCTCGGCGGCGAAGATTTCGCCTATGGCCGACGTGTCCGGCAGCCGCGGAGGGAGATGCTCCTCATCGGACCCCCAATCGACATCCGCCTCGTAGACCGCCCCCATGCCCTCGCCTTCCGGGTTTGGGGAAGTTGCCCGACTCTGGTCCGACTCGTACGGACTGTGGACGAAGTAGTCTGCGTCGTGGGCCGGCGAGGGTACTGTCCGCTGTGGCCCGCGCGCTCGCCGAGGACGATCCCCTCGGCCTCTGCGGAGTCGTCGAATCGATCGGCCATGTGCTGTGGGAAAGAATAGAAATAATTAGCCACGGGTTTCCGTACTAGTCCTGGGTTAGTTCGAGACGTAGAGGCGTAGTTAGTGTTTTAAGACGTAGCGTTTCGAAGGATTTGGTAGAGGCGTAGAATTTCGGAGAGTTAAAATAGAGACGTCTGGCTTGGCCGAGGCGTGGAGTGGAATCTGTGGGGTTAGTTCGAGCTTGAGCCCGAGGTGATCTCAGGCGACAAGGGAACGAGGCCCTTCTCGGGTTGGGCATAGTTTTCGCGCTCAGTGTGGTATGCTTTGAGGTCGGCCAGGTTGGCCACCCGGCGTCGTGATGTGCCCACTTGCTGCAAGCGCACTACGTTTGGTGAAATAAATTTCCGGACGTATTAAGGGCCCTCGTATTTTGGTGCCAACTTGGCCGCGAAACCCTCAGCGGCGTTAGATAGCACGTGGTGTTTAACCAGGACGAGGCTGTGTAACTCGGGGCGCCACTCGCGACGTCGCAAGTTGTAATGTCGAGCTTGGTCGATGTTGGCTCGTTGCGCGTTTTCCTTCACTATCCTGAAGATCTCCTGGAGTCGTCTGGCCTTGTCTTCTGGTGCTTCTGGTTCCCGTCCGTTGCCGTGGGTGACTTCGTCGTAGAGTGCTCCCGGAAGTCGGGGCTCCCGCCCTTGGACTAGGAACGCTGGGCTGAATCCGGTCGTGTCCGAGACGCTGGTGTTGATTGCCAGCATGATTTCGGGCAAGAGATCGTCCCACGTCTTCTGGTCTCCACAGATGTTTTGCGCGATCATCGTCTTGATTGTCCGATTCGCGCGCTCGGTTGGATTCTGTTGTGGGCTGTACGGGGCGGTGTGCTGCAGTTCGATGCCGGCGGTTTGACAAAAAGCTCGAAAAGATCGACTTGTGAACTGCGTGCCATTGTCGCACACGAAGCGTTACGGTACTCCAAACCTGCTGAGTATGGCTTCTCGAAAGGCTCGCTCCAGATGTGCGGACGTCGCCTTCCGTAAGGGGATGAGCTCGACCCACTTGGTGAACGCGTCGAAGAATACCAGGAGCATGGTATTCCCATGCGTGGAACGTGGGAGTGGACCAACGAAATCGGCGCAAAGTGTTCCGAAAGGCTCCTCCACCTGGCGTGTCAGCATCCGGCCTGCAGGCTTGAGTTGGCTCACCTTGAACTTTTGGCACTTCTCGCACTGCTTTACGTAGCGGGCCACGTCCCGGAACAAACCGGGCCAGTAGTAGCGTTGACTGATCCGAGCGATTGTCTTCCGGATGCCCAAGTGTCCAGCGGTGGGATGATCGTGGCACCCGACGCACAGCTTCCAGGGCACGTAGTCCTCCTCTTCTGGCCGGTGGCCGAGATGACGGTATACTTGGCTTCCTTCAATTGTAAAATCCGGAAACCGGTCCGGAGCCTCCAATATGCGTTTGGTGAGCCGTGTTATCCATTTGCAGTTTGGTTCTTCCTCTCGTGTCACCTGCAGGGCTACTTCTAGTGGTTGGCGAGACAAGGCGTCGGCTACGACGTTCTGCTTGCCTCGGCGATAGTGTATGTCGAACTGGTATTGTTGCAGCTCCAGGGCTCATCGTGCGATCCGTCCGGTCGGGTTGTCGATACTGTTGAGCCACTTGAGTGCGAGGTGGTCGGTGACCACGTCGAACCGGTAGCCTTCCAGGTAGCATCTCAGTTTCCGGATGGCCCAGACTATGGCCAAGCACTCCTTCTCAGTGGCCGAATAGTTTTCCTCCGCCTTGACCAGTTGGCGGCTGACATAGGCGATCACCCGATCGGCTCCCTGGTGCTGTTGGGTAAGTACGGCTCCAAGCCCGCAGTCGCTCGCGTCGGCTTGGAGTACAAACTTCTCGTTAAAGTCTGGACAAGCGAGGACTGGGGCTTCCGTCAGCCGAGCTTTGAGTTCCTCGAATGCAGCCTGCTGTTCCGGTTTCCAGTCCCACTTCTGACCCTTCTTGAGCAAGAGCGACATGGGCTGGACGATGTCGGCAAAGTTCGGGACGAAGCGTCGATACCAGGACGCTATCCCCAGGCAGCGTCTTAGCTCACGGCAGGTCGCTGGTGGTTGTAGCTCGCGGACTGCTGCGATCTTGTCGGGGTCCGTGTGGATTCCCTCTCCACTGATGACGTGACCAAGGAACACTAGACTGCGCCGGAAGAACTTGCATTTGGCCCGGTTAAGCCGCAAGTTGGCTTACCTTAGCCTTCTGAGCACCTCTCCTAGGTTGCGTACGTGCTCCTCCAGTGATGCTCCGCTCACGATGATGTCATCGAGATACGCGAAAGCGAATGGCTCCATGTCGGGGCCGATGACGCTGTCCAGGGCTCTCTGAAAAGTGGCAGGCGCTGAGTGTAGGCCGAACGGCATCACCTTCCAATGGAAAAGGCCGCGTCCAGGTACGGTGAATGCAGTGTATTCCCGGCTGCCGCGTGCCATAGGAATTTGCCAGTAGCCGCTTTTCAGATCCAGGGTCGAGATGTATTTCGCGTTGCGCAGACGCTCCAGGATGTGGTGGATCCTCGGCAGCGGATTCGCATCCGGGATAGAGTTGGCGTTGGCGGATAGAGTTGGCGTTCAGCTGTCGGTAATCGATGCACATCCGGACGTTACCAGTCTTCTTTCCCACGAGCACGATGGGCGCGCTATGAGGGCTCTTGGACGGCTCGATGCAGTTGTTCTTCAAAAGTTCGTCGAATTGCTCGTCGATGATGCGCTGCATTGCTGGGTTCTTCGGGTAGTATCGCTGTTTGATCGGGCGATCATCCCTCATAGTGATCACGTGCTCTGCGATGTGCGTGACTCCAGTCAGTGTCTCAAACTGCGCCAGCTCTCGTTCCAGGAAATCTCGCACCCATGGCTCTAGATCGGGCTCCTCTTCTTGGCCTGGTTTTGCCTCGCTGGGGTCATCGTTGTCCGCCTCGTTGACGTGAGGATCCGGTTCCGGGGGTATTGCTATGGCGCAAACCTCGGCCGTGGTTTCCCCAAAGGGGTAGGGACGTTGAGATGGCTCGCCATCTTCAAGTGGTCCCCAAGAACTTGGCCCGGTGGAACAGGTCTCCTCAGTCGTCTTCGTCTCATGATGCTGCTCGTTTTCGTGGGCTGGAGTCGTCGGTGTGTCGTCTTTGCTGCTCGGTGTGCCCGCCTTCAGGTCTTCTTGGGCTTGCATGGGATTGCCCCCGGAGGGGTCTTGATAAACATTACGTGGTGTGCCCGCCTTTGGGTCTTGGTGTACTAGCTTTTGGCTTGCCAGGCCAGGGCAGCGTTTCCCTGCTGTGGTTCCCCCGAAGGGGATGTCTTCGTATACATTGCGTGGTGCGGACAGGTCACCTGGTCCGGCTGTGGTTCGGGCTTCATGATGCGTCTGTGCTGGTGCGGACAGGTCGCCTGGTCCGGCTGTGGTTCGGGCTTCGTGATGCGTCTGTGCTGGTGCGGACAGGTCGCCTAGTCCGGCTGTGGTTCGGGCTTCGTGATGCGTCTGTGCTGGTGCGGACAGGTCGCCTGGTCCGGCTGTGGTTCCCCCGAAGGGGTCTTCGTGATGCGTCTGTGCTGGTGCGGACAGGTCGCCTGGTCCGGCTGTGGTTCCGGCCTCGTGATGCGTCTGTGCTGGTGCGGACAGGTCGCCTGGTCCGGCTGTGGTTCGGGCTTCGTGATGCGTCTGTGCTGGTGCGGACAGGTCGCCTGGTCCGGCTGTTGTTCCACCGAAGGGGTCTTCATGATGCTTCTGTGCTGGTGCGGACAGGTCGCCTGGTCCGGCTGTGGTTCGGGCTTCGTGATGCGTCTGTGCTGGTGCGGACAGGTCGCCTGGTCCGGCTGTGGTTCCCCCGAAGGGGTCTTCGTGGTGTATTGGCGGTGATGCGGACAGGTCGCCTGGTCCGGCTGTGGTTCCCCCGAAGGGGTCTTCGTGATGTACTGGTGCCGAGGCGGTCTGAGTGTGCGTGATGAGTGCTTCAATGGTTCCGCCCAATGTCGTTTCCCAACCGGGAAGGGGATCCTGGCTCGCCGTGGTGGCGCGGATGGTATTACGACGTCCTGTGGGGGTCTGCAAGCACGTTGGGGTCAGCTGCAGTTGTACAGGTCCACAATGTAGTAAGGCTCGGATGGCGCACAAGAAATCTATGCCCAAGATTACCACGTCATCCACGACGGTTGACAGCACCAAGAAGGGTATGCAAGCACAACTATCGCCGAGTTGCACTGTCGCGACGAGGGCTTTGCATACGATGGCGCGGCTCCCATCTGCCATGCTGACCTTGGCCCGTACATCTCGTAGCTGGCTAGGGTCGAGTTTACCAGCTGCATCTTCGCTTATGAAGCTTCTCGTAGCTCCGGTGTCTATGGTGGCTTGCCTCACCTGACCCTCGATCTTGACCTGTGCCACGATGCGCGCCTTCTCCACTCGCAAGATTGGATTTATTCCCGGGACGGGTTGGCGGCCGCCCTCACCTGGTCCTGGGGCAGGTAAGGCCGCTGTCCGTTTCCCGAAGCCAAGCCGCAGCACTCCGTCGTCTTGATTCCTCGTTTGCCACAGCGCCAGCAGTAGTAAAGCTGCCGGTTGCGGCAGTCCCGCGCCTGGCGACCGATTTCACCACAACGTCTACAGGCTCGCTGTACGTCGATGGCAGGTCCGGACTCCTGCAACATCCTGCTGACGTGAGGTTCCCCTCCTGGAGGTTGATGACTCGGCTGGTTGTCTCGGAAAGGATTCCGATGCCTGGTTGCGACGGCTGGCTCTTCCCGGTCGTGGGCTATGGCTAGGCCCAGTTGTGTAGGTCCACTGCTCTGCCGCTCACGATCGCGCACAAATTCAAAATCGGTGGCCAATTGCGTGAGTTGCGCGAGCGAGAGTGCCTCATGCCGCCATATGTACAGTTGGTATTCGGGCAGCAAGTTCTCATAGGCCCGATCCAGTTCCTGCATTCCTGAGTAGCTTGCTCGCTTCATAAGCAACCTTAGCTCCACGATATATGTCTTGAAGGATTCTCCTAGCCTCTGTTGCCTTGCTCGGATCTGGTCTTCCAAGCGCTGAAAATATCGAGGGGGCAAGAAAAAATCTAGGGAATCCTGCTTGAAGGTGGTCCATGATGCTCTCTGCAGCCGACTAACACGAAACCAGTCACTAGCGTTCCCAGTAAGTAGTTCTGGAATGGCTTGTGAAAGGTGTGCCAGGTCGATTAGGTGAGCCGCAGCGCGTTCCTCCACACGTTCGATGAAACTCAGCGGATCCGACTGCCCATCGAAGTGGATACCCCAGCGATGCACTTTCTCCGCTATCGTGCGGTATGGTGTGTCTGTGCGGCTCGTGTTCTGCGTGGCAGGGGAATGGTTGCGATTCCCTCGGAGGAGTCGACTGCTCGTTCGAGCCTCCGGTGGTTGACTGCTCGGCGCAGTCACGATCACTTGCGGCACCACTTGATCCCTTGGCACAGGGGAAACGCTGCGGGATCGACTCTTAGTATCGCTGTGGTCAGATCCGGAGGCATCCCGATACTGCTGTTCTAGCTCCATCAATCGCTGGTTGACGTGTTCGGCATGGGTGCTTATCGAGACGAATTCAACAACACGGGTACGAAGGTCCGCCACGGTTCCCTCAGGATCGAGGCCATATTCCGCTGCTATCGCGATCAATTGTTCCCGGCGTCGGAAATATACCCAACTGACACTGACCATGTCGACTGGTGCACGTGTGTTGGTCAGCGGTGATGAATGAAAGGCACTTCTTTATGGTAGGCGCACGTGGTTGAATGTTCAATGTTTCGCTCGCGTTATTTTATTTTCCCAAAAGCAACCAGTCGCGGCTAATAATTTAATTGGCTAATTGAAAATGTTAGCGCGTGGCCGTGGTGTCGCTTTTCGAGAAAGATCTGCGCACGTCGTTGCAAGAGCTCTCGTTCGCTTCTCAAGGTTTTCGAACGCGTTGACTTATTTTCTTTGCTTTGGGTCTAGTTGCGTTGCTTTATTTTTCATTAATTGCGTTTGCTTGCGTTGATTAATTTTCTTTATGTTTAATCGTGTTGATTTATTTTCGTTGCTTTATGTTTTCCGCGTGTTCTTGGAAAGTTAACTGCTTGCTGTGATGGTTCCGTAGTGACTGTTTCTTTGTTTAGGAAAGACGACTGCTCGCGGTGAAGGTTCTTGATTGACTGTTTCTTTGTTTAGAAAAGACGACTGCTCGCGGTGAAGGTTCTTGATTGACTGTTTTCTTCTTTGCTTTTGTTTTGAACTTGAGGTCGACTGTTCGCGGTGGTGGTTCTCAACTGACTAACTCCTCGCTGCGTCGGCTCAAGCCATGAGGCCTGTAGCGATCGCAGTCGACGTCGGCAGAGGCTGTGATGTAGCGCTGCTTGCGGATGCGTCGCAACAAAAATGTTGCCTAGCCCTCTGCTCGCCCTTGTGGCGCCAGAGCCAGCCTGTGGCTGCTGCTCGCGCACGAGGCGCAGAATTCGCTCGGTTGGAATTCTGCCCGCGCTCGTGGCGACAGAGCCAGCTTGTAGCGCTGCCCGCCCTTGTAGCGGCAGAGCTAGTTTGTAGTTTTGTAGTCGCACGCGGTGTCTCTGCTTGCGTTTCGCTGCTGCCTGCGCTGTAGCTCTGCTTGCGTGGTTTTCTGGTGCTGAGACAGCTCTGCTGGTGTGGTTTTGCGAACAAAATTATGCGGGAAAAAAAATGGGATCCCAACTGCGGTCAGTGGGCCTGTAAAAAGGTTACTCCTGGGGGACGTAAGTGACTGTGACTGCTCCATTTTGCCGGATCTGAACGCGGAACATCCTGCCGCTGGTTTGGATGCGGACCCTGATGTCCCGGCCGCAGGCGTGACCCCGGGCTCTAAAGACGGCGTTCAAGAGGGACACCGGAACTAATCCGTACAGCCCATGTAGCTGCCACGATGCTGGGGCGGCTACCCAGTCGACTTGCCCCCAGCCTACGGTTGCCCTGGCGGCCTCCAACTCCTGCGCGGCTTCTCTGGCGGCCGTGTCTGCCTGGCTCCAGGTCGGCATGACGCCCGGGTCGACAGGATTGGGCTCGGTAGACCGGCTATCCGTTGAGCACCTGGGGCTGTTTGGTGGCGGCTCCACACCCGAACGGCTGCTAGGGACCATGGATATGTCCAAAGCAGGTGCGCCGTAATAGCGCATCTCGCAATGACGCATCTCACGATGCATGCTGAGGCTGCGCCGGCGTCACGGTCTTGTCTCCCTCTCCGGTTCTCCCGCGACCTGGAAACAGCAACAAAAATCTCCCTCTGTGCGGCGAACTAGTGCTGCTACTTTCTGGGCACGCTGCTACTGGTTATGAAGAGAGGAAAAAGGAGAGCTCTAAGCAAAATGCCCCTCAAATAATTGACCCTTCGAAAAAAATGTGCCCCTAAAAAAAGTGGCGTGGCGCCTTGGTCGAATTTCTCTGTTTGTTTCGCATGCTTTTCCTGGCGGCAACGACGTTGCTCCTCCTGCTCCTCGTCCAAATCCTCGCTGAAGAACGGCTCTATCGCCTCTTCCGAGAATTTGACCTTTCGCTTTTCAAGTATGCTCACGTAGATCGCAGCAAAATTGCGGACCTCATAACGGACAACAAAAAAATTCCAAAAAAAAATTTATAGCTTGCTGCGATTACATGCTTGCCCAAATGTGAGGGAGAAAAGAATATTCCAGGCAGGGAAAAAAAATCTTTTTGCCTTTCGTGGCAAAAAAAAATGCCACGTGCCAAGATATCGCACGAGAAAAAAAATTGTCGTATGGAAAAATAGAAATTTACAATGCTCTACAGGGTATTTTGTTAGTAGTCATGAATACAGGGGGGAAAAAAAATCTAAGACTGCTGGAAAATTCTGTGCTGGTACGAATCCCGTGGTTGACTTTTCTGACGGGCTCGCAAATTTTCGTATTAACTTGTTACAATGTGGTAATATAATGGCCCAATAATACCCTGCACTTTGTGTGATGAGTGGCACGCCTTCGAATAAGAAAAGTAGACAACAAAATGGCTGGCCGATATCGATGCTCGAGATGTTAATCAAAGGGACAAAATGTCCAATAAGAATTTTGTTCCAGACGTCCCTGCTCGGGCGCCATCTCTAACGAAGCTTTTCCAGCCGGGGTCTGCGTCTCAGTCCGGCCAGGGTCTGTTTACAGAAAATTTGTAAATCATCTGGGACGACTGGACAGAGCGGCGGGAGCGTCAGCGAATAGGCGGACGTTCACGCTCGAAAATCGGCTCAAATTGCCCCTTGCGCGAGCCCAAGAGCGGCCCAGGAGGACGAGGAAGGGACTCCCGAGACCCGTTGCGTCCTCCTCATCGTACCTCCGGAGCCCCTCGGTTCAGAGTTGGACACAAGATGCCCCTGTCCGTCGACGTTGGATGGTGACTCTCAGGAATGAGAACCGGAACTGACCGAGATCCCATTCGAGGGAGGTCCCAACGTCGCCCAGACCCGGCCGCCTGGTCAGATCCGTGGACAGAAGACGGAACAGACCGAAATTCAGTCCACGAATCGGATCCAGGTGTTTCCAGGCCTGGTCTCCGGAGGGGATCCAAGAATAGGAACGGACCGAAATTCTATTCCCGGATCGCCCCCGCAGCACCAGGTCCGACCGGTCGGTGATCCTGTGTCCGCCTCCTAGGGCTCGTCGACCATGACGCGGGTCCGAGAATCAGCCACAGAGTCGTCCCTTTCTGGCGACGTTGGGTGGTCCTTCTCAGGAATGAGAAACGGAAGGCCCCCCCAACATCGTCCAGACCCGGCCGCCTGGTCCGATCCGTGGACGGAAAACGGAACAGACCGAAATTCCTTTCACGAACCGGATCCAGGTGTTTCCAGGCCTGGTCCCCGAAGAGGATTCAGGAATAGAAAACGGAACGGACCGAAATTCTATCCCTGAACCACCTCCGGAGCACCAGGTCCGGCCGGTCGGTTCGACCATGCGCCCGCCTCCCGGGACCCGCCTCAGGATTCCTGAAATTTACCTGAAAGGAATAGCCAGAAAATATTTCACAAAAAAAGAAATTGAATGAATTAAAAAAAAAACACGTGCCACTATCGTTACAAAGATTTACCCTTTTCTTTATTGGGTTTACATTCTGGATTTATAAAAGAAGTATTTTTGCCGCACGGTCAGAAGAAATTGGTTACTGCTCCAAAAGGCGGAGCCAAGAAAAGGAGAAAGATACAAAACTGTTGACCGGCTTACCCGCTGCGTGTCGAGTTTCGTAGTGGAGATTTGCTACTCCTTGCTGTGATTTCCGCAAGTGGCTCCTTGTAACTCACACTTCGCGTGTGGTCTTCACGCTGCCGGCTGTCTGCCGTGAATGTATTCGGCGGGCGAACCCTGCTCGACGGTGGAACACGCACTCAAAAGCGTCGCAACTGGTGGCGCTGCGCTGCGCTGTGGTTTTGTTGCTGCTGGTGTTGCTGGCTGGCTTGCAGAAAACGTGCACACACACACACACGTGTTGCGGAGCTGTGTTGCTGCTGGTGTTGCTGGCTGGCGGCTGAAAAGCCCGCGCACACACACACACAATAGGGCGGCTGGAAAGTCCGCTCAGACACACCCAAAAAGTGTTGCAGCTAGTGGCGCTGCGCTGCGCTGCGCTGCGCTGTGTTGGTTTTGTTGTTGTTGAATGGTGGCTGAAAAGCCCGCGCACACACACACACAATAGGGCGGCTGAAAGTCCGCTCACACACACACACAAAGTGTTGCGGCTAGTGGCGCTGCGCTGCGCTGTGTTGTTTTGTTGTTGCTTTCACTGGTTTTGTTGCACTGTTGTTGTTGCGGTTGTTGTTCGCACTGCTGTTGTGCAGTTTCGCGCACAATGTGGCCGGCACTTGTTATAATTGTTGTTGTTGCTGTTATTGTTCACGTGGTTGGGTTTTCTTCAAGGTTTTGTTCACTTGCGTTGTAACTTTGTCCGCTGCGATCTTGACACTTCGAGCACGTCAGAAAAAGTGACGCTCGCCGGCTTGACGGAAATTCCACCATTTTTCCCGTGTTCGTTCACGTGAACTAGGTGAACGATCACGCTCCAGTGCGGGGTTCACGGGAACTAGGAACTGAACAAAAGAGCCGCGACTTATTCCATGCGCGGTTCTTTGTGAGGAACTGAACGTTTTCGCTCCATGCGACGTTCGTATGAACAAAAAAAAACTCAAGTGAACGAGCGCGATCCACTGGCTCGTTCACGGTGTAAAAATAAACAAACTAAATTGTGATGCAGCTGGATGCTGCCTCACAACTTATAAATTACCAAAAAAAATTTTTGTTACTCGGCACTGCGCAAAAATAAATATTTATTAGGTATGAAAATATAAGCGCAATGTGCCGAGTGACATAAATTTTTTGTAGAAATTTATAAGTAAAACTTAATATTATTCGTCACAAAATTAAATATCAGAAATTTTGGCGCATGAAAATGTTTTCGTCACTTCACTTTTACCTCGTAAAGAGGATTTTTTTATATAGAATAAGTCGATAGAAACGAACACTTGTATTTAATGAGGAAAATTGACAAAGATAAACTTACCCATTTGTTTCTTATAAAAGTTGACGCACTCACACACTTACACACACACACATATACATTAGTAGGCCATACACGATAATTACTCACTTTGGCACTGTTACATGCCCAACATTAACAGCAAACATATAGACTTTGCCAACATAAACATTAACATTAACAGCATAGAGCAACAGTGAGAGAACACGATCATGACGACGAGCGGGCCAACAACAAAAATCCCCCAAATCACGGGTCTTTGCCGACTCAAGCCGAGCTTAGGGCAAAGTGGATTAGTGGCTGTTGGCTCGCAAGTTTGAGAGACTGCAGTTTGCATTTTGTCAGCGTAGCGCGTCGCACGTGTCTTTGTTCGAACAATAATTTCAATTACAGCCAACACAAGTACAAGTGGCTCTAAGACTTTAAACTTTATACTGAACTAAATGAGTTTGCGCGCGTGCGAGTGTGTGTGTGCGACAGCTTGAACAAATGTTGCTAGCAACATGCACAAAACAATACAATTTAGTGTGATTTACAATTAATTAATCAAATTTAATTATAAAAAAACAAATAAAAATATTGCACCCCCAGCCCCCAAGCAGACAGGATCCCACTGAAGTCTGAAAAAAAGGATCTGAAACTGACATTGACTCTACTGAATTAATGTCACAACTCAACTTTTCTGTTCCTCGTAGAGTAGTATCTAGAACTTTTATTCCTATTGCTCTTCCTCTTTGTAGATCTAACTACGCATTGCATGAACCTTTTAGAATGTTGTGCTCGGAATACAATAGAGTTGTTTATATTGTTTCCAATGCTAACTCCATTTCCAACCTTAAAACTTTAATACTTTACCACTTAGTTAATAATTAGTTTTAAAGCTTGCAAGTTCGATTATTACATCTGGCAACTCCAATTACATTTGACATATATTTGACACATGTACATACATATAGATTGAATTTACTTGATTGTAAACTTCAGCCACTAAGCAAACAATACATAGAGGCGTCAAACAAGCATTTTTGTGGTATCATAAATTTTGTATAGCGTGCGACCCCAGAGCGTTCGGCAAAAGCCGAAGCAGTAGAACCCCAGACAGTGTTGCCAAATTAGCTTATTTCAGGCTAGATCTAGCATATTTGAAAGTGGAAAAGCTTATAAAATTTGCAAATAGCTTATATCCTGAAATCTAGCATATTTTAAAGTTCATATAGCATATTCTAGCAATAAATGTTTTCGTGACGTCAACGATATATTTTATAAGTTTAATATGTATCACGGCATAAGAAAATCGGATCTTGTTCTTTGTTGTGTTTACTTTATTCTTATGATAGTGAATTTGTTCTCTAATCGATGGTATCATCGACATGTTGGCTGATGCATGTGTGTTACCGCCGATATCATCAATTTGGAATTGTAAAATCAAAAGAAAGTAAGCTTACAAAAATGTCAAAAATAATATCCAAACAATTATTCCGCGATGTTTGGCTAGAAAGCTGCACTAGCAAATCTACAATAGTAGCACAATTTTTTGATATGAGGGCTCAATAACAAAAATATGTTAGTCTTGTTCAAAAAAAAAAAGAAAAATATTTGATTGAGGAAGATAATAATGATATGATATCGATGATATGATATGTTAACTAATTTAACATCAAGAATAACCTAATGATTTTGTATGCTTTCATGCATTTTCTTTGCAATTTTGTTATTAGCTTATTTTAGCTTATTTTTACTCCTATTCTAGCTTATACGGGCCCTGAACACCTGGCAACACTGACCCCAGAGCGCAGAGCGCAAAGCGCAGCTGAGAGAGAGCGCGCACAAGCAGCGACGAAAAATGTTCAGTCTTGGATAGACACCAGAACGATGAGCACGCGCTGTGTCGCGCTATCTCTCATTCTCGTTTATATGTCTGAACATGCGCGCGCTTCTTAGTGTGCGTGAATGTAAACAAAAACATCAGCGCGGGTTCGATCACTCGATACCCTGTTTTATGTACAAACATATATTGCTGTACTTTATTTTATTTTTTATTATATATATGTTTTTATTATTTATTTATATTTTTATATTTATTTATATTATTTTTTAATAATTAAAATTAATTTTATTATTAAAAATGAAACAATTTGCATACTTAATAATAATAAAATATTTGCAAACTTTATAAATAAATACGCTGGAAAAAATAAAAATCAAAGAAAATAAAAAAATATATGTTTGTACATAAAACAGGGTATCGAGTGATCGAACCCGCGCTGATGTTTTTGTTTACATTCACGCACACTAAGAAGCGCGCGCATGGTCACACATATAAACGAGAATGAGAGATAGCGCGACACAGCGCGTGCTCATCGTTCTGGTGTCTATCCAAGACTGAACATTTTTCGTCGCTGCTTGTGCGCGCTCTCTCTCAGCTGCGCTTTGCGCTCTGCGCTCTGGGGTTCTACTGCTTCGGCTTTTGCCGAACGCTCTGGGGTCGCACGCTATACAAAATTTATGATACCACAAAAATGCTTGTTTGACGCCTCTATGTATTGTTTGCTTAGTGCTTCAGCATTCATCTTCCTTCTTAATGGAGTGTTGTGTGTGGCCAGTTGGTGGTCAAAGAAGAGACTCCAAAAACGGTTTTGGCAGACCAAAAGGCTCTCGCGTTAATTGTGTTAAATGTGAACACTTCACAATTGAGTTATGTCAAAAATGCAAACTCATCGAAAGAAGCATGGGAAAAGTTACGTGAAGTGCATGTGCCAGCAGGACCGATTCATAAAGTGTCTCTGTATAAAAAGTTGTTAAATATGAAATTGGACAATAGTGGTAACATGGCGCAGTATATAAATGCATTTGTTGAAGGCATCGCAGTTCAAAGTTAAACGTCATGAAGACCGAAGTGAAGACCGAAATGAAAAACAGGCATGTTCATATGCTGCTTACTCAGCGGTGCGAAAGGAAAGTTCTAGAAACGGAAGATGGTGCTTAGACAGTGGTGCCACTACGCATATGTGTTTTGAAAAAGATTTGTTGTTGTTTGTTGTGCCATCCCTGCACACTAACTTTTATTCGGTTAGCAAAGCGTTAAAATTCGGGCATTCGGTATTTTTCAAAGACACGTGCGCTGCAGTGACATCCAAAAGTGGATCAGTGTTGTTAAAAGCCGAACTAAAGGAAAATTTATTTTTGTTCGATGACATTAACAAACACAAGCTGTTTGCTATGCAAGAAAAAGCAGTCGTGTGGCACAATCGGTACGGCCATTTAAATTTTCGTAACTTAAGTGAGTTAATAAATAGTGAACGCGTACACGGTGTGGACATTAAGAATTTTCCGTCGAAAATAAATTGCAATACGTGTAATTTATCGAAAATATGTACTCTGCCATTCGAGCACAAAAGGTGCGTCACATTGCTTAGATTTAATACATACGGATGTATGCGGTCCGATTAATGTATCGTCGGTTGGTGGTGCAAGATACTTCATAACTTTCATAGATGACCGGTCGAAAAGAATTTTCGTATACTTTATGAATTCTAAAGACGAAGCATTCGATAAATTTGTGACATTTAAAAGTCTAGTTGAGTGTCAATTGCAAAGAAAAATAAAAGCAATGCGAAGTGACAACGGAAAAGAATACGTGAACGGTAGATTCGATGCGTTATTGAAAAATTGTGGCATAAAAAGACAATTAACGGTACCCTATACGCCACAACAAAACGGAGTGGCCGAGAGAGCGAATCGTACGCTCGTGGAGATGGCGCGCGCAATGATGATCCATGCAAACGTGCAGGAATCGCTGTGGGCCGAAGCTGTTGCAACTGCAACGTATTTACGCAATAGATCTCCTTCAAAAGCACTGGATGGCGTTACTCCTTATGAAGTCTGGAGCGGTCGTAAGCCATCCGTTAAGCATTTACGTATCTTTCGGTTTCCTGTATATGCACTGGATAAGAAGTATACGTTCGTTGGGTATTCCTTAACAGTAAAAGCATACCGGCTTTTTGATAACTAGACCAAACAAGTGGTAGAACGGCGTGATGTCAGATTCGTTGGAGAAGAAGCAGAAAAAGTCGCAGGTCAATCATCATCTGTTTCCAATATTTTTTCTTTTATTGTCAGCAGAGACGCAATCGAACCGCAAGGGTCAGAAGAAGTGGTCGACCCAGAGCCAAACCAGGAGGTCAGCGCTGAGGAAGCAGAGCAATATGACACTAATGAGCAAGCAGCGCAAGATGACATTCACTACGATGATGAAGCAGCAAGGGAATCAGATACCGAGGCGGAGGATTACCGGAGCTTTGACGATTCAGATTCATCAAGCAGTCAGCATGAAGAACAGATGTTCAAGATGTTCGTCGCGGTCCAGGCAGGCCCAAGCTGGTTCGAGCTGGACAACCAGGAAGGCCTAAGAAGCAGTACAACGAACTCCACAATATGGTCGCCTATTACGACATGGAAACGCCAAACACACTTAAACAGGCAATGTGCAGCAAGCATGCGTTTGAGTGGGAGAAGTCCATGAAATGTGAGTACGACGCTCTCATTGCAAACAATACGTGGTCGCTGGTTGACCTTCCGCCTGGTGCAAAAGCCATTGGTTGCATGTGGGTATATCGTATCAAGAGGGACGAGAAGGGAAGCATTGAACGCTTCAAATCGAGGCTTGTCGCCAAAGGATGCAGCCAGCAGTATGGGATAGACCTCACTGAGACATTTTCACCAGTCATAATGTATGAAAACATAAAGCTGTTGTTAGCTGTAGCTGCAGAGAAGGAGCTATACCTATATCAGATGGACGTCTCAAATGCGTATTTGAACAGCGAGCTTAACAAAACTGTTTACATGAAGCAGCCTGAACCTTTTAAAAGCAAGAAGTATCCCAATCGTGTTCTGAAGTTGAACAAGGGAAGGGTTCGGAACAGTACGCTTGACAATGCTTTACAAAGACTTGGGTTCCGAGCTACTCAGAGTGAGCCATGCTTATACAAAAATATTGAAAAGGATTCATGTAATTTGATAGCCGTCTATGTGGACGATTTAATAATAGCCTGCTCAAAAATTTCCGATTTGGCCCACATTAGGAAGAAGTTGAAGGAATCTTTTAATATTCACGATAACGGTCAATTACATCACTTTCTGGGTATAGAAATAAAGCGCAAAGGAGATGTAGGAGCTACATCCATTGGTCAAAAGCAATTCATAAAGAATTTGCTTGAGAAATATAGCATGAGTACATGTCGCCCGGTACCATTGGACGCAGGATTTCGTATTGGTTGCAGCGAAGACAATTGCAACAAACCAGACATCACTGAGTACCAATCGCTAATTGGATCACTCACGTATCTGGCCATTTCGACAAGACCCGATCTATCGCACTCGGTGAGCAAATTAGCTCAGCGAAATACAGATCCGCATCAGGAGCATATGACTGCTTCGAAACACATTTTGCTGTATCTGACTAAAACGATCGACTTGAGGCTACACTATCGCAAAACTGGTCAACAACTGCATGCATTCGTCGATGCAGACTAGGCAAATGACATCCTAGACAGAAAATCGTACAGTGGCTACGGTTTTTACCTTGGACGTTCAACTTTTTCCTGGGAATCCAAGAATCAAGGAGTGGTCGCACAAAGCAGCACAGAGGCTGAATAAGTCGCCTTATCAACAGCTGCAAAAGAGGCAGTATATTTGCGTCGACTTTTGGAGGAAATTTTATTTCATTCGCCAGCAGAGCCCGTCCAGATCCATGGGGATAATCTAAGTGCACAACAGATTGCAACCAACCCGGTGCACCATAAGAGGACGAAGCACATCGATATAAAGTATCATTATATACGGCAGGTCATCTATATATATAAAACTCTTTGTCCTGACTGACTCACTGACTGACTGAGAATCAACGTGCAGCCCAAACGGTAAGAGATAGAGAGCTGAAATTTGCACACAACATAAATGAGATAATTTCATCGTGCAATAAGACGGCGTTTTGCGAAATTCCACCTGTAAGAGGGTCAAAATCAAGGTCAAAGGTCACGGAATTGCTTAGTATGAAAAACTTTTTTGTTTCTTAAGATATCTCAACCAAACTCACAGATTATATGTTTGGTACTGTCTCTTACATTCTGACCAAATTTGGTGAAAGTGGAATGACTATATCTTATAGCTGTGTAGTATGTTCACATAGCGGAAGATCACAGTATCATATTTACTTATCGAATGCTCACTGTACTCAGTGAAATGCATAAATATTATTACAAACACATTGTAGCATTTTGCTTCAATATTCACATAAACAATATTCATATATACAAATCCAAGCCTCAAGCACTTGCGGTAATACGATCGCTCTTGAGTGCATGGACCCTAAGAACGCTTAGTCAACATAAATGACATGCGCTACAGTTTCATAACCAAGTGAACATATTACCTACTCTCTGCCCGGCGACTATCGTCAGCCCTTAGGCATATACATACCAACATATTATACATAAGCAGATCGCTCCTCTGCCGGCGTCACTGGCAGCGCAGCTATGCGGTCTTTAGCTATAGAAACCCAAAATGTAATAAGCTAAGGACAGTTCGTTTTCTAACTCGAACCAGTCGAGTCGATTCAATAAATTTTTATAAAACTAAAACATACTGAGTTTAACTCAACACATGGCGACCGTGACATTGAGACATGTCAACTAACTAAAATCAACTTTAAACATAATCAACTTTAAACATAATCAACTTTAAACTCATCAATGAAATAATTCAACATCGGCAGCAGCAATATCATCAAAGAAGGAAGACTGATAGAGGAATGCGGCGCAACGGAAATATAAACTGAGTGAGTTGAGTTATGAGTGATGGCTAGAGGGGGAGTAAAGAATAAAATTAACAAAAGAATAGCACGCCTTAAGTGGCTGCTATACGCAAACCCTACACCACCCCCCTGGGCAACGGCCCAAAAACTACAAAAAGAGCTTGACTTCCTCAAGTCAACTCTCCTCGAGAAAAAGCCAATAACTCCAACTCACTCAAATATTAAAACATTAATATGCAAAACAACTAATAAGACACTTCCGCATCAACCCAAAGAAATACCCAAGGAAAAAGAAAAGTGCCCAGGAGACTGCCCAGGACCACTGGAGAGCGTGAGTTGCAAATACACTTGCGCACTAGGAAAGAACAAGAAAGCGTGAAAGACAACCCGTCTTTTACGCCGACGTGGGATCGCCTAAGAAGGAAGAAAGGAGCATCAGCTGCAAGAACTATATCAGGAAACAACAAGCGTGAAAGGCAGGCCGCCTTTTACGCCATCGAAGGAGCATCAGCCTGCAAGAACTATATCAGGAAACAACAAGCGTGAAAGGCAGGCCGCCTTTTACGCCATCGAAGGAGCGTCAGCGCGGCCAACCGGCGACGACGAGCTGATGCAAGGACAAGGATGCGGACAACAAAAAAATTCATTAAGATATAATTAATTATAAAGATATATGTACAAATTGTAAAATTGCGCGGAACCTTCTCCGCTCAACAGTTGTTTGGCCCGTAAAGCCATACAAAATATTAGAGAGGAGATCACTATGTTGATCGATTAGGGAAAAACATGAATAGGCGATAAATAAAAATATAAAATAAAACAAATTTTTTTAAACATAAATGCTTAGCAATAGCATAAGCAAATTTGATGATATATATGATATAACTCCCATCATGGGTTTAGTCGATACTAAAACAGTGGATTCCACTGCCAATGTAATAAACAAAATAGAATCATCAAATATTGATTTACAATATACAAATGTGTTGCTACTTATAATTGTCATAATAATGTCCGCGTACATTATTTATAAAGCATACGTTCTACACAATAAATGTGTAACGAAAAGAGCCCTAAGCCATGCTAATGATCTCGACAAGATCTAACATAATATACAAATGATAGTTAACGTAAAAATACATTTTAAAAATAAAAAAAGAAACAAATTAATTGAGAGAAATTGACAATTGAGAATGCAAATAAAAATGAAATAAAAATGAATACTTATGGACAGATACATTCCAGATTTTTCACCCATTTTCCACTGTAGTAGCACCCAAAAAAGCATATTTCTGACCACAGTTAAGCATTGTAAGGTATTTTCAGAAATTGACAAACTAGGTCAAATATATGTTCGAAAAATAATGTATAAAAATTAAAATGAAAAATTTTTATTATATATATACAAAAAAAAAAAATAAATAAAATGAAATAAAAAAAAAAAGAGAGAAAAAAAATTTTTTCATAAAGTATATATAATGAATTAAATAATGGAATGGGAACAACTAATCCACGACATAAAAATAATAAAAGAAACATTTGACAAATCCTACAAATGCGTGAGTCAGAACAGGCCTATAAATAAAGATACACTAAACAGACTTGCCCAAATTCTTGTAGATTCATTTAATGATGCAAGAATATTAGTGCATGAAAATAGGCAAATTATAAACAGAACCAACTGGTCGAAAATTTCAAAATTATTGATCAAGTTACGTTCAAATTTAGTAACAGTTAAACAGAGATATTAGTTAGACATTTCTATACCAACTATCTTAAACACACCTCTGACAGTAGACCTGAATACACCGGAAGATCAAGATTCCGAATCAGGTGAGGAAATAGAAATCAAAGAAAAAGATCTACACGATCTGACAATTCCGGCGCTAATAACATTATCGGAACAAGATAATGAATTAGAACTGGAAGAAAAAATTTCCTATTCACCAAACACGAGCCTCATAGAAATAGAACAACCAATAATGACGGACGCAAGCGCCCAAAGGGCATATATTAAAGATATATCGAATGCCGTTCCGGAATTCAACGGACAAAAGATACATCTTCAAAGATTCGTAAGAGCTTTGAAGTTAGTTGATCTAACAAAAGGCACATTCGAGGATATAGCTGTTGAGGTCATAAAATCAAAAATTGTTGGCTCAACTCTATACAAAGTCCAAAATGAAACGACAATCACAGCAATTATACAAAAATTACAAGATACTATAGTCGGTGAAACATCCGATGTGGTAAAAGCTAAATTGTCAAAAACAGTACAAAAAGGAAAAACTGCCGAAAAGTTCACTACCGAAATTGATAATTTACGAAGACTTTTGGAAGCTTCGTATATTGATGAAGGTCTATCGGCAGAACATGCTGATAAATTTAGTACCAAAGAAGCCATTAGCGCAATGGTCAAAAATTGTGAACATGGAAAATTAAAAACAATACTTGAGGCAGGAAACTTTAAAACAATGAACGATGCCATCACTAAGTACATTCAATGCAGTACCGAAATGACAGGCAATCCAAATACAGTACTGTATGCCCAAAGAGGTCGCGGTAATAACAGAAATAATTATCGTGGCAGAGGCAATGGTCGCGGTTATTATAATAATAATAACAACAATAATCGCAACAACGGCCGAAATAATTACCAAAATAATAATTATAATAATAATTATAGAGGTAATAACAGAGGAAATAACGGAGGAAATAGAGGAAATAATAGAGGAAATAACCACCAAAATGGAGGTTATAACCAAAACAACAATAATGTCAGAGTAACCCAAAATTCTTCGGGAAACTCGCAACAACCCTTGGATACTCAACAGTAAAAAACTCAACTATTCACACCGTCAATCTCAGTAAAAATATATATACAACATTCAAAAATGTATACACAGGAAAAGATCTAGTGTTCCTGATAGACACTGGAGCAGATATTTCTATAATAAAAGAAAATTCAGATGTATTTCAATACATCCAAACTGATCATATAATAAACATACAAGGAATAAGCCAAGAAGTAACCAAATCCAAAGGGTTCACTTCTATGGAAATACAAACGTCAAAATACATAATCCCACACGATTTTCATATCGTAAATCCACATTTCGGTATTCCATGTGATGGAATACTAGGGATTGATTTCATTAGAAGATACAACTGTCAACTAGATTTCAAGCCGTCCGAAGACTGGCTTATAATTAGACCAAATAACTTAAAATATCCAATTTATGTTCCAATAACATACAGTTCTGGCAACAATTCACTACTTCTGCCAGCAAGATCACAAGTTGTAAGAAAAATTCATATAGACTCCATAGAAGACAGTATATTTATTCCAAATCAAGAAATTCAGCATGGTATTTATATAGCAAATACCATAGCAACAACTCAAAATGCATTCATAAGAATGCTTAATACAACAGATAAAGATCAGTTAATTAATATAAATAACCTTGAGCATGAACCACTTTCTAACTACGAGCTAGTTAACACAAACCAAGATAACAGAGAAAAAACCGTTTTAAAACACCTTTCAAAAAAACTTTCCCACCCAATTTCGTACTCAATTAACGACACTTTGTACAAAATATAGTGATGTATTCGGACTAGAAACCGAACCCATGACAACAAACAATTTTTATAAACAAAAACTGAGATTGAAGGATGACGAAGAGATATATATCAAAAATTATAGAAATCCTCATAGCCAAAAAGAAGAAATACAAAAACAAGTCCAAAAATTAATAGATGATAAAATAGTAGAGCCATCTGTATCATCCTATAATAGCCCATTGTTACTAGTACCCAAGAAGTCACTTCCAAATTCGGAAAATAAAAAATGGCGATTAGTAATTGACTATCGTCAGATTAATAAAAAACTGTTGTCTGATAAATTTCCGCTCCCTAGAATTGACGATATTTTAGATCAACTAGGCAGAGCAAAATACTTTTCATGCCTAGACTTAATGTCAGGTTTTCACCAAATTGAACTTGAAGAAAAATCAAGAGATGTTACTTCTTTTTCAACAAGTAATGGTTCATACCGCTTCACGCGATTACCATTTGGTTTAAAAATAGCACCAAATTCATTTCAGAGAATGATGACTATAGCTTTCTCTGGACTGGAACCTTCGCAAGCATTCTTATATATGGATGACTTAATAGTCATTGGTTGTTCCGAAAAACAAATGCTCAAAAATTTAACTGATGTTTTTGAAAAATGTAGGAAACACAACCTAAAGTTACATCCCGAAAAATGTTCATTTTTCATGCATGAAGTCACCTTTTTGGGACATAAATGCACAGATAAAGGAATCTTGCCCGACGACAAAAAATACGACGTCATTCAAAATTATCCAGTCCCACATGATGCGGACAGTGCTAGAAGATTCGTTGCATTTTGTAACTACTATAGAAGATTCATAAAGAATTTTGCTCATTATTCCCGTCACATAACAAGATTATGTAAAAAAGATGTAAAATTCGAATGGACAAGCGAATGTGAAAACGCTTTCCAACATCTAAAATCAGCATTAATGAATCCAACACTCTTACAGTATCCAGATTTCAGCAAAGAATTTTGCATTATTACGGATGCTAGTAAACAAGCATGTGGAGCAGTTCTAACTCAGAACAAAAACGGACTCCAACTCCCAGTTGCATACGCATCAAGATCATTTACAAAAGGCGAAAGCAACAAAAGTACAACAGAACAAGAATTAGCAGCTATTCATTGGGCAATAACACACTTCAGACCATATATTTATGGTAGACACTTCACTGTCAAAACGGATCACAGAGCTCTAACATACTTGTTTTCAATGATAAATCCCAGTTCCAAACTGACAAGAATGAGACTTGAACTAGAGGAATATAATTTTACAGTAGAATACCTAAAGATAAAATTCTGAAAGTCACTACCAGAAATCAAAGTAAACAGTTAAATTCCTGCGCAGGAAAAGAAAAACAAAAAGAAGATTTGCGAAAGCAATCTCTAAATGCTTCTCAGCCCAACGTATACGAAGTCATTGTAAATGACGAGGTACGAAATGTAGTGACCTTGCGAATGACAGATTCCCTATGTTTACTGAAACATGGAAAAAAAGTTATAGCAAGAATTGATGTTAGCGATATGTATACCAATGAAACTCTCGACTTAGGTCAGTTCTTTCAAAGGCTTGAATCAGAAGCCGGTATATTTAATATCAGCCGACTCAAAGTGGCACCGAGCGAAAAGATCTTTGAGACGATCTCAATAGAATCTTTTAAATTAATGGGCAATAAAATATTGAAATCTCTAAGAGTAGCGCTACTCAAGCCGGTGACCGTATTATCAAATAATGATAAAGAAATAGAAGCAATACTGTTTACGTTTCATGACGATCCAATACAAGGAGGTCATACAGGAATAGCTAGAACTTTAGCTAAAATAAAACGGCATTATTACTGGAAAAATATGACAAAAGATATATCAAATTATATAAGAAAATGCCAAAATTGTCAAAAGTCTAAAATCACAAAACATACTAAGACACCATTAACTATAACAGAAACGCCTCAACTGGCCTTCGATAGGGTAATTGTAGACACGATCGGTCCATTACCAAAATCAGAGCAAGGAAATGAATATGCAGTAACATTAATCTGCGATTTAACAAAATATCTTGTTGCAATACCAATCTATATATATAAAATTCTTTGTCCTGACTGACTGACTGACTGACTGACTGACTGACTCACTGACTGACTGACTGAGAATCAACGTGCAGCCCAAACGGTAAGAGATAGAGAGCTGAAATTTTCACACAACATAGATGAGATAATTTCATCGTGCAATAAGACGGCGTTTTGCGAAATTCCACCTGTAAGAGGGTCAAAATCAAGGTCAAAGGTCACGGAATTGCTTAGTATGAAAAACTTTTTTGTTTCTTAAGATATCTCAACCAAACTCACAGATTATATGTTTGGTACTGTCTCTTACATTCTGACCAAATTTGGTGAAAGTGGAATGACTATATCTTATAGCTGCCATAGGAACAATCCGATGAAAAAACCTTTAGTATGAAAAACTTATTTGTTTCTTAAGATATCTCAACCAAACTCACAGATTGTATGATTGGGGCTGTCTCTTACATTCTGACCAAATTTGGTCAAAGTCGGATGACTATATCATATAGCTGCTATAGGAACAATCCGATGAAAAACACATTTAGTAAGAAAAACTTTTTTGCTTCTTAAGATATCTCAACCAAACTCACAGATTACATGTTTGGTACTGTCTCTTACATTCTTACCAAATTTGGTCAAAGTGGAATGACTATATCTTATAGCTGCTATAGGAACAATCCGATGAAAAACACATTTAGTATGAAAAACTTTTTTGTTTCTTAAGATATCTTAACCAAACTCACAGATTACATGTTTGGTACTGTCTCTTACATTCTGACCAAATTTGGTGAAAGTGGAATGACTATATCTTATAGCTGCCATAGGAACAATCCGATGAAAAAACCTTTAGTATGAAAAACTTATTTGTTTCTTAAGATATCTCAACCAAACTCACAGATTGTATGATTGGGGCTGTCTCTTACATTCTGACCAAATTTGGTCAAAGTCGGATGACTATATCATATAGCTGCCATAGGAACAATCGGATGCAATCGCAGATATCCTAACAAAACTTTTAGATTAACTCTTCTTGCCAAATTTTGACAAATTCTCTTAATTTAGCTTTTTCCCGCCAAATTTAGCTTTTTCCCGCCAAATTTAGCTTTTTCCCGCTAAATCACCAAATCCGACTTTTTAGCCAAAGTTCAATTGCAAGGAAAAAAATTAAGGCAGCGGACAGCGGAAGCTAAATATTTCCGTTTTTTTTTAAAGAAAAAATGTTATCTATATATATAAAATTCTTTGTCCTGACTGACTGACTGACTGACTGACTGACTGACTCACTGACTGACTGACTGAGAATCAACGTGCAGCCCAAACGGTAAGAGATAGAGAGCTGAAATTTTCACACAACATAGATGAGATAATTTCATCGTGCAATAAGACGGCGTTTTGCGAAATTCCACCTGTAAGAGGGTCAAAATCAAGGTCAAAGGTCACGGAATTGCTTAGTATGAAAAACTTTTTTGTTTCTTAAGATATCTCAACCAAACTCACAGATTATATGTTTGGTACTGTCTCTTACATTCTGACCAAATTTGGTGAAAGTGGAATGACTATATCTTATAGCTGCCATAGGAACAATCCGATGAAAAAACCTTTAGTATGAAAAACTTATTTGTTTCTTAAGATATCTCAACCAAACTCACAGATTGTATGATTGGGGCTGTCTCTTACATTCTGACCAAATTTGGTCAAAGTCGGATGACTATATCTTATAGCTGCCATAGGAACAATCCGATGAAAAAACCTTTAGTATGAAAAACTTATTTGTTTCTTAAGATATCTCAACCAAACTCACAGATTGTATGATTGGGGCTGTCTCTTACATTCTGACCAAATTTGGTCAAAGTCGGATGACTATATCATATAGCTGCTATAGGAACAATCCGATGAAAAACACATTTAGTAAGAAAAACTTTTTTGCTTCTTAAGATATCTCAACCAAACTCACAGATTACATGTTTGGTACTGTCTCTTACATTCTTACCAAATTTGGTCAAAGTGGAATGACTATATCTTATAGCTGCTATAGGAACAATCCGATGAAAAACACATTTAGTATGAAAAACTTTTTTGTTTCTTAAGATATCTTAACCAAACTCACAGATTACATGTTTGGTACTGTCTCTTACATTCTGACCAAATTTGGTGAAAGTGGAATGACTATATCTTATAGCTGCCATAGGAACAATCCGATGAAAAAACCTTTAGTATGAAAAACTTATTTGTTTCTTAAGATATCTCAACCAAACTCACAGATTGTATGATTGGGGCTGTCTCTTACATTCTGACCAAATTTGGTCAAAGTCGGATGACTATATCATATAGCTGCCATAGGAACAATCGGATGCAATCGCAGATATCCTAACAAAACTTTTAGATTAACTCTTCTTGCCAAATTTTGACAAATTCTCTTAATTTAGCTTTTTCCCGCCAAATTTAGCTTTTTCCCGCCAAATTTAGCTTTTTCCCGCTAAATCACCAAATCCGACTTTTTAGCCAAAGTTCAATTGCAAGGAAAAAAATTAAGGCAGCGGACAGCGGAAGCTAAATATTTCCGTTTTTTTTTAAAGAAAAAATGTTATATTATATAAATTTGTTAAAACGGGCAACTAAATACAATGCTGCGAGCGTAGCGAGCTGCGGGTTGGCGAGCGAAGCGAGCAGGGGGCGAATATTATGTAAATTTGTTAAGCCGGACAACTAAAGACAATGTTGCGAGCGAAGCGAGCTGGGGGTTGGCGAGCGAAGCGAGCAGGGGGCGTAGCCCCCTAGTAAAGAATAAAAGTGCGAACACTGTGTCAAAAGCTATATTTGAAGATTTTATTCTAAAGTACGGTCCAATGAAGACGTTCATTACGGACATGGGTACAGAATATAAAAATTCAATTATAGAAGATTTATGTAAAAATCTAAATATTAAAAATATAACTTCTACCGCACATCATCATCAGACAGTAGGTACCGTGGAACGAAGCCACAGAACATTGAATGAGTACATACGTTCTTACATATCAGTCGATAAGACAGATTGGGACATATGGCTACAATACTTCGTATATTGTATTAATACAACACCCTCTATGGCACATGATTACTGTCCATATGAGCTGGTATTTGGAAAACCATCAAACTTGCCTAAGCACTTTAATAGTATAGATAACATTAAACCACTTTACAATGTAGAAGATTACGCAAAAGAATCAAAATTTAGATTAGAACAGGCATATAAAAGAACTAGGCTAATGTTAGAAGAAAATAAGAAAAAACAAAAACTATATTATGATAAAAACACTTTAAATTTAAATTTAAAAATAGGAGATAATGTCTTATTAAAGAATGAAACAGGTCATAAGCTAGATTTTAAATATACGGGACCCTATAAGGTAGAATCAATAGAAGATAATGAAAACATAAAAATTTCAAATAATAACAAGTGGAAAAGGCTATAGTCGAGCTCCCGACTATAGGATACCCGTTACTTACCTAAATAAATTAAACTTTTGTTTTTATTGCATGCTTTTAGGCACTTTTATTGCTTAAAAGCGTTAATCAGCCAGTACCACCTTTATCTTTGTCCGATCTTGTTGGGATTTAGTAGGATGATAGGTAATAATAATAGCTAACGTTCACCGTTTAAAAAAACATAATATCTTGAAAACTGTGCGTGTGGTGGATTTTCGCGATTTACGGAGGCGGAAAGGGGCGTGGCAAAATTTTGAAACAAACTTGACCTGCGTGGGGTTTATAGAAATCTGTGTGCAAAATTTGGTTGCTCTAGCTCTTATAGTCTCTGAGATCTAGGCGCTCACACAGACGGACAGACGGACGGACGGACAGACGGACAGACGGACAGACGGACAGACGGACGGACGGACAGACGGACATGGCTATATCGACTCGGCTGTTGATGCTGATCAAGAATATATATACTTTATAGGGTCGGAGATGCTTCCTTCTCCCTGTTACATACATTGCAACGAATACAATATCCCCTTTTACTTATTTTTAATAAGTAACGGGTATAAAAATAAAAAACAAATAGTTCATAAAGATAGGTTAAAAATTTTTATTTCATAATCAATTGTAATCTTAAAATTTTATTGCATAATCAAGATTTTTCTTATAATTAATTCAAGAATTTTCACTGGAAAATTAAAAATATTATATATATATATCATCAAATAATCAAAAAAAAAAACTTAAAAACATATAAAAATAAATAATAATAAAATAACTTCATAGAATTACGTTATTTTTTTTAAGAAGGGTGATGTAGTATGTTCACATAGCGGAAGATCACAGTATCATATTTACTTATCGAATGCTCACTGTACTCAGTGAAATGCATAAATATTATTACAAACACATTGTAGCATTTTGCTTCAATATTCACATAAACAATATTCATATATACAAATCCAAGCCTCAAGCACTTGCGGTAATACGATCGCTCTTGAGTGCATGGACCCTAAGAACGCTTAGTCAACATAAATGACATGCGCTACAGTTTCATAACCAAGTGAACATATTACCTACTCTCTGCCCGGCGACTATCGTCAGCCCTTAGGCATATACATACCAACATATTATACATAAGCAGATCGCTCCTCTTCCGGCGTCACTGGCAGCGCAGCTATGCGGTCTTTAGCTATAGAAACCCAAAATGTAATAAGCTAAGGACAGTTCGTTTTCTAACTCGAACCAGTCGAGTCGATTCAATAAATTTTTATAAAACTAAAACATACTGCCATAGGAACAATCCGATGAAAAAACCTTTAGTATGAAAAACACAGATTGTATGTTTGGTACTGTCTCTTACATTCTGACCAAATTTGGTCAAAGTCGGATGACTATATCACATAGCTGCCATAGGAATCGGATGCAAATTTATTTTTAGTAAGAATAAAAATACCATATTTATTTTTTTTTATATTATTTTATTTTTTGTATGTTTACATTTTTAATTTATTTTATTTTTGTTGCTGCTTTTTTGATTTTTTTTTACTGTATTTGTAAATGCTCCTTTGGCTGCTACTGTTGCTTTTGTTGAGGGTGCTGTTGCAGTTGTTGTAGTAGTTTTTGATGGTGCTGCTGTTTTTATAGAAGGATTGTGGCTGTTGTTGAGGTTGCTGTTGTTGAAGTTCATATAGAGCCAACACACTGGCATCCACAGTTGTTTTTGTTGTTGTTATGGCTGCCATTGGGGTTGTGGCATTGAGCACTGCTAATAATTGTGGGGACTCATTTTTTTGTATTTAAGTTCACATACATATGAACATTTTTGTGCGGTTATTGCGATCGGATTTTTATCGATATATGATGATATCGATAATATATTCTTACAAAGAATTTATACTTAGGCAAAAGTATTATTATTAAAAATAATACGAATTGAATTGCATTACTATATTTTGAATATTACATTTAATTTAATTATATTAGGCTTTCATTAATGTTTGCTGCCAGAACAGTTTTGATAAATAATAACAATAATAATGTAAATTAAATTTAATATTAAAAATATAATAATGCAATTCAATTCCTATTATTTTTAAATGGCAAGATTAATGTGATAACTTTAGTATCGTTTTTCGTTTGCATAAGTATTAATGGTATTCCGGGATCAAATTTAGATTTGTATATAAATCTAAATCAAATCTAAAATTGTTTCCGGAATACCATTATTATTTCTCTGCAAGAGTATCATATCGATATCACCATATCGACACCCATCCCATCGCTAATTTCATTTAACCGCGCAACCAATTTACATACATACAATTGAAATACAAAAAAATGAATCAAAACCATTTTTCGCAGTGGCCAATGCCACAATATCAACAGCCGCAACCGTGGATGCCGATGTGGGGGGCTCCATATGGAGTTCCACAACAGCACCCTCAACAACAACACCAACGGCAACTTAATAGTTGCATTAATATGCACCAGCAGTTTTCTGAAGATCAGCCACAACAACTTCTACACGAACAACAAAGACAACAACAGCGCCATAACCAAGAACATCAGCTACCACTACTACAACAACAACAACAACAGCAACCACAGCAACCAAAAGAAAAAGAGCAACAACAGGCAAAAAACAAGAAGCTGTTGAAACCCAAAAAAACGGAGCACCAGCTTCAACTAAAACAAAAAACATAAATCAAATAATCAAAACACTAAATAATATAAACATAAATATAAAAATAAACAAGTGGAAAAGGCTATAGTCGAGCTCCCGACTATAGGATACCCGTTACTTACCTAAATAAATTAAACTTTTGTTTTTATTGCATGCTTTTAGGCACTTTTATTGCTTAAAAGCGTTAATCAGCCAGTACCACCTTTATCTTTGTCCGATCTTGTTGGGATTTAGTAGGATGATAGGTAATAATAATAGCTAACGTTCACCGTTTAAAAAAACATAATCAGGGATGCCACAGAAATCGCAAGCGAAATTGTATTCCGCAGAAAGCAATTCCGCACGGAAATTTCCGAGGTGCCACATAACTTTGAATGATTTAATGTTTTTTAGCAATTTCACCAACCTTTTCGAACTAGGCTGCTAAGGGCTGACACCTTCTCAGATTAAATTACCCAAGGGTTTGTTTAGCAACTTTTTTAAGTTTATAATTGCAGTACAATAGGTTTTTAATTTTTTGTAGTTTTAATTAAAATAATTTAATTTATTTATGCAATGATTGCTTTTGTTTAGGTGAAAAAAATTTAAAAGTAATTGGCGCGAAAAAAATGAAAATTACTCGACACCTCTAGCAATTGTCTGCCATTAGTCTGGCAGCTCTTCGTGAAAAATGTTTTCACGAATTGCACAATAAGTTAAAGGTTTTTTTCGGTAAAACTTGATTTACCTCAAAAGACCTATTTTTGTAATGCTTAATTTAAAGAAAACTGAAGTGGTTCCATATTTTTTTTTTAAATACCTTACTTCGAATTCTGACTAAAAAATGTGGCATCGCTGACCCTGACTTCGAAGATCTGAATCGGACTAGGTGGAAGCATCGGACGCCAGCGATCTTAGCGCTAGTTTAATACGCGTAAAATTATTCTGCGATTTGACCTGTGGCACCGCGAAATGAAATTGAAGAGAAATTCAAGCGAAAGCGATTTCTGTGGCACCCCCGAATATCTTGAAAACTGTGCGTGTGGTGGATTTTCGCGATTTACGGAGGCGGAAAGGGGCGTGGCAAAATTTTGAAACAAACTTGACCTGCGTGGGGTTTATAGAAATCTGTGTGCAAAATTTGGTTGCTCTAGCTCTTATAGTCTCTGAGATCTAGGCGCTCACACAGACGGACAGACGGACGGACGGACAGACGGACAGACGGACAGACGGACGGACGGACAGACGGACATGGCTATATCGACTCGGCTGTTGATGCTGATCAAGAATATATATACTTTATAGGGTCGGAGATGCTTCCTTCTCCCTGTTACATACATTGCAACGAATACAATATCCCCTTTTACTTATCTATATATATAAAACTCTTTGTCCTGACTCACTGACTGACTCACTGACTGAGAATCAACGTGCAGCCCAAACGGTAAGAGATAGAGAGCTGAAATTTTCACACAACATAGATGAGATAATTTCATCGTGCAATAAGACGGCGTTTTGCGAAATTCCACCTGTAAGAGGGTCAAAATCAAGGTCAAAGGTCACGGAATTGCTTAGTATGAAAAACTTTTTTGTTTCTTAAGATATCTCAACCAAACTCACAGATTATATGTTTGGTACTGTCTCTTACATTCTGACCAAATTTGGTGAAAGTGGAATGACTATATCTTATAGCTGCCATAGGAACAATCCGATGAAAAACACATTTAGTAAGAAAAACTTTTTTGCTTCTTAAGATATCTCAACCAAACTCACAGATTACATGTTTGGTACTGTCTCTTACATTCTTACCAAATTTGGTCAAAGTGGAATGACTATATCTTATAGCTGCTATAGGAACAATCCGATGAAAAACACATTTAGTATGAAAAACTTTTTTGTTTCTTAAGATATCTTAACCAAACTCACAGATTACATGTTTGGTACTGTCTCTTACATTCTGACCAAATTTGGTGAAAGTGGAATGACTATATCTTATAGCTGCCATAGGAACAATCCGATGAAAAAACCTTTAGTATGAAAAACTTATTTGTTTCTTAAGATATCTCAACCAAACTCACAGATTGTATGATTGGGGCTGTCTCTTACATTCTGACCAAATTTGGTCAAAGTCGGATGACTATATCATATAGCTGCCATAGGAACAATCGGATGCAATCGCAGATATCCTAACAAAACTTTTAGATTAACTCTTCTTGCCAAATTTTGACAAATTCTCTTAATTTAGCTTTTTCCCGCCAAATTTAGCTTTTTCCCGCCAAATTTAGCTTTTTCCCGCTAAATCACCAAATCCGACTTTTTAGCCAAAGTTCAATTGCAAGGAAAAAAATTAAGGCAGCGGACAGCGGAAGCTAAATATTTCCGTTTTTTTTAAAGAAAAAATGTTATATTATATAAATTTGTTAAAACGGGCAACTAAATACAATGCTGCGAGCGTAGCGAGCTGCGGGTTGGCGAGCGAAGCGAGCAGGGGGCGAATATTATGTAAATTTGTTAAGCCGGACAACTAAAGACAATGTTGCGAGCGAAGCGAGCTGGGGGTTGGCGAGCGAAGCGAGCAGGGGGCGTAGCCCCCTAGTTTTTAATAAGTAACGGGTATAAAAAGATGCAAGTCAATCAAAATAAGTTGCAGGATAATATAAATGAAATAAATAAAAAATTAAATAATCTAGAAAAAAAGGTGATCCATTTCCAGCCTCAGTCTCTGTCCCAACCACATCCCCAACTCCATTCCCAACCTAATATCCCCTTCCAGCCCTACCTTTAAATTGAAAAAATAACAAAATGACAATGATAATAATAAATAATAATAAGAATAATAAACACAAAAATAATAAAGATAATAATAATAATAAACAATAAAAATAATAATAATAATAAATAAATAATAAATAAATAATAATAATCATTCACATTCTCTCTTTGTAGCAGACAGTCGTGTTTTTTTGTGCGCTCCGTTTAAACTTTGTTTTTATTACCAACCGGTGGTTACTTAACTTATTTATAGCTCCTAATTAAACAATATACTGTTTGCTACCTCGCGACTATCTTTCATAAAGTAGTGCATGTTTATTATTAGTATTTATTTACTAATCAATAATATATTTGGGTATCAAGTGCTGTGTTTTTGTCATTTGCTTTCCTTTGGAATTTTAAGCCGCGCTTTCAGCTTTGTTGTTGTCGGTGAGTAAATTTTTGCATGTTCTCTTTGTGCCTGGCTTCCCGCTGAGTGCATTGGTATTATTGTTGTTGTTGTGCATCGCTCTCTGGCTCTCAACTTTTGTACTTTGCCCCCTGCAGAGTGTATTAGCTGAGTTGTTATTGTTTGTGTTTCCACAGTTTCTAACAGTCGTGTAGAGTTTTGATCAGCGCTTCTGCATTGTTGTTGGCCGCGCATTTCTGTTTACTTCTTGTAATTGGTTTTGCTTTCATATTGCACAGTGGTCAACTAGTAGTGAAATTTTAGTTAAAATGAGTTTTGTCTGTATAAAGAAAAGCTGCCAAAAGCAGATTACTGCTGCGCAGCCAAGTATTTGTTGCTGGCTCTGTAGTAATTTGGTGCATGTAAAATGCGCTGGCTACTCAGGGCTAGTAGCGGATGCCGTTGCCCAACGGACTGGACTTAGCTGGACATGTGAGTCCTGTCGTGAGATTGAGACTGAGATGCGTGTGTTTATGAGGCAGACGATGAGTGGTTTCAAGGATTTGAGTGTTGGCTTTAACAAGCTTAATGCTCAATTTCTTGCTGTGGATGCTCAGTTCAATAGTCTTAAGCTATTGGCTGAGTCTCCAAAGCGCAAGAAATCGACACCTCGTGACTTGCAAACAACCGCGGTCAGCCAATTTTCGACAGTGGAACAGTTTCTCACTCCTACAGCCCCGTCGGCCCCACAAACTATCTTTGCTACTCCAATAGCATCGATGGTTGTGGATGTCCCCATTGTTGACGCTGTGCCGACGGACACAGCTATTTCTGCTCCTTTGTCCGATTCATCTGCTGTTGTGAAAAAAAGAACAGGCAGACCAAAATCAAACAAAGCCCCTCCTCCAGTTACAGTTACAGCCGGTTCACCGGTTAATCTAGAACCCACAGGTGACAGTACGCCAGCTGTTCCGCCTCTGATTTCTAGACCTCTGGTGGGGATTCCGCCAATGAAGCAGATTTTTGTTTCCAGGCTCGCCCCTGATTCTACATCTGAAGATGTGATGGCCTATATTCAGGCCAAAATAAGCGATGCCACTATCAAGGTGGAGAAATTTAAGTTTTCTTATGACAGGCAAGTTGCATCTTTCAAGATCAACGTACCCCCAGAACATTTTGCCACCACATCCTCACCAAGCTTTTGGCCGGAGTATTTGGTGGTAAAAGAGTATAAGCCCAAAATTAAAAATCGGAATCCGATTAGGCTTCCCCCCAATGACCCTGTGCAAAATACTACAGTAGCTACCTCGTCTTCTTCTTCTTCTTCTTCCTCAAAAAACTAATATCTTCCCTTTGGTTAGCTTATCAAAATGTTCGTGGCTTGCGTAGTAAGATTAACAAACTATACGTTGACAGTCTTACTTTCCCTTTTCATGTTGTTGTGTTCACTTAAACCTGGTTAAAACCGGATATTCTCGATTCGGAAATCTTTTCAGTGAAGTATACAACGTATCGGCTTGATCGTCCTTCCCAAAGAGGTGGTGGGGTTCTAATTGCTGTAGACTCCAACCTCTCTTCAGAAGAAATACCTTTCGTTAGCCCGATTGACATTGAATTTATTTCTATTAAAATATGTTTCCGTGGCGTATTTTTATACGTTACATGCTCGTACATTTCTCCATCTTCAGATATATCAGTTTATCATAATCATTTATCCGCTATTCAATCCGTCAATAATCTTCTTTCTGACAAAGACCACCTCATAGTTCTTGGGGATTTTAATTTGCCAAGAACAACGTGGTTACAGAATAATGAGTCGAATTCTTTAACCCCAACGACTGAACATGGCTTTATCGATGGATTATTTGACATATCTTTGTGCCAAATAAACCATGTTAAAAATTCATTAAGCCGGCAGCTAGACTTATTATGTTTTGTTTGTGATCCGGCTAGTGTAGTCCTGTCAAGAACCGAGCCACTCACATATCCTGAAGATCCCTATCATCCAACATTAGAATTGGTGATCGACCTTGGCACATCAGTAACTAATTTTCATATTACGCCAACTGTTCCAGTTCGCCAGTTTCGCAAAGCTGACTTTACGAAATTGAACGAGCTTCTTAGCCAATCTGAATGGTCCGATCTATATGTCTGTACTGATTTGAGCATCGCCATTAAACTATTTTATAATAGAATGAACGCGTGTTTTGATGCCTGCATTCCTTCAGCTTATCCGACTAGGTCTAATAAACCTCCATGGTTTTCTAAAGAACTTTCTCACCTAAAGGACTTAAAGTCCAGACTTTATAAAAAGTTTAAGGAATCAAGTTCTTCTTCTGCCTTTTCTCGTTATTTAATTGCTCGGGCCAACTTCATCGAGCTAAATGCTATGTGTTATATAAATTATCTATCTCGCTGTAGGGTACGACTCGCGAAAGACCCTAGGCAGTTCTTTAATTTTGTGAACACAAAGCGTCAATCTTCTTCCTATCCATCTTCTCTATCCTATGAAAATTCGAAGGCATACACAGATCAGGCGATCGCCGATCTTTTTGCAACGTTTTTTCAAACCACTTACTCTTCGTCTAACTATTCTTTTGAATCTTATCCTTTTGATATGCCTCGATCGAACTGTATTTTCAGTCCCTTAATTAGTGAGGAGTCGCTGATTCGTGATCTTGAGATGGTTAAGCCGGTGTTTTCACCTGGTCCGGATGGTGTTCCTGGTTGTGTTCTTCGGTATGGAGCCAGAGCGCTATGTGGACCCCTGCTGAAGCTATTTTCTCTGTCATTAGATTCTGCGATTTTTCCCTCTATTTGGAAGGAGTCATTTATTATTCCTCTGCACAAAAAGGGAAGTAAGTCTGACGCCAAAAACTATAGGGGAATCTCTAAGTTGTCCGCTATTCCTAAAGTTTTTGAGAAGATTTTAACCAGTCATTTACAGCACTTGTGTTGTTCAATTATCTCTCCCTACCAGCATGGATTTGTCAAACGTAGATCCACTACTACTAATCTTCTAGAACTTTCGTCGTTTGTTATCCGCGGCTTCCGTAATAACAAACAAACTGATGTCATTTATACCGATTTCAGTAAAGCTTTTGACTCAGTCAACCATTCTCTTTTATTACATAAGCTTGACATAATTGGTTTTCCGACCACCCTTATTCGCTGGATTTCAAGCTATTTGAAACACAGAACTCAAAAAGTTCTGTTTAATAACTTTTTTTCTAAGTCATTCCGGGTTACCTCTGGAGTTCCCCAAGGTAGTCATCTCGGTCCTTTGCTTTTCACACTGTTTATAAATGATCTACCAACAGTTTTAAGAAACTCTCGTGTACTTATGTATGCCGATGATGTTAAAATTTGTCTGCAATATAAAGATTGGCCATGCCACTTCAAATTGCAGGAAGATCTTGACTCTTTTCAGTCATGGTGCCGTGTGAATCTTTTAAATTTAAACTGTTCTAAATGTAACGTAATGACTTTTTACCGCACTAACCCTTATTTGGCGTCATACTCACTGTATGGTGGTCCTCTTGATAGGATTACTGCTGTTGATGATCTAGGTATACTCTTAGATCACAAGCTTAAATTTTCCGACCATATATTTAAGATGGTCAATAAAGCTATGTCAGTTCTGGGTTTTATAAAGAGGTGGTCGAAGGAATTCGATGACCCCTATATAACTAAGACTCTTTACATATCTTTAGTCCGTCTAATTTTGGAGTACGGTTCATGTGTCTGGTGTCCTCAGTATACTGTGCACCAAAGTCGCATTGAATCGGTACAAAAAAACTTTCTTCTCTTTGCTCTACGTGGCCTAAATTGGAAAAGGGACGTGAGACTGCCTTCGTACTCTAGTAGACTTTTATTAATAGACCTTCCTTCTTTATCAAATCGTAGAATTATGCTTGGTATTATTTTTATGTGTAAGCTTATTGGTGGTGACATTGACTCTACTGAATTAATGTCACAACTCAACTTTTCTGTTCCTCGTAGAGTAGTATCTAGAAATTTTATTCCTATTTCTCTTCCTATCTGTAGGTCTAACTATGCATTGCATGAACCTTTTAGAATGCTGTGTTCGGAATACAATAGGCTTTTTTATATTGTTTCCGAAGCTAACTCCATTTCAAATCTAAAAATTTTGTTACTAACCCATTTAGCTAATAATAATTAGTTTAGTGTTTTTATTATATTTCTTAGTAATTTAAATCTATATCCGTTTTCATATTTTATGTCTATCTTCTTTCTCTCTTCGCGACCTTTTAATTTGCATGCCGTTCAACTCGTTTCCGTCCGCCCGCGAACTCGTCCTCTGATCCGCGCGTAACAAGCTAAGGCTTGGTGTCGCTTGGACCACTTGAACGTACATACATAGTACGTCAACGCCCAACGAAAAAAAATAATCCTAATAACAACAATAATCATAATAATAATTATAATAATCACAATAATTCTAATAATAATAATCACAAGCTATTTGGCATGAGCACAGTAAGTGGCGAAAATAATTTTTAATAAATAGTTCAACTAATATCGATTTATTTTATACTTTTTAGAGCGTCTGATGAACGACACTGCTGACTTGGAACATGCACTGGCCCTCAAGCATCGCCAAAGAGCCAAGACGATTCCACCGAGGAGATGGATCTGAAAATATGTCTTGGTCTATCTGGCGACATAGCTGTTTTAGTTTTTGATAATAATGTAAAACATTGTAATAATAATAATAATAATTCCAATGTAATACCATATACAATGTACAGTAATAATAGTTATAACAAAAATTATGAATTGTTATAATACCTTTAAATTATAAACGATAAATAAATTTATGGTATTTTTATTTAAGTTTAAGGTTTTGGGATCGATCATGGGTGCATCGATCGTGCAGAACACATACAAATTGTTTTGTGTGTAAGTTGTGAAATTTCATCAGTAGGTGGGTCAACTTCGGGGTCAAAGTTAGTGGAATTGCTTAGTATGAAAAACTCTTTGGTTTCTTAAGATATCTTAACCAAACTCACAGATTGTAATTCTGGGACTGTCGCGTACATTCTGACCAAATTTGGTCAAAGTCGGATGACTAATCATATAGGTGTCATAGAAATAATCGTGTAATTATAACCTTTAGTATTAAAAAATAAAAATACAATAATTTAGTTTTTTCCAATATTATTTATTTTCTTAATTTATTTCCATAAAATTATTTTGTTTATTTTTTTATGTTTACATTTTTAATTTATTTTATTTGTTATTTTGTTGAATTTTGCAGATGAAGGGGCTGCTGCTTTTTAGAATTTTTTTTGTACTGTATTTGTTGTTGCTCCTTTGGCTGCTTTTTTGGCTGCTTCTGCTGCTTTTGTTGAGGGTGCTGTTGCAGTTGCTGTTGTTGTTACTGGTGCTGTTGTTTTGTAAAAGTAATTGTAGCTAATGTTGAGGTTGCTGTTGTTGTTGAAGTCCATATGGAGCCCACACACTAGCATCCACGGTTGTTGTTATGGCTGCCATTGGGGTTGTGGCATTGTCCACTGCGACTTAAAAGTTTTGGGGATTTATTTTATTTTATTTAATTGGTCGTATGTACATTACAGTTGGGCTTTTAAGTTCAATTTGCTGAATAAGTTCAATCGTTCATTTTTCAGTCGTGAACTAAATCCACTATTTATTTATTTATTTATTAATATAGCACGACTAAAAGCAGTCGGCAAAACTAAAATAATATTTAAAAATTAAAATTAAAATTAAATTACAAAATAATAAAATAAATGTATGTAAAATTTAAATTAAAAACTGAAAAGAAAAAAGTTAATTTAAGTTAATTTAAGTCTGGGGAAAAAAATGATAAGTGATCCAACATTTGTTGCAAGGATTGGGGAAAACCCAGAAAATCCCAATCAGATCGAAAAAGAAAGTAAGAAACCTCTTGGAAAATTACTGATCCAATGGGGAAGATATTAACGCGAAGTTCAATTCAGCCCATTGAGATCAGAATTTTACCGGAGGTGATTAAAAAGAGATGCTTTAATTTGGTCGAGAGAGAGATTGAGTGATATTAAATTATAAAATTGATTGTAATCCGAGCATAGTATGCGAAAACGATTATGTAAAGCGTAGTCAGTAGTGCATGTAGGCAAAGATAAAGGAGCAAAATTCCTAGTGGCCCTGAAGGGAATATTGAAGCTTAAACGATCTAATAATGCTGGGGAGCAAATATCTCCAATAATTAATTTATGGAGGAAGATAACACCAAGAACAGTTCTACGGTGGACAAGGGATGGAAGATTAAGGAGAATAAGTCTACTTGAGTAAGGTGGCAAACGAAGATTTGGATTCCAAGCTAAATCACGGAGTGCAAAAAGTAAAAATTGTTTCTGTACAGACTCAATTTGATCTTGATAAATTTTATGTTGAGGATTCCAAACACAAGAGCAATATTCAAGAATGGGTCGAACTAAAGATGTGTAAAGCAATTTGGTAACATAAGGGTCATTAAATTCTTTAGACCAACGCTTTATGAATGCAAGAGTACCCCTAGCCTTATTTACAATAGAGGAGATATGAAGAGAGAAACCTAAATTATTATCAAAAAGAACACCAAGATCTACAACTGTCGATATGCGTTGGAGTGGTATATTATCGATGGAGTATGTTACCAAGTGAGGAGTAACCCTGTTAAAAGTCATAAACAGGCATTTAGAAAAATTTAAATTTAGATTATTAGCTACACACCACAGATGCATTGCATTTAAATCATCTTGTAAAAACTTATGACATTCAGCCTCCTTGTATGAAAATATAAGTTTCACGTCATCTGCATACATAAGTATGTGACAGTGAGCTAAAGTAGACGGGAGATCATTAATAAAAAGATTGAAAAATAAGGGACCTAGATGACTACCTTGAGGTACACCAGAAGTGACCTGGACAGATTTAGAGGTGGCAGATCTAAGCAATACTCTTTGGGTCCTATCTGTAAGGTAAGAAGAGATCCATAAAAGGAATGAAGGGGTAAAACCAATTCGTTCAAGCTTACGGAGAAGAAGGTTATGGTTAACAGAATCAAATGCTTTACTGAAGTCTGTATAAATTACATCTGTTTGTATTTTATTCAGGAAAGCCTCATTTACTAAAGAAGTAAACTCTAGTAAATTGGTAGAAGTTGACCGACTCTTCACGAAACCATGTTGAGCGGGGGATATGATCGACTTGCAGATATGCTGCAAAGAAGAAGTAATAATTTTTTCGAAAAGCTTAGGGATTGCTGATAACTTTGCAATTCCCCTGTAATTTGAAATATCCGCTTTACACCCTTTTTTATGCAAAGGGATAATGTTCCATACAGCAGGGAAAACAGCTGAATAGAGGGATAGATTGAAAAGTGCTTGAGGGAACCCGACATCTCAAGTAGGCCTTGAACTGACATGTGATGAAATGATTGTATATAGTATGTCAGTCGACATCGAGCTACGATACCGGCTAGAGCTTCTAAATATAAAATAAATAATATTCGGAAAGCGTGCGTTGTTACAGTGGCGACGAGGATAAAAAAAAAAAAAAAAACCTAAAATTCAAATTATCTAAATTCAGCTAATTAGTTTAAAAAAAAGGGTAAATATTTCAACTTCAAATATTAAGCAATAACATTGCCAGTATTTGAAATACCAAGCCGAAGACTATGCAATAACACTGCATGTCCCAAGCTAAAAAAAATTCTTGGACAAAGCAATAACACTGCAGATCAAAAAAGTGCAAGAAAAAAAAAAACCAAAAGTCTGACCGTTGCCGAGAAAACCTGACGTCTGCCCGAATGACTGCGCTGGACCACTATACGCTACAGCCTGCAGATCAACATGTTTGAAACAAAAGACCAGTGCGAAGACCGGCACCGGCCCCGCCTGAGCCCATAGGCCTCGGACATCTGCAGCAGTAAATACAAAAGCGAGAGGGGCAAACCCCGCCACTTTCGCCAACGTAGGAGTGTCAGCGTAGCCAAACCGGCGACGACCAGCTGACAGGAAAACATCTTCTTACTACATGGCTTCATGGAGCAACATTCAACATTCAATATTATTATCATTATTATTATCATTATAAGAAAATTTGTAAAATTGCGCGAAACCAGTTTCGCTCGATTAGAAGTATAGCCCGTAAAGCTATACAAAACAATAAGCAGGAAAATATGTTAAATTAATGTCAAAAAAATAATAATAATAACGAATATATATTTGAGATTTTTGAGAATTTAGTTTGTTGTTGAAATGCAATTGAATCCAAGTCGTAAACAAAAAATTTGTTATCATTCTTTTGAAAATAAAACAAAGCAAAATACAGATAACCATTATATTAACTTGACATCAAATTCGATGTATATATAAAAAAAAAAAAAAGGAGTTCAGTCCAATGAAGACGTTCATTTCGGATACGAGACCTAAAAATAAAAACCAGAATGATCAAAACAGTGAAAAACAAAAACAATAGTCACTACAGTAGACATATTCCTGCAGGAAATAAACAAATATGCACAAAATTAAGTCATATAAAGCTTCTTAGCCCAACGTACATTAAGTACGAATTATAGTAGTGACCTTGTAATTAACATGATTAATTGCAAGCATTGAGATCATTAATATGAGTGTATGCTTATGCGAGAATGACTTAGGTCAGTTCACGCAAGGCTTAATCAGAAGCCGGTATACACGAAAATTAAAAGACTCAAAAGAGGCAACGAGCAAGAAGGTCTTTGACTAAGGTCAATAGATATCTTCTATATATATGGGCATAATAGAAATATTAACAAGAGTTGCGCAACTCAGCCGGTGACCCAATAAGAAAGAAGCATGTCTACAATTCACGATGATCTATAAAAATTAAAATATATAACAATACAAATATACATTTTATTAAAATATAAATTGTGAAATAAACACTTTAAAAAAAAAAAATTAATACAAATTCACACAAAAAAAAAAGTTTATAATACGTATTAATATATGGCCTGATCAACTATATATAAATATTGTAAAAGAAAACAAAATGATATATGTTATACAATTGCAGTTTCTGTCGTTAGTTTTAGCTGGAAATAACTTTTTATAATCTTTGTCCACTTCACGTTTTGAGGTATTTTCGATAGTTTTTATTAGCACAAAATTGTTTGAACTTGTTGCAAAATATTGGATATATATAATATGGTGAGGATCATATTTTTGTATATTTTATCCAAATGTAAAAAGAAAGTATATATTAAAAAAAAAGCAAATAAAATAATAAAATAAAAGATAATTCAACTATATAATAAAAAAAGAAATAATGGTATAATGATGTAGTAACAAGTTAACACTTGTATGTATTGTTGTATCTTATAAAAAAACCTCTTTACGAGCTAAAAGTCTAGTGACGAAAACATTTTCATGCCCCAAAATTTCTGATATCCAATTTTGTGACGAAAAATATTACATTTTACACATGAATTATTAAAAAAAAAATTTTGTCACTGGACACATTGCGCTACATTTTTCATAACTAATAAATACCAGTATATACTAGTAGTACTTTTTTGCGCAGAGCCAGTGACAAAATTTTTTTTTTAATAATTCATTTTTAGTTTTAGCGGTTTTT
The DNA here is from genome assembly GCA_963924055.1 of Drosophila limbata. Lineage (NCBI taxonomy): Eukaryota > Metazoa > Arthropoda > Insecta > Diptera > Drosophilidae > Drosophila > Drosophila limbata. The sequence goes on from CAWUOW010000471.1 coordinate 109,414, forward strand.
AGCGATTTCCCGCTAAACTAGCGATTTTTCGAAAAAGTCGTAGAACAAACGTTTCTAGATTTTTGAGCGGGAACAAGTCCTCATTCAAACTTTTAAGCTAAATCATCGCTTTGATACAAACAAACAAACAAACAAACAAACAAACAAACATACTGACTTTTCATCTCATTTTCGGAAGGCGACTCAAAATTTCAAAATTAATTATTTTTTGAACCAGTTGTCCGATTTTGATGATCGAGGTGTCATTCGACGCGTATTTTTGATGAGAATTGTAAAAAATTCAACGAAAATTCAAAAAGGCTCCAACGGCCCCATTAGCTCCAATAATGTAAATTTTGACCCTCCCACTTACACCTGTTTATCTCACGAACCAGGTGAGTTTTCAAAAGTCTTAGTATGCACACTTGTAAGTTTAATTAATACCTTTCGATCGGTATATAACTCGACCTGATCGGACAGTCATAGCAAATCTTCCATTCTTCCTGTGTATATATGCTAGTCGCCTTCGCACCCTTCGTGCTGCTTTCGTCACTAGCGCGGACTGCCGTCCGCAGTGATTGTACTGTTTTAATGTTATAATATTTTACGGATCAATTCTTTCTGAAAATCATTTATTGATAAATCTCAAATCTAATACTAAAAATATACAAATATATATTCGCAAAATAAACAAGATTTTACTTCTTACAAATATATAATCAAAAAAAAAAGAAGGAAATACAAAAACAAATATTTCATAAAAAAAAAAATATATACATATTAATTTTGAATTATAGAATAAAATAGCCCCATATGATAAAAAAAAAAAACGGTTTATTAACCTTTACGATTATTAAAAAAAAAAATAACAAAAATATAAATACAAAAAAAATTTTTATTTTCTACTTCATATATTTTTAAATAATCACAACATATTTTAAACGTATAATTAACAAACATATAATCAACTTTTATAATTTCATTAAGGAATAAATTCCTTTTTATTTTTAATTATTATTGTCAAAAAAGACAAAAATAATTCTTATTTCATTTTTATTTGAATATATACAAAAAAAAAACACAACAAAAAAAAAATAATTTTTAAGACAATCTTCCTTGGTTAATTAAAAATAATTCTTTTAAAATAACTTCATAATATTACGTTATTTTTCAAAAGGAGGGAGATGTAGTATATGCACACATATTGAATATCCACTGTACCAAGAGTACTTAAACTGAACACACTGTTGCAGTGTGTTTACATAAACAGAGCCCCGGTCATAAACCAAAGAGGCCGAAATATAAGTCGATCGGCGCGCTCACAGAATGTGCAAGTGTCAGCATTCTGTTACACGCGCCGACCGCTTGATCGAACTCAAGTGTATGCATATACTCTATCGCTCCAGCTCAAGAGAGCATAAATACATATATATTACATAGAATATACATAACCGTCTCTCTCTGCTGTCCAACTGTGGGCAGCGCAGCTATGAGACTTAAGCTTACTTAGAACCTAAGGATAAATGTATAAATCAGAAACAACTTATTGTTGGAAGCGGCACCTTCGCTGCTCCAAATAATAAATAAAGAACATACTAAAGAAATACAAGATCTTCTTACTACACTCAAACCAAAGCTGCACAAACAATTTATGCGTAGAGCAGAAAAAAAAACAAAAACAAAATATGCGAGAGTGCAAGCACAAAAAAGAATGCACAAGCTAGAACACACACACACACCTGTGATAAAGAAAAAGCACAGAAAGCAATAAGTGAAGGCGACGTCGAACACACACACAAACCTGTGGCTACACAACGAAACGTCGAAGAGCGCGCAAAGCGAGAATAACAAAAAGGGAAACAAACAAATGCACAGAACTGACGCTGAATTTTATAAAATATAAAATTGTAAGCCTTACGATGCACTATTAAAAACACAATGCACAACACAGTAAGCAAGAACCACTAGGGCAATAAGTATGTAATAAATTACAATTAATTAGGCACGATAAATATAAGAAAATTGACTTTGAATGGAGCGCAATGAAAAACACGTCTGACTCAGAAATCACTCAAACTCTCTCTTTGAACGAGATGGTTTCTACTCAGTTGGCCATAAACGATGAAAAATGAATAGGTTATTCTGATCAGTCGGTGGATTGCTTTTGAACGATTAAGGATGTGAATAGGCTACAACTGTCAAATGTTAAATGTGTTTTAAGTTTAAGTTGTTATTAGAATAGACGACAAATACCAATTAGATTTGATACATTCTTTTAAGTTATTTGTGTTATAGTTATACCCTGACTAATTGAAAATGAGAATATAGAGTAAATTGGATATTTATTTTGGGCTTAAATACCCTTTCACAATGTTCCAAACTTAAAAATTTATGAAATTGAAACATTGTTACAAGTAAATAAAGAAGGAATGGAATCCAATCGCGGAACTCCATGTATATAACTCTAATTGCATTTCTCTAAGAAATTTTAATTTTTTTTAAAGAAATTGCTCACCAACTGGAAATAAACGATTTAGTTCATGATTGACTGAATAAGTTCAGTCGTTCATCTTAATGAACCGTTCATTTGAACTTTTTCTGAATGAAACGACACAACTCTAATGTACATATGTTCGTTTTTCCGCTGCTATTGCGATCGGATTTATATCGGTATATGATGATATCGATAATATGTTCTAATTCTAACAAATGTTGTATCTGGGTCTGGCGGCCGATTAATTTCATAAGATAAAGTCAGTGTGACCGTGGTCGGCGAAGAAGAAAAGGCACAGATTAGGCAATGGGCCGATAGTTCGGCCAGATTGCATAGGAGAGAGAGCGAGTATAAGAGTGCATGAGTGAGAGAGTAGGGCTTTTTTTTGGTATGCGTGGGCGGCTTGCCGAATGCACCGAAAACTGGGTCAATGCCAAGGGCGATCGGCCGTTGACTTGCGAAACCGTTGCGTATGCAGAGAGAGAGAGCAAACAAAAATTTGGCATAGCAACAGGCTGATTTTTCTGCAAGCGGGAGTGGTGTCTGAAGCTCGAACGCAGAAGGAAGCGTTGGGAGCTTGGCCGGCGGCGAGTTTTGTTTCGAGTGCGGTATACGCAAATATATATATGTACATTTTTATATGTATATAGTTTTGGTGTTGACTCTGTTTTTTTGTGGTGGCTTTGTTTTGATTAGTGCCGTGTCAAAAACCTTATGTTAAGTGTATAATACAACATACATATGTTATGCACATTAATACAAATATAAATACGCATACACATATATACACAGTGCAGTGGCAGCAACAACAACAACAATATACCAAACAGCCACAAGTTGGCAACACCCAAATCACAATTTAAACGATCAAAACAAAGCGAAATAATCACATATACATACACATATGCGCACAATTAAAACATAAATTAAAGTTCACACCAACGAACACACAACAACACAATAAATAAAAGCTCGCCTTAACACACGCACGCACACACGAAGAATAGCCACAGCGACAACAGCCGTAGCAGCTGTGCAACGACAGCGGCGACGTCAGCGACCCCTGCAGTGCATTTACATTTCGTCGATCAGCTGCGTTAATCCCGGGGTGAGCCGTATCACTTTCATTTTCACTGGACCGGCGGCGTATTATTTATTATTATTTGTTACTTTATTTATGCTTTTGTTAACGTCAAATCGAGCTATTATCTTGTTCTGTTAAATTTAGTTATTTATTATTTATTCATTTTGTTTACTTTATTTATTTGTTAATTATTTATTATCATTTAATTCAATTATTTATTTTATTATTATTTATTAATTTTGATGTTAACGAAAATCCATTATTCATTTTGTTTAATTTATTATTTATTAATTTTGTTTAATTTATTTATTTACTCAAACTGTTGCATTTGTTAATTAATTTTCACTTTAATGTTTCTGTTGATTTCGTTTGGTTTAGTTATTTATGATTTTCGTATATTCTTTATGATTTAAATTTCGCCATCGGTCCTGCACATAGACATACCTACATATATATATATATTCTTCCCTACAGGTCCCTGATTTCCCACAGAGCTCTGCAGGTTTTATTAGGCCCCTGTAGCGTGAATTCCTGAATAAAAACTAAATAATAAAAGCGAGTACAAAGAAATAATGCGAACAAATAATTAAAAACACCAGACAGATCAAGGGAAAGTAAAGAAACTGAAATATATTTACAAATTTGTTAATTAAAAATTAAACATGATAGGGCTTAATTATAATAAATATTAATAAGCTAAAACGAAAATAATGTGCGAGTAGAGAATTTATTGTGGGAGGGGGATCGCATCGTCATGGAGTAGGATAGCCGTCAGAAAACATTTATGTTGGGTGGCGCAACAAATTTTGAATTTAAAGTTGCCGCCACCGGTAGGGTGGGTACGCTGCGGTATAAGAGCAAAGCCGCCGATATGTGTGTCCGATATTTGTGTTGTTTTTTTTGCGATGTTTGTGTCGTGCTTAGTTTCGTGAATCGTTGAGAGTGTGAGTCGATGATTGTGATTGTGCGGCTCGGCGGGCAATTGGTTAACAACCCACCCTGAGGTGACAAAGCTAGCCGGCGTTGCCCCACGGAACCAAGCCGAGTCGTAACAATATGGCGCCCAATCTGGAAATGGAGCTCGTCGTCGGATCGACGACGTAGCATACGGCCCAGAAAAAAAAAATAAAGCATAAGACGAGTACTCTCGAAGGCATGTTTTACTTCACGGGCCGATTCCAAGCGGTGACTTGTAGGGGGCATCAAAGCTCACCTGCAATTGCACGTGGAAGAGTCGACCTGTGGGGTAATCATGATTGTAATCGTTTAATGTCATTGTAATTGTCGTAAAGTAACTTACCTTGTTTTTTGTATTTTCTGGTTCCGCCTGTCCAGCTGATATGTGCCAATGGCCACGGTGACCCGTGACGAGGAAATGCCTCGCACGCGCTGCATCGTGGACATTGGTAGGCAGCCAGGTGGTGTATAGTTGGCCATGGTGACCCGTGAAGAGTAAGATTCTCACACGCGCTGCACCATGGACTTCTATCCCATCGCGGGCAGGTGGAACTAAAAGAAAGTATTTAATAAAGTAAAAAAGTTAATAAAAATCGGAGTATTCTCGGCTGCCGACCATCAGCTCAGCTGATGATCTGTGCAGCCGACAATACTCACGTGATTGTTTTTCTCTTGTTTTTTTTTTGTTGTATCGGACACTTATCGAACATTATGTTAGCGTAGTGTTTAGGCGGCTATCTCCGACGAAAGGCGATCCCCTCCTCATATTGCGTGAATTTTTGTTTTGTCTGGAAAACGTTGTTTTTGTATTTTTTTTTTTTATTTATATTTTCTTATTGCTCATTAATTTTTTATTTATTTACCTTTTAATATTTATTTATTTATGTATTGTTTAACCATTGTTTATTGTTCAACGTTTATGTATTTACTTATTGTTTGGTATTTATTTATTAAGCAATAGGTATATATTTATTCATTGTGCAATATTTAGTCGGTAATCAGTATTTATTTATTTATTTATTGTTAGGTATTTATTTATTTATTTAATTAGTGGTCAATATATTTAAGAATTTATTTTTTTTGTCAGTGTTCAATATTTATTTATTTATTTACCTTTTTATATTTATGTATTTATGTATTGTTTAGCGATTATTTATTATTCAGTGTTTATTTATTTGGTTATTGTTTGGTATTTATTTATTAATCAATAATTAATTATTTATTTACTGTGATATTTACTCGTTGCTCAATATTTATTTATATATTTATTATTAGATATTTAAGTATTTATTTATTGTTCAGTGTTTATATATTACGTTTACGTATTTATTCATATTGTTTTTTTTGTTATTTATATTATTATTTATTCGTATCATTATTTATTATATTATATTATTTATTTATTAAACATTATATTTATTATTTCGGCCCGTTTCTTATATTGTTGTTGTTGTGCTAGCACGGTCTTCGATAGTTTTTTTTCTGTTGTTTCTGCCAATCCAAAAAAAGAAATAAAATGCCTGGGACCGGAGAAGGGGCCCATGGGTATAATACTCGGCAAAAGAAACAAGACCAGGAAACGTCCTGGGAGAGCGAACAGGGTGCTGCAGGGTTTGGGCCGTTAAGCAGGACTCCGCCGCGGACTGGGGCAGAGAAGCCGCCGTTAGAGCTGCCGAAACCGATACTCAAATCTGAAGAAGTATCTGCAGTAAACGCTATGTTGGCACAGGCGCATTTGACCTTCCTGAAATCCCAATCAGAAGGCATCTGTCAAGCCCTCAGAGAGGAGATGAGGCTGGGTTTTATGGAAGTGATGAAAGCCATTAACGACATCGCTCGTCCACAATTGCCTGTCTTTGACGAAAAAGCGACAGAGGAGGAGCTGCTAGCGTTTGACGAGGATGTAGGGCCAGTATCTGGGGCACAGCAAGGCGCAAAGCCCAAGCACACAGCCGGAGCGGAGAAATCTGTCGAGGCTCCGCCAAATCCCGAGTCAGCGCCTCCACGAACAGTCGGTTCCGAGTCGCGGTCGAGCGAGCATAGGCAGGCGGACCCGAGATCTAGCTATTGGCGAAATCCCTTTTCAAATCGTGACAACTGGCGAGTCGAGGATAGGAGAGCCAATGACTTTTGTAGCGTGAGTTCGGGAAGGCAGCATTATGATGCTGGGCCTCCGAGATCATCTTGGGTTAAAGTGGAAAAATGGGACGTGTCTTTCGACGGTGACTGCAGCAAGTCCTCAGTGGAAGATTTCATCTTTCGGGTCGAGTTTCTGCAACATCAGTATCGGTGTCCATGGCGAGAAGTGCTCCGCTGCTTCCACACTTTGTTGAAGGGTAGAGCTCGGGAGTGGTACTGGCTACATGTTCGCCGCCACCAAGTCGAGGAGTGGGAGGCGCTGAAGCGAGCATTGATTGCTAGTTTTAGAGGCACCCAGACCGAGCATGACAAAATGCACGAGCTCATGCAGCGGGAACAGGGGCGTGGCGAGAGCGCCGTGGATTTCATACACGCAATCCAGAAGTTAGCGTCGAGGTTGCGGGAGCCGTTGCCAGAAGCTCGACTGATCAAGATCGCCAAAAAGGGTTTGAGGGACGATCTGGCTCGATACGTGTATGCCTTAGAAGTCTATACTATTGACCAGCTGCGGGATGAATGCAGTGAGGTTGAAAAGGCGTTCGGCAGACGCAATCCAAGGCCGGCGTTTGATGCTAAGCCGCCGCCGAGATTCGGAGCACCAAGGGGCGGAATATCGGCAAACGAAATCGACGTGCCGATAGAGGAGCCGGAATTTCCGGAGCTCGAGGTGGATGAGGCTCGAATGGTGCAACGAGCACAGCGTAGGGCAGGATGCTGGAATTGTGAATCGCCAGATCACGAGTTCCGCAACTGCATGGCCAAGGAGCGCAAGATATTTTGTTACCGCTGCGGCCGAGACGATACTTATTGTCCCCAGTGCCCTGACTGTGCGGGAAACTGGCAGAGGAGCGCGACGAGAGCGGGAGAATCGCGCCCGGATAGAAATAAGGCATGTTTAGGGAATAAGTTCAGAGGCAGACTACACTTACCATATGAGGAAAGAATTAGAGCATATTTTGAGGCGCGGAACAGGATTTTCGACGAGAGACAGTTAGACGGGATGCGATTGGTGACACGCAAGGTGAAGAAGGCACGAGACAGGTTCAAGAGGCGACGGCAAATAAAGCGGCAAGTAGTCGAAGCAGTAGCTAGAAGCGCTCAGTCCGATCCTCGCGTTTTTGCGGAGATCAGTCTTGGAGGTAGACAGCTGCGAGGCTTGCTTGACTCCGGTGCGACAGTGAGTCTTTTGGGACGAGGGTGTCGCGAACTCGCAGAAGAGTTGGACTTGCCTGTGAAGCCATACGTGTCCACAGTGCGCACCGCATCCGGCGAAAATCGGTCCATAATTGGTCGAATGGTGATCCCTGTGGAATACAAGGGCGAAATTAGAGACGTTGTCATGTATTTGTGCCCGTATTTAGAACAGACTGCTTACCTCGGCATTGATTTTTGGCGAATCTTCGGGATAGCGCCAGAAGTAGTGAGCTCCGAAGCGCCAGTCGTTGCTGCAATTGATGAAGGGCAGGGAATGGCTGAGCAAGTAGCTCATTATGTTAAGGACGAAACGACGAGGCATGAGCCAGAAGCATGTGTGCTAGAGGAGGGCCAGAAGGTAGTCCTGGAGGAAGTGAAGGCGAAGTTCTTGGCATTTGAAAAGGTCGGTTTTGGGAAGACGCACGCGGAGAAACACGGAATAGAATGGGCAGCAGAGCGATCGATAGCTGATCGTGTAGAGTGGGCGTGGCCTACGTTGGGCGCGTCAGAATGGGGGCAACGCTCGAAAACAACATCCTGACCCATGCATATGAACATTTGAGCCACTTTCCTTGTCGGGCCGGGATGAAATCTTCGTGCCGGTGTTGCATCTGGGTCTGGCGGCCGATTAATTTCATAAGAAAAAGTCAGTGTGACCGTGGTCGGCGAAGAAGAAAAGGCACAGATTAGGCAATGGGCCGATAGTTCGGCCAGATTGCATAGGAGAGAGAGCGAGTATAAGAGTGCATGAGTGAGAGAGTAGGGCTTTTTTTTGGTATGCGTGGGCGGCTTGCCGAATGCACCGAAAACTGGGTCAATGCCAAGGGCGATCGGCCGTTGACTTGCGAAACCGTTGCGTATGCAGAGAGAGAGAGCAAACAAAAATTTGGCATAGCAACAGGCTGATTTTTCTGCAAGCGGGAGTGGTGTCTGAAGCTCGAACGCAGAAGGAAGCGTTGGGAGCTTGGCCGGCGGCGGGTTTTGTTTCGAGTGCGGTATACGCAAATATATATATGTACATTTTTATATGTATACAGTTTTGGTGTTGACTCTGTTTTTTTGTGGTGGCTTTGTTTTGATTAGTGCCGTGTCAAAAACCTTATGTTAAGTGTATAATACAACATACATATGTTATGCACATTAATACAAATATAAATACGCATACACATATATACACAGTGCAGTGGCAGCAACAACAACAACAATATACCAAACAGCCACAAGTTGGCAACACCCAAATCACAATTTAAACGATCAAAACAAAGCGAAATAATCACATATACATACACATATGCGCACAATTAAAACATAAATTAAAGTTCACACCAACGAACACACAACAACACAATAAATAAAAGCTCGCCTTAACACACGCACGCACACACGAAGAATAGCCACAGCGACAACAGCCGTAGCAGCTGTGCAACGACAGCGGCGACGTCAGCGACCCCTGCAGTGCATTTACATTTCGTCGATCAGCTGCGTTAATCCCGGGGTGAGCCGTATCACTTTCATTTTCACTGGACCGGCGGCGTATTATTTATTATTATTTGTTACTTTATTTATGCTTTGTTAACGTCAAATCGAGCTATTATCTTGTTCTGTTAAATTTAGTTATTTATTATTTATTCATTTTGTTTACTTTATTTATTTGTTAATTATTTATTATCATTTAATTCAATTATTTATTTTATTATTATTTATTAATTTTGATGTTAACGAAAATCCATTATTCATTTTGTTTAATTTATTATTTATTAATTTTGTTTAATTTATTTATTTACTCAAACTGTTGCATTTGTTAATTAATTTTCACTTTAATGTTTCTGTTGATTTCGTTTGGTTTAGTTATTTATGATTTTCGTATATTCTTTATGATTTAAATTTCGCCATCGGTCCTGCACATAGACATACCTACATATATATATATATTCTTCCCTACAGGTCCCTGATTTCCCACAGAGCTCTGCAGGTTTTATTAGGCCCCTGTAGCGTGAATTCCTGAATAAAAACTAAATAATAAAAGCGAGTACAAAGAAATAATGCGAACAAATAAGTAAAAACACCAGACAGATCAAGGGAAAGTAAAGAAACTGAAATATATTTACAAATTTGTTAATTAAAAATTAAACATGATAGGGCTTAATTATAATAAATATTAATAAGCTAAAACGAAAATAATGTGCGAGTAGAGAATTTATTGTGGGAGGGGGATCGCATCGTCATGGAGTAGGATAGCCGTCAGAAAACATTTATGTTGGGTGGCGCAACAAATTTTGAATTTAAAGTTGCCGCCACCGGTAGGGTGGGTACGCTGCGGTATAAGAGCAAAGCCGCCGATATGTGTGTCCGATATTTGTGTTGTTTTTTTTGCGATGTTTGTGTCGTGCTTAGTTTCGTGAATCGTTGAGAGTGTGAGTCGATGATTGTGATTGTGCGGCTCGGCGGGCAATTGGTTAACAACCCACCCTGAGGTGACAAAGCTAGCCGGCGTTGCCCCACGGAACCAAGCCGAGTCGTAACACAAATAATTCTAATTCTAACAAATAATTTATACTTATGCAAACAAAAATGATACTTAAGCAATCACATTCCATCTTTCCATTTTAAATGACAAGTTTATTGAGATTGTTTAAGCGTCGTTTTTCATTTTCATGAGCTTAATTTCTCTGCAAGAATATAATATCGATATCATTATATCGTTAGCTACCCCATCGCTAATTTCATTTAACCGCGCATCAACCGTGTATAAACGCAAACATTCAAAGGCAACAAAAAAATGTATCAAAACCATTTTTCGCAGTGGCCAACGCCACGACCTCAATGGCAGCCACAACATCAACAGCCGCAACCGTGGATGTCGATGTGCGGAGCTGCATATGGGGTCCAACAACAACGACAACTATCAATGCCACAGCAGATTTCTGAAGATCAGCCACAACAACTTCTACACAAACAACAAAGACAACAACAGCGCCATAACCAAGAACATCAACTACCACTACTACAACAACAACAACAACAGCAACCACAGCAACCAAAAGAACAAAAGCAACAACAGGCAAAAAACAAGAAGCTGTTGAAACACAATAAAACGGAGCACCAGCTTAAACTAAAGCAAAAAAAACATCAATCAAATAATCAAAACACTAAATAATATAAACATAAATATAAAAAAGATGCAAGTCAATCAAAATAAGTTGCAGGATAATATAAATGAAATAAATAAAAAATTAAATAATCTAGAAAAAAAGGTGATCCATTTCCAGCCTCAGTCTCTGTCCCAACCACATCCCCAACTCCATTCCCAACCTCATATCCCCTTCCAGCCCCACCTTTAAATTGAAAAAATAACAAAATGACAATGATATTAATAAATAATAATAAGAATAATAAACACAAAAATAATAAAGATAATAATAATAAACAATAAAAATAATAATAATAATAAATAAATAATAAATAAATAATAATAATCATAATCCTAATAACAACAATAATCATAATAATAATTATAATAATGTTGATGCCAGATTTCATGGTCCGTCACGATCGACATTTTGCGCAGAACCATGATATTCTGTTTCACCAAATTCCACTTATGACTATACAACTATGTTGTGAGAGTTGTAATTCTCTCTCTCTCTTTCCATGTTAAGTAACATAGATATGTATTAGATTTTAAGACCACTCTTGTAACATACATGATATGCACTAGAAGTGTTTTCTCCTGTGTTCGTGAAAATACATACTTATCTACATACATACAAACTACCGCCACAGCACACGAAGTGTTTAACGTGAAATAAATCCAATTATATTTAAAGTGAAAAGTGCCTTTACTTTCTTCACCGCCTCCGCCACAAACATTGGTCCTTCGAGCCGGATTTCCTTCCTGACTCGCCCCAGCTAGTTCCTTGGCAAAAAAAAGAGATAAGTAATTGCACTCTCATTTTGTATTCTTATATGAAAAAATACTTACATGCCGACATACATACATAGCCGCCATATTATTACATATTCCAATAAAAGGTATATGTATGTATGTCTCCTTCGAATTTGTCCAAAATTGTGTCCAGCATCCGCTTATAAAGTCCAAGTCAGACTATAAAATCCTACAAGAAGAATCATATGGTCAATATAAAATAAATACATTAATTTTCTATTGACGTATGTATGTATGTACATACTTACATGGTCCATTCCCACAGTTTCGTTCTCCATTGCAGCATATACGGCAAATACACCACATAATAATATTTTACCCTAAATATTATTCACAATTTTCTACGATATTCTCGTTTTGCAATATATTTTATCCTAAATATTATTGCATTTGTCAAATCCTCCTACTCTGCGACATACATACATATGTACTTACATATTACATGCACATATTGACATATGTACATACGTACATATGTAAGGGTTGATTATTTCCACTTCCAATAAGCACAACATATTTTATATCTACATATTCAATATTTATCCTGCATGTATATTATATTAAACTAACACATATATACAAACATTTATACATTTATAACATTACTAGGGGGCTACGCCCCCTGCTCGCTTCGCTCGCCAACCCCCAGCTCGCTTCGCTCGCAACATTGTCTTTAGTTGTCCGGTTTAAAAAATTTACATAATATTCGCCCCCTGCTCGCTTCGCTCGCCAACCCGCAGCTCGCTTCGCTCGCAACATTGTATTTAGTTGCCCGTTTTAACAAATTTATATAATACTAGGGGGCTACGCCCCCTGCTCGCTTCGCTCGCCAACCCCCAGCTCGCTTCGCTCGCAACATTGTCTTTAGTTGTCCGGTTTAAAAAATTTACATAATATTCGCCCCCTGCTCGCTTCGCTCGCCAACCCGCAGCTCGCTTCGCTCGCAACATTGTATTTAGTTGCCCGTTTTAACAAATTTATATAATATAGCATTTTTTCTAAAAAAAACCGGAAATATTTAGCTTCCGCTGTCCGCTGCCTTAATTTTTTTCCTTGCAATTGAACTTTGGCTAAAAAGTCGGATTTGGTGATTTAGCGGGAAAAAGCTAAATTTGGCGGGAAAAAGCTAAATTTGGCGAGAAAAGCTAAATTAAGAGAATTTGTCAAAATTTGGCAAGAAGAGTTAATCTAAAAGTTTTGTTAGGATATCTCCGATTGCATCCGATTGTTCCTATGGCAGCTATATGATATAGTCATCCGACTTTGACCAAATTTGGTCAGAATGTAAGAGACAGCCCCAATCATACAATCTGTGAGTTTGGTTGAGATATCTTAAGAAACAAAAAAGTTTTTCATACTAAAGGTGTTTTTCATCGGATTGTTCCTATGGCAGCTATAAGATATAGTCATTCCACTTTGACCAAATTTGGTCAGAATGTAAGAGACAGTACCAAACATATAATCTGTGAGTTTGGTTGAGATATCTTAAAAAACAAAAAAGTTTTTCATACTAAAGGTGTTTTTCATCGGATTGTTCCTATGGCAGCTATAAGATATAGTCATTCCACTTTGACCAAATTTGGTCAGAATGTAAGAGACAGTACCAAACATATAATCTGTGAGTTTGGTTGAGATATCTTAAGAAACAAAAAAGTTTTTCATACTAAAGGTGTTTTTCATCGGATTGTTCCTATGGCAGCTATAAGATATAGTCATTCCACTTTGACCAAATTTGGTCAGAATGTAAGAGACAGTACCAAACATATAATCTGTGAGTTTGGTTGAGATATCTTAAGAAACAAAAAAGTTTTTCATACTAAAGGTGTTTTTCATCGGATTGTTCCTATGGCAGCTATAAGATATAGTCATTCCACTTTGACCAAATTTGGTCAGAATGTAAGAGATAGTACCAAACATATAATCTGTGAGTTTGGTTGAGATATCTTAAGAAACAAAAAAGTTTTTCATACTAAGCAATTCCGTGACCTTTGACCCCGATTTGACCCACTTAGAGGTCGAATTTTGCAAAACGCCGTCTTATTGCACGATGAAATTATCTCACCTATGTTGTGTGAAAATTTCAGCTCTCTATCTCTTACCGTTTGGGCTGCACGTTGATTCTCAGTCAGTCAGTCAGTCAGTCAGTGAGTCAGTGAGTCAGTCAGTCAGGACAAAGAGTTTTATATATATAGATAGCATTTTTTCTAAAAAAAACCGGAAATATTTAGCTTCCGCTGTCCGCTGCCTTAATTTTTTTCCTTGCAATTGAACTTTGGCTAAAAAGTCGGATTTGGTGATTTAGCGGGAAAAAGCTAAATTTGGCGGGAAAAAGCTAAATTTGGCGAGAAAAGCTAAATTAAGAGAATTTGTCAAAATTTGGCAAGAAGAGTTAATCTAAAAGTTTTGTTAGGATATCTCCGATTGCATCCGATTGTTCCTATGGCAGCTATATGATATAGTCATCCGACTTTGACCAAATTTGGTCAGAATGTAAGAGACAGCCCCAATCATACAATCTGTGAGTTTGGTTGAGATATCTTAAGAAACAAAAAAGTTTTTCATACTAAAGGTGTTTTTCATCGGATTGTTCCTATGGCAGCTATAAGATATAGTCATTCCACTTTGACCAAATTTGGTCAGAATGTAAGAGACAGTACCAAACATATAATCTGTGAGTTTGGTTGAGATATCTTAAAAAACAAAAAAGTTTTTCATACTAAAGGTGTTTTTCATCGGATTGTTCCTATGGCAGCTATAAGATATAGTCATTCCACTTTGACCAAATTTGGTCAGAATGTAAGAGACAGTACCAAACATATAATCTGTGAGTTTGGTTGAGATATCTTAAGAAACAAAAAAGTTTTTCATACTAAAGGTGTTTTTCATCGGATTGTTCCTATGGCAGCTATAAGATATAGTCATTCCACTTTGACCAAATTTGGTCAGAATGTAAGAGACAGTACCAAACATATAATCTGTGAGTTTGGTTGAGATATCTTAAGAAACAAAAAAGTTTTTCATACTAAAGGTGTTTTTCATCGGATTGTTCCTATGGCAGCTATAAGATATAGTCATTCCACTTTGACCAAATTTGGTCAGAATGTAAGAGATAGTACCAAACATATAATCTGTGAGTTTGGTTGAGATATCTTAAGAAACAAAAAAGTTTTTCATACTAAGCAATTCCGTGACCTTTGACCCCGATTTGACCCACTTAGAGGTCGAATTTTGCAAAACGCCGTCTTATTGCACGATGAAATTATCTCACCTATGTTGTGTGAAAATTTCAGCTCTCTATCTCTTACCGTTTGGGCTGCACGTTGATTCTCAGTCAGTCAGTCAGTCAGTCAGTGAGTCAGTGAGTCAGTCAGTCAGGACAAAGAGTTTTATATATATAGATAGCATTTTTTCTAAAAAAAACCGGAAATATTTAGCTTCCGCTGTCCGCTGCCTTAATTTTTTTCCTTGCAATTGAACTTTGGCTAAAAAGTCGGATTTGGTGATTTAGCGGGAAAAAGCTAAATTTGGCGGGAAATAGCTAAATTTGGCGAGAAAAGCTAAATTAAGAGAATTTGTCAAAATTTGGCAAGAAGAGTTAATCTAAAAGTTTTGTTAGGATATCTCCGATTGCATCCGATTGTTCCTATGGCAGCTATATGATATAGTCATCCGACTTTGACCAAATTTGGTCAGAATGTAAGAGACAGCCCCAATCATACAATCTGTGAGTTTGGTTGAGATATCTTAAGAAACAAAAAAGTTTTTCATACTAAAGGTGTTTTTCATCGGATTGTTCCTATGGCAGCTATAAGATATAGTCATTCCACTTTGACCAAATTTGGTCAGAATGTAAGAGACAGTACCAAACATATAATCTGTGAGTTTGGTTGAGATATCTTAAAAAACAAAAAAGTTTTTCATACTAAAGGTGTTTTTCATCGGATTGTTCCTATGGCAGCTATAAGATATAGTCATTCCACTTTGACCAAATTTGGTCAGAATGTAAGAGACAGTACCAAACATATAATCTGTGAGTTTGGTTGAGATATCTTAAGAAACAAAAAAGTTTTTCATACTAAAGGTGTTTTTCATCGGATTGTTCCTATGGCAGCTATAAGATATAGTCATTCCACTTTGACCAAATTTGGTCAGAATGTAAGAGACAGTACCAAACATATAATCTGTGAGTTTGGTTGAGATATCTTAAGAAACAAAAAAGTTTTTCATACTAAAGGTGTTTTTCATCGGATTGTTCCTATGGCAGCTATAAGATATAGTCATTCCACTTTGACCAAATTTGGTCAGAATGTAAGAGATAGTACCAAACATATAATCTGTGAGTTTGGTTGAGATATCTTAAGAAACAAAAAAGTTTTTCATACTAAGCAATTCCGTGACCTTTGACCCCGATTTGACCCACTTAGAGGTCGAATTTTGCAAAACGCCGTCTTATTGCACGATGAAATTATCTCACCTATGTTGTGTGAAAATTTCAGCTCTCTATCTCTTACCGTTTGGGCTGCACGTTGATTCTCAGTCAGTCAGTCAGTCAGTCAGTGAGTCAGTGAGTCAGTCAGTCAGGACAAAGAGTTTTATATATATAGATAGCATTTTTTCTAAAAAAAACCGGAAATATTTAGCTTCCGCTGTCCGCTGCCTTAATTTTTTTCCTTGCAATTGAACTTTGGCTAAAAAGTCGGATTTGGTGATTTAGCGGGAAAAAGCTAAATTTGGCGGGAAAAAGCTAAATTTGGCGAGAAAAGCTAAATTAAGAGAATTTGTCAAAATTTGGCAAGAAGAGTTAATCTAAAAGTTTTGTTAGGATATCTCCGATTGCATCCGATTGTTCCTATGGCAGCTATATGATATAGTCATCCGACTTTGACCAAATTTGGTCAGAATGTAAGAGACAGCCCCAATCATACAATCTGTGAGTTTGGTTGAGATATCTTAAGAAACAAAAAAGTTTTTCATACTAAAGGTGTTTTTCATCGGATTGTTCCTATGGCAGCTATAAGATATAGTCATTCCACTTTGACCAAATTTGGTCAGAATGTAAGAGACAGTACCAAACATATAATCTGTGAGTTTGGTTGAGATATCTTAAAAAACAAAAAAGTTTTTCATACTAAAGGTGTTTTTCATCGGATTGTTCCTATGGCAGCTATAAGATATAGTCATTCCACTTTGACCAAATTTGGTCAGAATGTAAGAGACAGTACCAAACATATAATCTGTGAGTTTGGTTGAGATATCTTAAGAAACAAAAAAGTTTTTCATACTAAAGGTGTTTTTCATCGGATTGTTCCTATGGCAGCTATAAGATATAGTCATTCCACTTTGACCAAATTTGGTCAGAATGTAAGAGACAGTACCAAACATATAATCTGTGAGTTTGGTTGAGATATCTTAAGAAACAAAAAAGTTTTTCATACTAAAGGTGTTTTTCATCGGATTGTTCCTATGGCAGCTATAAGATATAGTCATTCCACTTTGACAAAATTTGGTCAGAATGTAAGAGATAGTACCAAACATATAATCTGTGAGTTTGGTTGAGATATCTTAAGAAACAAAAAAGTTTTTCATACTAAGCAATTCCGTGACCTTTGACCCCGATTTGACCCACTTAGAGGTCGAATTTTGCAAAACGCCGTCTTATTGCACGATGAAATTATCTCACCTATGTTGTGTGAAAATTTCAGCTCTCTATCTCTTACCGTTTGGGCTGCACGTTGATTCTCAGTCAGTCAGTCAGTCAGTCAGTGAGTCAGTGAGTCAGTCAGTCAGGACAAAGAGTTTTATATATATAGATAGCATTTTTTCTAAAAAAAACCGGAAATATTTAGCTTCCGCTGTCCGCTGCCTTAATTTTTTTCCTTGCAATTGAACTTTGGCTAAAAAGTCGGATTTGGTGATTTAGCGGGAAAAAGCTAAATTTGGCGGGAAAAAGCTAAATTTGGCGAGAAAAGCTAAATTAAGAGAATTTGTCAAAATTTGGCAAGAAGAGTTAATCTAAAAGTTTTGTTAGGATATCTCCGATTGCATCCGATTGTTCCTATGGCAGCTATATGATATAGTCATCCGACTTTGACCAAATTTGGTCAGAATGTAAGAGACAGCCCCAATCATACAATCTGTGAGTTTGGTTGAGATATCTTAAGAAACAAAAAAGTTTTTCATACTAAAGGTGTTTTTCATCGGATTGTTCCTATGGCAGCTATAAGATATAGTCATTCCACTTTGACCAAATTTGGTCAGAATGTAAGAGACAGTACCAAACATATAATCTGTGAGTTTGGTTGAGATATCTTAAAAAACAAAAAAGTTTTTCATACTAAAGGTGTTTTTCATCGGATTGTTCCTATGGCAGCTATAAGATATAGTCATTCCACTTTGACCAAATTTGGTCAGAATGTAAGAGACAGTACCAAACATATAATCTGTGAGTTTGGTTGAGATATCTTAAGAAACAAAAAAGTTTTTCATACTAAAGGTGTTTTTCATCGGATTGTTCCTATGGCAGCTATAAGATATAGTCATTCCACTTTGACCAAATTTGGTCAGAATGTAAGAGACAGTACCAAACATATAATCTGTGAGTTTGGTTGAGATATCTTAAGAAACAAAAAAGTTTTTCATACTAAAGGTGTTTTTCATCGGATTGTTCCTATGGCAGCTATAAGATATAGTCATTCCACTTTGACAAAATTTGGTCAGAATGTAAGAGATAGTACCAAACATATAATCTGTGAGTTTGGTTGAGATATCTTAAGAAACAAAAAAGTTTTTCATACTAAGCAATTCCGTGACCTTTGACCCCGATTTGACCCACTTAGAGGTCGAATTTTGCAAAACGCCGTCTTATTGCACGATGAAATTATCTCACCTATGTTGTGTGAAAATTTCAGCTCTCTATCTCTTACCGTTTGGGCTGCACGTTGATTCTCAGTCAGTCAGTCAGTCAGTCAGTGAGTCAGTGAGTCAGTCAGTCAGGACAAAGAGTTTTATATATATAGATAGCATTTTTTCTAAAAAAAACCGGAAATATTTAGCTTCCGCTGTCCGCTGCCTTAATTTTTTTCCTTGCAATTGAACTTTGGCTAAAAAGTCGGATTTGGTGATTTAGCGGGAAAAAGCTAAATTTGGCGGGAAAAAGCTAAATTTGGCGAGAAAAGCTAAATTAAGAGAATTTGTCAAAATTTGGCAAGAAGAGTTAATCTAAAAGTTTTGTTAGGATATCTCCGATTGCATCCGATTGTTCCTATGGCAGCTATATGATATAGTCATCCGACTTTGACCAAATTTGGTCAGAATGTAAGAGACAGCCCCAATCATACAATCTGTGAGTTTGGTTGAGATATCTTAAGAAACAAAAAAGTTTTTCATACTAAAGGTGTTTTTCATCGGATTGTTCCTATGGCAGCTATAAGATATAGTCATTCCACTTTGACCAAATTTGGTCAGAATGTAAGAGACAGTACCAAACATATAATCTGTGAGTTTGGTTGAGATATCTTAAAAAACAAAAAAGTTTTTCATACTAAAGGTGTTTTTCATCGGATTGTTCCTATGGCAGCTATAAGATATAGTCATTCCACTTTGACCAAATTTGGTCAGAATGTAAGAGACAGTACCAAACATATAATCTGTGAGTTTGGTTGAGATATCTTAAGAAACAAAAAAGTTTTTCATACTAAAGGTGTTTTTCATCGGATTGTTCCTATGGCAGCTATAAGATATAGTCATTCCACTTTGACCAAATTTGGTCAGAATGTAAGAGACAGTACCAAACATATAATCTGTGAGTTTGGTTGAGATATCTTAAGAAACAAAAAAGTTTTTCATACTAAAGGTGTTTTTCATCGGATTGTTCCTATGGCAGCTATAAGATATAGTCATTCCACTTTGACCAAATTTGGTCAGAATGTAAGAGATAGTACCAAACATATAATCTGTGAGTTTGGTTGAGATATCTTAAGAAACAAAAAAGTTTTTCATACTAAGCAATTCCGTGACCTTTGACCCCGATTTGACCCACTTAGAGGTCGAATTTTGCAAAACGCCGTCTTATTGCACGATGAAATTATCTCACCTATGTTGTGTGAAAATTTCAGCTCTCTATCTCTTACCGTTTGGGCTGCACGTTGATTCTCAGTCAGTCAGTCAGTCAGTCAGTGAGTCAGTGAGTCAGTCAGTCAGGACAAAGAGTTTTATATATATAGACTAGGGGGCTACGCCCCCTGCTCGCTTCGCTCGCAACATTGTCTTTAGTTGTCCGGTTTAAAAAATTTACATAATATTCGCCCCCTGCTCGCTTCGCTCGCCAACCCGCAGCTCGCTTCGCTCGCAACATTGTATTTAGTTGCCCGTTTTAACAAATTTATATAATACTAGGGGGCTACGCCCCCTGCTCGCTTCGCTCGCCAACCCCCAGCTCGCTTCGCTCGCAACATTGTCTTTAGTTGTCCGGTTTAAAAAATTTACATAATATTCGCCCCCTGCTCGCTTCGCTCGCCAACCCGCAGCTCGCTTCGCTCGCAACATTGTATTTAGTTGCCCGTTTTAACAAATTTATATAATACTAGGGGGCTACGCCCCCTGCTCGCTTCGCTCGCAACATTGTCTTTAGTTGTCCGGTTTAAAAAATTTACATAATATTCGCCCCCTGCTCGCTTCGCTCGCCAACCCGCAGCTCGCTTCGCTCGCAACATTGTATTTAGTTGCCCGTTTTAACAAATTTATATAATATAGCATTTTTTCTAAAAAAAACCGGAAATATTTAGCTTCCGCTGTCCGCTGCCTTAATTTTTTTCCTTGCAATTGAACTTTGGCTAAAAAGTCGGATTTGGTGATTTAGCGGGAAAAAGCTAAATTTGGCGGGAAAAAGCTAAATTTGGCGAGAAAAGCTAAATTAAGAGAATTTGTCAAAATTTGGCAAGAAGAGTTAATCTAAAAGTTTTGTTAGGATATCTCCGATTGCATCCGATTGTTCCTATGGCAGCTATATGATATAGTCATCCGACTTTGACCAAATTTGGTCAGAATGTAAGAGACAGCCCCAATCATACAATCTGTGAGTTTGGTTGAGATATCTTAAGAAACAAAAAAGTTTTTCATACTAAAGGTGTTTTTCATCGGATTGTTCCTATGGCAGCTATAAGATATAGTCATTCCACTTTGACCAAATTTGGTCAGAATGTAAGAGACAGTACCAAACATATAATCTGTGAGTTTGGTTGAGATATCTTAAAAAACAAAAAAGTTTTTCATACTAAAGGTGTTTTTCATCGGATTGTTCCTATGGCAGCTATAAGATATAGTCATTCCACTTTGACCAAATTTGGTCAGAATGTAAGAGACAGTACCAAACATATAATCTGTGAGTTTGGTTGAGATATCTTAAGAAACAAAAAAGTTTTTCATACTAAAGGTGTTTTTCATCGGATTGTTCCTATGGCAGCTATAAGATATAGTCATTCCACTTTGACCAAATTTGGTCAGAATGTAAGAGACAGTACCAAACATATAATCTGTGAGTTTGGTTGAGATATCTTAAGAAACAAAAAAGTTTTTCATACTAAAGGTGTTTTTCATCGGATTGTTCCTATGGCAGCTATAAGATATAGTCATTCCACTTTGACCAAATTTGGTCAGAATGTAAGAGATAGTACCAAACATATAATCTGTGAGTTTGGTTGAGATATCTTAAGAAACAAAAAAGTTTTTCATACTAAGCAATTCCGTGACCTTTGACCCCGATTTGACCCACTTAGAGGTCGAATTTTGCAAAACGCCGTCTTATTGCACGATGAAATTATCTCACCTATGTTGTGTGAAAATTTCAGCTCTCTATCTCTTACCGTTTGGGCTGCACGTTGATTCTCAGTCAGTCAGTCAGTCAGTCAGTGAGTCAGTGAGTCAGTCAGTCAGGACAAAGAGTTTTATATATATAGATAGCATTTTTTCTAAAAAAACCGGAAATATTTAGCTTCCGCTGTCCGCTGCCTTAATTTTTTTCCTTGCAATTGAACTTTGGCTAAAAAGTCGGATTTGGTGATTTAGCGGGAAAAAGCTAAATTTGGCGGGAAAAAGCTAAATTTGGCGAGAAAAGCTAAATTAAGAGAATTTGTCAAAATTTGGCAAGAAGAGTTAATCTAAAAGTTTTGTTAGGATATCTCCGATTGCATCCGATTGTTCCTATGGCAGCTATATGATATAGTCATCCGACTTTGACCAAATTTGGTCAGAATGTAAGAGACAGCCCCAATCATACAATCTGTGAGTTTGGTTGAGATATCTTAAGAAACAAAAAAGTTTTTCATACTAAAGGTGTTTTTCATCGGATTGTTCCTATGGCAGCTATAAGATATAGTCATTCCACTTTGACCAAATTTGGTCAGAATGTAAGAGACAGTACCAAACATATAATCTGTGAGTTTGGTTGAGATATCTTAAAAAACAAAAAAGTTTTTCATACTAAAGGTGTTTTTCATCGGATTGTTCCTATGGCAGCTATAAGATATAGTCATTCCACTTTGACCAAATTTGGTCAGAATGTAAGAGACAGTACCAAACATATAATCTGTGAGTTTGGTTGAGATATCTTAAGAAACAAAAAAGTTTTTCATACTAAAGGTGTTTTTCATCGGATTGTTCCTATGGCAGCTATAAGATATAGTCATTCCACTTTGACCAAATTTGGTCAGAATGTAAGAGACAGTACCAAACATATAATCTGTGAGTTTGGTTGAGATATCTTAAGAAACAAAAAAGTTTTTCATACTAAAGGTGTTTTTCATCGGATTGTTCCTATGGCAGCTATAAGATATAGTCATTCCACTTTGACCAAATTTGGTCAGAATGTAAGAGATAGTACCAAACATATAATCTGTGAGTTTGGTTGAGATATCTTAAGAAACAAAAAAGTTTTTCATACTAAGCAATTCCGTGACCTTTGACCCCGATTTGACCCACTTAGAGGTCGAATTTTGCAAAACGCCGTCTTATTGCACGATGAAATTATCTCACCTATGTTGTGTGAAAATTTCAGCTCTCTATCTCTTACCGTTTGGGCTGCACGTTGATTCTCAGTCAGTCAGTCAGTCAGTCAGTGAGTCAGTGAGTCAGTCAGTCAGGACAAAGAGTTTTATATATATAGATAGCATTTTTTCTAAAAAAAACCGGAAATATTTAGCTTCCGCTGTCCGCTGCCTTAATTTTTTTCCTTGCAATTGAACTTTGGCTAAAAAGTCGGATTTGGTGATTTAGCGGGAAAAAGCTAAATTTGGCGGGAAATAGCTAAATTTGGCGAGAAAAGCTAAATTAAGAGAATTTGTCAAAATTTGGCAAGAAGAGTTAATCTAAAAGTTTTGTTAGGATATCTCCGATTGCATCCGATTGTTCCTATGGCAGCTATATGATATAGTCATCCGACTTTGACCAAATTTGGTCAGAATGTAAGAGACAGCCCCAATCATACAATCTGTGAGTTTGGTTGAGATATCTTAAGAAACAAAAAAGTTTTTCATACTAAAGGTGTTTTTCATCGGATTGTTCCTATGGCAGCTATAAGATATAGTCATTCCACTTTGACCAAATTTGGTCAGAATGTAAGAGACAGTACCAAACATATAATCTGTGAGTTTGGTTGAGATATCTTAAAAAACAAAAAAGTTTTTCATACTAAAGGTGTTTTTCATCGGATTGTTCCTATGGCAGCTATAAGATATAGTCATTCCACTTTGACCAAATTTGGTCAGAATGTAAGAGACAGTACCAAACATATAATCTGTGAGTTTGGTTGAGATATCTTAAGAAACAAAAAAGTTTTTCATACTAAAGGTGTTTTTCATCGGATTGTTCCTATGGCAGCTATAAGATATAGTCATTCCACTTTGACCAAATTTGGTCAGAATGTAAGAGACAGTACCAAACATATAATCTGTGAGTTTGGTTGAGATATCTTAAGAAACAAAAAAGTTTTTCATACTAAAGGTGTTTTTCATCGGATTGTTCCTATGGCAGCTATAAGATATAGTCATTCCACTTTGACCAAATTTGGTCAGAATGTAAGAGATAGTACCAAACATATAATCTGTGAGTTTGGTTGAGATATCTTAAGAAACAAAAAAGTTTTTCATACTAAGCAATTCCGTGACCTTTGACCCCGATTTGACCCACTTAGAGGTCGAATTTTGCAAAACGCCGTCTTATTGCACGATGAAATTATCTCACCTATGTTGTGTGAAAATTTCAGCTCTCTATCTCTTACCGTTTGGGCTGCACGTTGATTCTCAGTCAGTCAGTCAGTCAGTCAGTGAGTCAGTGAGTCAGTCAGTCAGGACAAAGAGTTTTATATATATAGATAGCATTTTTTCTAAAAAAAACCGGAAATATTTAGCTTCCGCTGTCCGCTGCCTTAATTTTTTTCCTTGCAATTGAACTTTGGCTAAAAAGTCGGATTTGGTGATTTAGCGGGAAAAAGCTAAATTTGGCGGGAAAAAGCTAAATTTGGCGAGAAAAGCTAAATTAAGAGAATTTGTCAAAATTTGGCAAGAAGAGTTAATCTAAAAGTTTTGTTAGGATATCTCCGATTGCATCCGATTGTTCCTATGGCAGCTATATGATATAGTCATCCGACTTTGACCAAATTTGGTCAGAATGTAAGAGACAGCCCCAATCATACAATCTGTGAGTTTGGTTGAGATATCTTAAGAAACAAAAAAGTTTTTCATACTAAAGGTGTTTTTCATCGGATTGTTCCTATGGCAGCTATAAGATATAGTCATTCCACTTTGACCAAATTTGGTCAGAATGTAAGAGACAGTACCAAACATATAATCTGTGAGTTTGGTTGAGATATCTTAAAAAACAAAAAAGTTTTTCATACTAAAGGTGTTTTTCATCGGATTGTTCCTATGGCAGCTATAAGATATAGTCATTCCACTTTGACCAAATTTGGTCAGAATGTAAGAGACAGTACCAAACATATAATCTGTGAGTTTGGTTGAGATATCTTAAGAAACAAAAAAGTTTTTCATACTAAAGGTGTTTTTCATCGGATTGTTCCTATGGCAGCTATAAGATATAGTCATTCCACTTTGACCAAATTTGGTCAGAATGTAAGAGACAGTACCAAACATATAATCTGTGAGTTTGGTTGAGATATCTTAAAAAACAAAAAAGTTTTTCATACTAAAGGTGTTTTTCATCGGATTGTTCCTATGGCAGCTATAAGATATAGTCATTCCACTTTGACCAAATTTGGTCAGAATGTAAGAGACAGTACCAAACATATAATCTGTGAGTTTGGTTGAGATATCTTAAGAAACAAAAAAGTTTTTCATACTAAAGGTGTTTTTCATCGGATTGTTCCTATGGCAGCTATAAGATATAGTCATTCCACTTTGACCAAATTTGGTCAGAATGTAAGAGACAGTACCAAACATATAATCTGTGAGTTTGGTTGAGATATCTTAAAAAACAAAAAAGTTTTTCATACTAAAGGTGTTTTTCATCGGATTGTTCCTATGGCAGCTATAAGATATAGTCATTCCACTTTGACCAAATTTGGTCAGAATGTAAGAGACAGTACCAAACATATAATCTGTGAGTTTGGTTGAGATATCTTAAGAAACAAAAAAGTTTTTCATACTAAAGGTGTTTTTCATCGGATTGTTCCTATGGCAGCTATAAGATATAGTCATTCCACTTTGACCAAATTTGGTCAGAATGTAAGAGATAGTACCAAACATATAATCTGTGAGTTTGGTTGAGATATCTTAAGAAACAAAAAAGTTTTTCATACTAAGCAATTCCGTGACCTTTGACCCCGATTTGACCCACTTAGAGGTCGAATTTTGCAAAACGCCGTCTTATTGCACGATGAAATTATCTCACCTATGTTGTGTGAAAATTTCAGCTCTCTATCTCTTACCGTTTGGGCTGCACGTTGATTCTCAGTCAGTCAGTCAGTCAGTCAGTGAGTCAGTGAGTCAGTCAGTCAGGACAAAGAGTTTTATATATATAGATAGCATTTTTTCTAAAAAAAACCGGAAATATTTAGCTTCCGCTGTCCGCTGCCTTAATTTTTTTCCTTGCAATTGAACTTTGGCTAAAAAGTCGGATTTGGTGATTTAGCGGGAAAAAGCTAAATTTGGCGGGAAAAAGCTAAATTTGGCGAGAAAAGCTAAATTAAGAGAATTTGTCAAAATTTGGCAAGAAGAGTTAATCTAAAAGTTTTGTTAGGATATCTCCGATTGCATCCGATTGTTCCTATGGCAGCTATATGATATAGTCATCCGACTTTGACCAAATTTGGTCAGAATGTAAGAGACAGCCCCAATCATACAATCTGTGAGTTTGGTTGAGATATCTTAAGAAACAAAAAAGTTTTTCATACTAAAGGTGTTTTTCATCGGATTGTTCCTATGGCAGCTATAAGATATAGTCATTCCACTTTGACCAAATTTGGTCAGAATGTAAGAGACAGTACCAAACATATAATCTGTGAGTTTGGTTGAGATATCTTAAAAAACAAAAAAGTTTTTCATACTAAAGGTGTTTTTCATCGGATTGTTCCTATGGCAGCTATAAGATATAGTCATTCCACTTTGACCAAATTTGGTCAGAATGTAAGAGACAGTACCAAACATATAATCTGTGAGTTTGGTTGAGATATCTTAAGAAACAAAAAAGTTTTTCATACTAAAGGTGTTTTTCATCGGATTGTTCCTATGGCAGCTATAAGATATAGTCATTCCACTTTGACCAAATTTGGTCAGAATGTAAGAGACAGTACCAAACATATAATCTGTGAGTTTGGTTGAGATATCTTAAGAAACAAAAAAGTTTTTCATACTAAAGGTGTTTTTCATCGGATTGTTCCTATGGCAGCTATAAGATATAGTCATTCCACTTTGACCAAATTTGGTCAGAATGTAAGAGATAGTACCAAACATATAATCTGTGAGTTTGGTTGAGATATCTTAAGAAACAAAAAAGTTTTTCATACTAAGCAATTCCGTGACCTTTGACCCCGATTTGACCCACTTAGAGGTCGAATTTTGCAAAACGCCGTCTTATTGCACGATGAAATTATCTCACCTATGTTGTGTGAAAATTTCAGCTCTCTATCTCTTACCGTTTGGGCTGCACGTTGATTCTCAGTCAGTCAGTCAGTCAGTCAGTGAGTCAGTGAGTCAGTCAGTCAGGACAAAGAGTTTTATATATATAGATAGCATTTTTTCTAAAAAAAACCGGAAATATTTAGCTTCCGCTGTCCGCTGCCTTAATTTTTTTCCTTGCAATTGAACTTTGGCTAAAAAGTCGGATTTGGTGATTTAGCGGGAAAAAGCTAAATTTGGCGGGAAAAAGCTAAATTTGGCGAGAAAAGCTAAATTAAGAGAATTTGTCAAAATTTGGCAAGAAGAGTTAATCTAAAAGTTTTGTTAGGATATCTCCGATTGCATCCGATTGTTCCTATGGCAGCTATATGATATAGTCATCCGACTTTGACCAAATTTGGTCAGAATGTAAGAGACAGCCCCAATCATACAATCTGTGAGTTTGGTTGAGATATCTTAAGAAACAAAAAAGTTTTTCATACTAAAGGTGTTTTTCATCGGATTGTTCCTATGGCAGCTATAAGATATAGTCATTCCACTTTGACCAAATTTGGTCAGAATGTAAGAGACAGTACCAAACATATAATCTGTGAGTTTGGTTGAGATATCTTAAAAAACAAAAAAGTTTTTCATACTAAAGGTGTTTTTCATCGGATTGTTCCTATGGCAGCTATAAGATATAGTCATTCCACTTTGACCAAATTTGGTCAGAATGTAAGAGACAGTACCAAACATATAATCTGTGAGTTTGGTTGAGATATCTTAAGAAACAAAAAAGTTTTTCATACTAAAGGTGTTTTTCATCGGATTGTTCCTATGGCAGCTATAAGATATAGTCATTCCACTTTGACCAAATTTGGTCAGAATGTAAGAGACAGTACCAAACATATAATCTGTGAGTTTGGTTGAGATATCTTAAGAAACAAAAAAGTTTTTCATACTAAAGGTGTTTTTCATCGGATTGTTCCTATGGCAGCTATAAGATATAGTCATTCCACTTTGACCAAATTTGGTCAGAATGTAAGAGATAGTACCAAACATATAATCTGTGAGTTTGGTTGAGATATCTTAAGAAACAAAAAAGTTTTTCATACTAAGCAATTCCGTGACCTTTGACCCCGATTTGACCCACTTAGAGGTCGAATTTTGCAAAACGCCGTCTTATTGCACGATGAAATTATCTCACCTATGTTGTGTGAAAATTTCAGCTCTCTATCTCTTACCGTTTGGGCTGCACGTTGATTCTCAGTCAGTCAGTCAGTCAGTCAGTGAGTCAGTGAGTCAGTCAGTCAGGACAAAGAGTTTTATATATATAGATATATAACATTTTTTCTTTAAAAAAAAAAACGGAAATATTTAGCTTCCGCTGTCCGCTGCCTTAATTTTTTTCCTTGCAGTTGAACTTTGGCTAAAAAGTCGAATTTGGTGATTTAGCGGGAAAAAACTAAATTTGGCGGAAAAAAGCTAAATTTGGCGGGAAAAAGCTAAATTAAGAGAATTTGTCAAAATTTGGCAAGAAGAGTTAATCTAAAAGTTTTGTTAGGATATCTCCGATTGCATCCGATTGTTCCTATGGCAGCTATATGATATAGTCATCCGACTTTGACCAAATTTGGTCAGAATGTAAGAGACACCCCCAATCATACAATCTGTGAGTTTGGTTGAGATATCTTAAAAAACAAAAAAGTTTTTCATACTAAAGGTTTTTTCATCGGATTGTTCCTATGGCAGCTATAAGATATAGTCATTCCACTTTCACCAAATTTGGTCAGAATGTAAGAGACAGTACCAAACATGTAATCTGTGAGTTTGGTTAAGATATCTTAAGAAACAAAAAAGTTTTTCATACTAAAGGTGTTTTTCATCGGATTGTTCCAATGGCAGCTATATGATATAGTCATCCGACTTTGACCAAATTTGGTCAGAATGTAAGAGACAGCCCCAATCATACAATCTGTGAGTTTGGTTGTGATATCTTAAGAAACAAAAAAGTTTTTCATACTAAAGGTGTTTTTCATCGGATTGTTCCTATGGCAGCTATAAGATATAGTCATTCCACTTTGACCAAATTTGGTCAGAATGTAAGAGACAGTACCAAACATGTAATCTGTGAGTTTGGTTAAGATATCTTAAGAAACAAAAAAGTTTTTCATACTAAAGGTTTTTTCATCGGATTGTTCCTATGGCAGCTATAAGATATAGTCATTCCACTTTCACCAAATTTGGTCAGAATGTAAGAGACAGTACCAAACATGTAATCTGTGAGTTTGGTTAAGATATCTTAAGAAACAAAAAAGTTTTTCATACTAAAGGTGTTTTTCATCGGATTGTTCCAATGGCAGCTATATGATATAGTCATCCGACTTTGACCAAATTTGGTCAGAATGTAAGAGACAGCCCCAATCATACAATCTGTGAGTTTGGTTGTGATATCTTAAGAAACAAAAAAGTTTTTCATACTAAAGGTGTTTTTCATCGGATTGTTCCTATGGCAGCTATAAGATATAGTCATTCCACTTTGACCAAATTTGGTCAGAATGTAAGAGACAGTACCAAACATATAATCTGTGAGTTTGGTTGAGATATCTTAAGAAACAAAAAAGTTTTTCATACTAAGCAATTCCGTGACCTTTGACCCCGATTTGACCCACTTAGAGGTCGAATTTCGCAAAACGCCGTCTTATTGCACGATGAAATTATCTCACCTATGTTGTGTGAAAATTTCAGCTCTCTATCTCTTACCGTTTGGGCTGCACGTTGATTCTCAGTCAGTCAGTCAGTCAGTCAGTCAGTCAGTCAGTCAGTCAGTCAGTCAGTCAGTCAGTCAGTCAGTCAGTCAGGACAAAGAGTTTTATATATATAGATAACATTTTTTCTTTAAAAAAAAACGGAAATATTTAGCTTCCGCTGTCCGCTGCCTTAATTTTTTTCCTTGCAATTGAACTTTGGCTAAAAAGTCGGATTTGGTGATTTAGCGGGAAAAAGCTAAATTTGGCGGGAAAAAGCTAAATTTGGCGGGAAAAATCTAAATTAAGAGAATTTGTCAAAATTTGGCAAGAAGAGTTAATCTAAAAGTTTTGTTAGGATATCTCCGATTGCATCCGATTGTTCCTATGGCAGCTATATGATATAGTCATCCGACTTTGACCAAATTTGGTCAGAATGTAAGAGACAGCCCCAATCATACAATCTGTGAGTTTGGTTGAGATATCTTAAGAAACAAAAAAGTTTTTCATACTAAAGGTTTTTTCATCGGATTGTTCCTATGGCAGCTATAAGATATAGTCATTCCACTTTCAGCAAATTTGGTCAGAATGTAAGAGACAGTACCAAACATGTAATCTGTGAGTTTGGTTAAGATATCTTAAGAAACAAAAAAGTTTTTCATACTAAAGGTGTTTTTCATCGGATTGTTCCAATGGCAGCTATATGATATAGTCATCCGACTTTGACCAAATTTGGTCAGAATGTAAGAGACAGCCCCAATCATACAATCTGTGAGTTTGGTTGAGATATCTTAAGAAACAAAAAAGTTTTTCATACTAAAGGTGTTTTTCATCGGATTGTTCCTATGGCAGCTATAAGATATAGTCATGCTACTTTGACCAAATTTGGTCAGAATGTAAAGGACAGTCCCAAACATACAATCTGTGAGTTTGGTTGAAATATTTAAAGAAACAAAAAGTTTTTCATACTAAAGGTGTTTTTCATCCGATTGTTCCTACAGCAGCTATATGATATAGTCATCCGACTTTAAAAAAAGTTTGGTCAGTATGTTAAAGACAGTATTAAACAAACAATCTGCGAGTTTGGTTGATATATCTTAAGAAACAAAAAAGTTTTTCATACTAAAGGTGTTTTTCATACGATTGTTCCTATGGCAGCTATAAGATATAGTCATGCTACTTTGACCAAATTTGGACAGAATGTAAAGGACAGTCCCAAACATACAATCTGTGAGTTTGGTTGAAATATTTAAAGAAACAAAAAAGTTTTTCATACTAAAGGTGTTTTTCATCCGATTGTTCCTATGGCAGCTATAAGATATAGTCATTCCACTTTAACCAAATTTGGTCAGAATGTAAGACACAGTACCAAACATATAATCTGTGAGTTTGGTTGAGATATCTTAAGAAACAAAAAAGTTTTTCATACTAAAGGTGTTTTTCATCGGATTGTTCCTATGGCAGCTATAAGATATAGTCATCCGACTTTGACCAAATTTGGTCAGAATGTAAGAGACAGCCCCAATCATACAATCTGTGAGTTTGGTTGAGATATCTTAAGAACCAAAAA
The DNA here is from genome assembly GCA_963924055.1 of Drosophila limbata. Lineage (NCBI taxonomy): Eukaryota > Metazoa > Arthropoda > Insecta > Diptera > Drosophilidae > Drosophila > Drosophila limbata. The sequence goes on from CAWUOW010000471.1 coordinate 140,628, forward strand.
AGTTTTTCATACTAAAGGTTTTTTCATCGGATTGTTCCTATGGCAGCTATAAGATATAGTCATTCCACATTCACCAAATTTGGTCAGAATGTAAGAGATAGTACCAAACATGTAATCTGTGAGTTTGGTTAAGATATCTTAAGAAACAAAAAAGTTTTTCATACTAAGCAATTCCGTGACCTTTGACCCCGATTTGACCCACTTAGAGGTCGAATTTCGCAAAACGCCGTCTTATTGCACGATGAAATTATCTCACCTATGTTGTGTGAAAATTTCAGCTCTCTATCTCTTACCGTTTGGGCTGCACGTTGATTCTCAGTCAGTCAGTCAGTCAGTCAGTCAGTCAGTCAGTCAGTCAGTCAGTCAGGACAAAGAGTTTTATATATATAGATAACATTTTTTCTTTAAAAAAAAACGGAAATATTTAGCTTCCGCTGTCCGCTGCCTTAATTTTTTTCCTTGCAATTGAACTTTGGCTAAAAAGTCGGATTTGGTGATTTAGCGGGAAAAAGCTAAATTTGGCGGGAAAAAGCTAAATTTGGCGGGAAAAAGCTAAATTAAGAGAATTTGTCAAAATTTGGCAAGAAGAGTTAATCTAAAAGTTTTGTTAGGATATCTCCGATTGCATCCGATTGTTCCTATGGCAGCTATATGATATAGTCATCCGACTTTGACCAAATTTGGTCAGAATGTAAGAGACAGCCCCAATCATACAATCTGTGAGTTTGGTTGAGATATCTTAAGAAACAAAAAAGTTTTTCATACTAAAGGTTTTTTCATCGGATTGTTCCTATGGCAGCTATAAGATATAGTCATCCGACTTTGACCAAATTTGGTCAGAATGTAAGAGACAGCCCCAATCATACAATCTGTGAGTTTGGTTGAGATATCTTAAGAAACAAAAAAGTTTTTCATACTAAAGGTGTTTTTCATCGGATTGTTCCTATGGCAGCTATAAGATATAGTCATGCTACTTTGACCAAATTTGGTCAGAATGTAAAGGACAGTCCCAAACATACAATCTGTGAGTTTGGTTGAAATATTTAAAGAAACAAAAAGTTTTTCATACTAAAGGTGTTTTTCATCCGATTGTTCCTACAGCAGCTATATGATATAGTCATCCGACTTTAAAAAAAGTTTGGTCAGTATGTTAAAGACAGTATTAAACAAACAATCTGCGAGTTTGGTTGATATATCTTAAGAAACAAAAAAGTTTTTCATACTAAAGGTGTTTTTCATACGATTGTTCCTATGGCAGCTATAAGATATAGTCATGCTACTTTGACCAAATTTGGACAGAATGTAAAGGACAGTCCCAAACATACAATCTGTGAGTTTGGTTGAAATATTTAAAGAAACAAAAAAGTTTTTCATACTAAAGGTGTTTTTCATCCGATTGTTCCTATGGCAGCTATAAGATATAGTCATTCCACTTTAACCAAATTTGGTCAGAATGTAAGACACAGTACCACACATATAATCTGTGAGTTTGGTTGAGATATCTTAAGAAACAAAAAAGTTTTTCATACTAAAGGTGTTTTTCATCGGATTGTTCCTATGGCAGCTATAAGATATAGTCATCCGACTTTGACCAAATTTGGTCAGAATGTAAGAGACAGCCCCAATCATACAATCTGTGAGTTTGGTTGAGATATCTTAAGAACCAAAAAAGTTTTTCATACTAAAGGTTTTTTCATCGGATTGTTCCTATGGCAGCTATAAAATATAGTCATTCCACATTCACCAAATTTGGTCAGAATGTAAGAGATAGTACCAAACATGTAATCTGTGAGTTTGGTTAAGATATCTTAAGAAACAAAAAAGTTTTTCATACTAAAGGTTTTTTCATCGGATTGTTCCTATGGCAGCTATAAGATATAGTCATTCCACTTTTACCAAATTTGGTCAGAATGTAAGAGACAGTACCAAACATGTAATCTGTGAGTTTGGTTAAGATATCTTAAGAAACAAAAAAGTTTTTCATACTAAAGGTGTTTTTCATCGGATTGTTCCAATGGCAGCTATATGATATAGTTATCCGACTTTGACCAAATTTGGTCAGAATGTAAGAGACAGCCCCAATCATACAATCTGTGAGTTTGGTTGAGATATCTTAAGAAACAAAAAAGTTTTTCATACTAAAGGTGTTTTTCATCGGATTGTTCCTATGGCAGCTATAAGATATAGTCATTCCACTTTGACCAAATTTGGTCAGAATGTAAGAGACAGTACCAAACATATAATCTGTGAGTTTGGTTGAGATATCTTAAGAAACAAAAAAGTTTTTCATACTAAGTAATTCCGTGACCTTTGACCCCGATTTGACCCACTTAGAGGTCGAATTTCGCAAAACGCCGTCTTATTGCACGATGAAATTATCTCACCTATGTTGTGTGAAAATTTCAGCTCTCTATCTCTTACCGTTTGGGCTGCACGTTGATTCTCAGTCAGTCAGTCAGTCAGTCAGTCAGTCAGTCAGTCAGTCAGTCAGGACAAAGAGTTTTATATATATAGATAGCATTTTTTCTAAAAAAAACCGGAAATATTTAGCTTCCGCTGTCCGCTGCCTTAATTTTTTTCCTTGCAATTGAACTTTGGCTAAAAAGTCGGATTTGGTGATTTAGCGGGAAAAAGCTAAATTTGGCGGGAAAAAGCTAAATTTGGCGAGAAAAGCTAAATTAAGAGAATTTGTCAAAATTTGGCAAGAAGAGTTAATCTAAAAGTTTTGTTAGGATATCTCCGATTGCATCCGATTGTTCCTATGGCAGCTATATGATATAGTCATCCGACTTTGACCAAATTTGGTCAGAATGTAAGAGACAGCCCCAATCATACAATCTGTGAGTTTGGTTGAGATATCTTAAGAAACAAAAAAGTTTTTCATACTAAAGGTGTTTTTCATCGGATTGTTCCTATGGCAGCTATAAGATATAGTCATTCCACTTTGACCAAATTTGGTCAGAATGTAAGAGACAGTACCAAACATATAATCTGTGAGTTTGGTTGAGATATCTTAAAAAACAAAAAAGTTTTTCATACTAAAGGTGTTTTTCATCGGATTGTTCCTATGGCAGCTATAAGATATAGTCATCCGACTTTGACCAAATTTGGTCAGAATGTAAGAGACAGCCCCAATCATACAATCTGTGAGTTTGGTTGAGATATCTTAAGAACCAAAAAAGTTTTTCATACTAAAGGTTTTTTCATCGGATTGTTCCTATGGCAGCTATAAAATATAGTCATTCCACATTCACCAAATTTGGTCAGAATGTAAGAGATAGTACCAAACATGTAATCTGTGAGTTTGGTTAAGATATCTTAAGAAACAAAAAAGTTTTTCATACTAAAGGTTTTTTCATCGGATTGTTCCTATGGCAGCTATAAGATATAGTCATTCCACTTTTACCAAATTTGGTCAGAATGTAAGAGACAGTACCAAACATGTAATCTGTGAGTTTGGTTAAGATATCTTAAGAAACAAAAAAGTTTTTCATACTAAAGGTGTTTTTCATCGGATTGTTCCAATGGCAGCTATATGATATAGTTATCCGACTTTGACCAAATTTGGTCAGAATGTAAGAGACAGCCCCAATCATACAATCTGTGAGTTTGGTTGAGATATCTTAAGAAACAAAAAAGTTTTTCATACTAAAGGTGTTTTTCATCGGATTGTTCCTATGGCAGCTATAAGATATAGTCATTCCACTTTGACCAAATTTGGTCAGAATGTAAGAGACAGTACCAAACATATAATCTGTGAGTTTGGTTGAGATATCTTAAAAAACAAAAAAGTTTTTCATACTAAAGGTGTTTTTCATCGGATTGTTCCTATGGCAGCTATAAGATATAGTCATTCCACTTTGACCAAATTTGGTCAGAATGTAAGAGACAGTACCAAACATATAATCTGTGAGTTTGGTTGAGATATCTTAAGAAACAAAAAAGTTTTTCATACTAAAGGTGTTTTTCATCGGATTGTTCCTATGGCAGCTATAAGATATAGTCATTCCACTTTGACCAAATTTGGTCAGAATGTAAGAGACAGTACCAAACATATAATCTGTGAGTTTGGTTGAGATATCTTAAGAAACAAAAAAGTTTTTCATACTAAAGGTGTTTTTCATCGGATTGTTCCTATGGCAGCTATAAGATATAGTCATTCCACTTTGACCAAATTTGGTCAGAATGTAAGAGATAGTACCAAACATATAATCTGTGAGTTTGGTTGAGATATCTTAAGAAACAAAAAAGTTTTTCATACTAAGCAATTCCGTGACCTTTGACCCCGATTTGACCCACTTAGAGGTCGAATTTTGCAAAACGCCGTCTTATTGCACGATGAAATTATCTCACCTATGTTGTGTGAAAATTTCAGCTCTCTATCTCTTACCGTTTGGGCTGCACGTTGATTCTCAG
>CAWUOW010000472.1:0-38170 GCA_963924055.1 Drosophila limbata
TCAAAAACTACGAAATTTGAAAACTCCCATAAGTTCGCAGAAACTCAACCGATTAACATGCGGAATGTCTTTTTGATCATAATTTTGCGTCAATATTAATAAATTGACTCAACAATATGAGTTTTGTAAAAAAAGTGTTTTTGAAAAATTTCATCGAACCCCCCTTCATGGCTTATGATCAAAAACTACGAAATTTGAAAACTCCCATAAGTTCGCAGAAACTCAACCGATTAACATGCGGAATGTCTTTTTGATCATTATTTTGCGTCAATATTAATAAATTGACTAAACAAAATGAGTTTTGTAAAAAAAGTGTTTATGAAAAATTTCATCGAACCCCCCTTCATGGCTTATGATCAAAAACTACGAAATTTGAAAACTCCCATAAGTTCGCAGAAACTCAACCGATTAACATGCGGAATGTCTTTTTGTTCATAATTTTGCGTCAATATTAATAAATTGACTCAACAATATGAGTTTTGTAAAAAAAGTGTTTTTGAAAAATTTCATCGAACCCCCTTCATGGCTTATGATCAAAAACTACGAAATTTGAAAACTCCCATAAGTTCGCAGAAACTCAACCGATTTACATGCGGAATGTCTTTTTGTTCATAATTTTGCGTCAATATTAATAAACTGACTCAAAAATATGAGTTTTGTAAAAAAAGTGTTTTTGAAAAATTTCATCGAACCCCCCTTCATGGCTTATGATCAAAAACTACGAAATTTGAAAACTCCGATAAGTTCGCAGAAACTCAACCGATTAACATGCGGAATGTCTTTTTGTTCATAATTTTGCGTCAATATTAATAAACTGACTCAAAAATATGAGTTTTGTAAAAAAAGTGTTTTTGAAAAATTTCATCGAACCCCCCTTCATGGCTTATGATCAAAAACTACGAAATTTGAAAACTCCCATAAGTTCGCAGAAACTCAATCGATTAACATGCGGAATGTCTTTTGTTCATAATTTTGCGTCAATATTAATAAATTGACTCAAAAATATGAGTTTTGTAAAAAAAGTGTTTTTGAAAAATTTCATCGAACCCCCCTTCATGGCTTATGATCAAAAACTACGAAATTTGAAAACTCCGATAAGTTCGCAGAAACTCAACCGATTAACATGCGGAATGTCTTTTTGATCATAATTTTGCGTCAATATTAATAAATTGACTAATCAAAATGAGTTTTGTAAAAAAAGTGTTTTTGAATAATTTCATCGAACCCCCCTTCATGGCTTATGATCAAAAACTACGAAATTTGAAAACTCCCATAAGTTCGCAGAAACTCAACCGATTTACATGCGGAATGTCTTTTTGATCATAATTTTGCGTCAATATTAATAAACTGACTCAAAAATATGAGTTTTGTAAAAAAAGTGTTTTTGAAAAATTTCATCGAACCCCCCTTCATGGCTTATGATCAAAAACTACGAAATTTGAAAACTCCGATAAGTTCGCAGAAACTCAACCGATTAACATGCGGAATGTCTTTTTGTTCATAATTTTGCGTCAATATTAATAAACTGACTCAAAAATATGAGTTTTGTAAAAAAAGTGTTTTTGAAAAATTTCATCGAACCCCCCTTCATGGCTTATGATCAAAAACTACGAAATTTGAAAACTCCCATAAGTTCGCAGAAACTCAACCGATTAACATGCGGAATGTCTTTTTGTTCATAATTTTGCGTCAATATTAATAAATTGACTAAACAAAATGAGTTTTGTAAAAAAAGTGTTTTTGAATAATTTCATCGAACCCCCCTTCATGGCTTATGATCAAAAACTACGAAATTTGAAAACTCCCATAAGTTCGCTGAAACTCAACCGATTAACATGTGGAATGTCTTTTTGTTCATAATTTTGCGTCAATATTAATAAATTGACTCAACAATATGAGTTTTGTAAAAAAAGTGTTTTTGAATAATTTCATCGAACCCCCCTTCATGGCTTATGATAAAAAACTACGAAATTTGAAAACTCCCATAAGTTCGCAGAAACTCAACCGATTTACATGCGGAATGTCTTTTTGATCATAATTTTGCGTCAATATTAATAAACTGACTCAAAAATATGAGTTTTGTAAAAAAAGTGTTTTTGAAAAATTTCATCGAACCCCCCTTCATGGCTTATGATCAAAAACTACGAAATTTGAAAACTCCGATAAGTTCGTAGAAACTCAACCGATTAACATGCGGAATGTCTTTTTGTTCATAATTTTGCGTCAATATTAATAAACTGACTCAACAATATGAGTTTTGTAAAAAAAGTGTTTTTGAAAAATTTCATCGAACCCCCCTTCATGGCTTATGATCAAAAACTACGAAATTTGAAAACTCCCATAAGTTCGCAGAAACTCAACCGATTCACATGCGGAATGTCTTTTTGATCATAATTTTGCGTCAATATTAATAAATTGACTCAACAATATGAGTTTTGTAAAAAAAGTGTTTTTGAAAAATTTCATCGAACCCCCCTTCATGGCTTATGATCAAAAACTACGAAATTTGAAAACTCCCATAAGTTCGCAGAAACTCAACCGATTAACATGCGGAATGTCTTTTTGATCATTATTTTGCGTCAATATTAATAAATTGACTAAACAAAATGAGTTTTGTAAAAAAAGTGTTTATGAAAAATTTCATCGAACCCCCCTTCATGGCTTATGATCAAAAACTACGAAATTTGAAAACTCCCATAAGTTCGCAGAAACTCAACCGATTAACATGCGGAATGTCTTTTTGTTCATAATTTTGCGTCAATATTAATAAATTGACTCAACAATATGAGTTTTGTAAAAAAAGTGTTTTTGAAAAATTTCATCGAACCCCCTTCATGGCTTATGATCAAAAACTACGAAATTTGAAAACTCCCATAAGTTCGCAGAAACTCAACCGATTTACATGCGGAATGTCTTTTTGTTCATAATTTTGCGTCAATATTAATAAACTGACTCAAAAATATGAGTTTTGTAAAAAAAGTGTTTTTGAAAAATTTCATCGAACCCCCCTTCATGGCTTATGATAAAAACTACGAAATTTGAAAACTCCGATAAGTTCGCAGAAACTCAACCGATTAACATGCGGAATGTCTTTTTGTTCATAATTTTGAGTCAATATTAATAAACTGACTCAAAAATATGAGTTTTGTAAAAAAAGTGTTTTTGAAAAATTTCATCGAACCCCCCTTCATGGCTTATGATCAAAAACTACGAAATTTGAAAACTCCCATAAGTTCGCAGAAACTCAATCGATTAACATGCGGAATGTCTTTTGTTCATAATTTTGCGTCAATATTAATAAATTGACTCAAAAATATGAGTTTTGTAAAAAAAGTGTTTTTGAAAAATTTCATCGAACCCCCCTTCATGGCTTATGATCAAAAACTACGAAATTTGAAAACTCCGATAAGTTCGCAGAAACTCAACCGATTAACATGCGGAAAGTCTTTTTGATCATAATTTTGCGTCAATATTAATAAATTGACTACTCAAAATGAGTTTTGTAAAAAAAGTGTTTTTGAATAATTTCATCGAACCCCCTTCATGGCTTATGATCAAAAACTACGAAATTTGAAAACTCCCATAAGTTCGCAGAAACTCAACCGATTTACATGCGGAATGTCTTTTTGATCATAATTTTGCGTCAATATTAATAAACTGACTCAAAAATATGAGTTTTGTAAAAAAAGTGTTTTTGAACAATTTCATCGAACCCCCCTTCATGGCTTATGATCAAAAACTACGAAATTTGAAAACTCCGATAAGTTCGCAGAAACTCAACCGATTAACATGCGGAATGTCTTTTTGTTCATAATTTTGCGTCAATATTAATAAACTGACTCAAAAATATGAGTTTTGTAAAAAAAGTGTTTTTGAAAAATTTCATCGAACCCCCCTTCATGGCTTATGATCAAAAACTACGAAATTTGAAAATTCCCATAAGTTCGCAGAAACTCAGCCGATTAACATGCGGAATGTCTTTTTGTTCATAATTTTGCGTCAATATTAATAAATTGACTCAACAATATGAGTTTTGTAAAAAAAGTGTTTTTGAAAAATTTCATCAAACCCCCTTCATGGCTTATGATCAAAAACTACGAAATTTGAAAACTCCCATAAGTTCGCAGAAACTCAACCGATTAACATGCGGAATGTCTTTTTGATCATTATTTTGCGTCAATATTAATTAATTGACTAAACAAAATGAGTTTTGTAAAAAAAGTGTTTTTGAAAAATTTCATCGAACCCCCCTTCATGGCTTATGATCAAAAACTACGAAATTTGAAAACTCCCATAAGTTCGCAGAAACTCAACCGATTAACATGCGGAATGTCTTTTTGTTCATAATTTTGCGTCAATATTAATAAATTGACTCAACAATATGAGTTTTGTAAAAAAAGTGTTTTTGAAAAATTTCATCGAACCCCCTTCATGGCTTATGATCAAAAACTACGAAATTTGAAAACTCCCATAAGTTCGCAGAAACTCAACCGTCTTACATGCGGAATGTCTTTTTGATCATAATTTTGCGTCAATATTAATAAACTGACTCAAAAATATGAGTTTTGTAAAAAAAGTGTTTTTGAAAAATTTCATCGAACCCCCCTTCATGGCTTATGATCAAAAACTACGAAATTTGAAAACTCCGATAAGTTCGCAGAAACTCAACCGATTAACATGCGGAATGTCTTTTTGTTCATAATTTTGCGTCAATATTAATAAACTGACTCAAAAATATGTGTTTTGTAAAAAAAGTGTTTTTGAAAAATTTCATCGAACCCCCCTTCATGGCTTATGATCAAAAACTACGAAATTTGAAAACTCCGATAAGTTCGCAGAAACTCAACCGATTAACATGCGGAATGTCTTTTTGATCATAATTTTGCGTCAATATTAATAAACTGACTCAAAAATATGAGTTTTGTAAAAAAAGTGTTTTTGAAAAATTTCATCGAACCCCCCTTCATGGCTTTTGATCAAAAACTACGAAATTTGAAAACTCCGATAAGTTCGCAGAAACTCAACCGATTAACATGCGGAATGTCTTTTTGATCATAATTTTGCGTCAATATTAATAAATTGACTAATCAAAATGAGTTTTGTAAAAAAAGTGTTTTTGAATAATTTCATCGAACCCCCCTTCATGGCTTATGATCAAAAACTACGAAATTTGAAAACTCCCATAAGTTCGCAGAAACTCAACCGATTAACATGCGGAATGTCTTTTTGTTCATAATTTTGCGTCAATATTAATAAATTTACTCAAAAATATGAGTTTTGTAAAAAAAGTGTTTTTGAAAAATTTCATCGAACCCCCCTTCATGGCTTATGATCAAAAACTACGAAATTTGAAAACTCCGATAAGTTCGCAGAAACTCAACCGATTAACATGCGGAATGTCTTTTTGATCATAATTTTGCGTCAATATTAATAAATTGACTAAACAAAATGAGTTTTGTAAAAAAAGTGTTTTTGAATAATTTCATCGAACTCCCCTTCATGGCTTATGATCAAAAACTACGAAATTTGAAAACTCCCATAAGTTCGCAGAAACTCAACCGATTAACATGTGGAATGTCTTTTTGTTCATAATTTTGCGTCAATATTAATAAATTGACTCAACAATATGAGTTTTGTAAAAAAAGAGTTTTTGAAAAATATCATCGAACCCCCCTTCATGGCTTATGATCAAAAACTACGAAATTTGAAAACTCCCATAAGTTCGCAGAAACTCAACCGATTAACATGCGGAATGTCTTTTTGTTCATAATTTTGCGTCAATATTAATAAACTGACTCAAAAATATGAGTTTTGTAAAAAAAGTGTTTTTGAAAAATTTCATCGAACCCCCCTTCATGGCTTATGATCAAAAACTACGAAATTTGGAAACTCCGATAAGTTCGCAGAAACTCAACCGATTAACATGCGGAATGTCTTTTTGTTCATAATTTTGCGTCAATATTAATAAACTGACTCAAAAATATGAGTTTTGTAAAAAAAGTGTTTTTGAAAAATTTCATCGAACCCCCCTTCATGGCTTATGATCAAAAACTACGAAATTTGAAAACTCCCATAAGTTCGCAGAAACTCAACCGATTAACATGTGGAATGTCTTTTTGTTCATAATTTTGCGTCAATATTAATAAATTGACTCAACAATATGAGTTTTGTAAAAAAAGTGTTTTTGAAAAATTTCATCGAACCCCCCTTCATGGCTTATGATCAAAAACTACGAAATTTGAAAACTCCCATAAGTTCGCAGAAACTCAACCGATTTACATGCGGAATGTCTTTTTGATCATAATTTTACGTCAATATTAATAAATTGACTCAACAATATGAGTTTTGTAAAAAAAGTGTTTTTGAAAAATTTCATCGAACCCCCCTTCATGGCTTATGATCAAAAAATACGAAATTTGAAAACTCCCATAAGTTCGCAGAAACTCAACCGATTTACATGCGGAATGTCTTTTTGATCATAATTTTACGTCAATATTAATAAATTGACTCAACAATATGAGTTTTGTAAAAAAAGTGTTTTTGAAAAATTTCATCGAACCCCCCTTCATGGCTTATGATCAAAAACTACGAAATTTGAAAACTCCCATAAGTTCGCAGAAACTCAACCGATTTACATGCGGAATGTCTTTTTGATCATAATATTGCGTCAATATTAATAAACTGACTCAAAAATATGAGTTTTGTAAAAAAATGTTTTTGAAAAATTTCATCAAACCCCCCTTTATGGCTTATGATTGAAAACTACGAAATTTGAAAACTCCGATAAGTTCGCAGAAACTCAACCGATTAACATGCGGAATGTCTTTTTGATCATAATTTTGCGTCAATATTAATAAACTGACTCAAAAATATGAGTTTTGTAAAAAAAGTGTTTTTGAAAAATTTCATCGAACCCCCTTCATGGCTTATGATCAAAAACTACGAAATTTGAAAACTCCCATAAGTTCGCAGAAACTCAACCGATTTACATGCGGAATGTCTTTTTGATCATAATTTTGCGTCAATATTAATAAACTGACTCAAAAATATGAGTTTTGTAAAAAAAGTGTTTTTGAAAAATTTCATCGAACCCCCCTTCATGGCTTATGATCAAAAACTACGAAATTTGAAAACTCCGATAAGTTCGCAGAAACTCAACCGATTAACATGCGGAATGTCTTTTTGTTCATAATTTTGCGTCAATATTAATAAACTGACTCAAAAACATGAGCTTTGTAAAAAAAGTGTTTTTGAAAAATTTCATCGAACCCCCCTTCATGGCTTATGATCAAAAACTACGAAATTTGAAAACTCCCATAAGTTCGCAGAAACTCAACCGATTAACATGCGGAATGTCTTTTTGTTCATAATTTTGCGTCAATATTAATAAATTGACTCAACAATATGAGTTTTGTAAAAAAAGTGTTTTTGAAAAATTTCATCAAACCCCCTTCATGGCTTATGATCAAAAACTACGAAATTTGAAAACTCCCATAAGTTCGCAGAAACTCAACCGATTAACATGCGGAATGTCTTTTTGATCATTATTTTGCGTCAATATTAATAAATTGACTAAACAAAATGAGTTTTGTAAAAAAAGTGTTTTTGAAAAATTTCATCGAACCCCCCTTCATGGCTTATGATCAAAAACTACGAAATTTGAAAACTCCCATAAGTTCGCAGAAACTCAACCGATTAACATGCGGAATGTCTTTTTGTTCATAATTTTGCGTCAATATTAATAAACTGACTCAAAAATATGAGTTTTGTAAAAAAAGTGTTTTTGAAAAATTTCATCGAACCCCCCTTCATGGCTTATGATCAAAAACTACGAAATTTGAAAACTCCGATAAGTTCGCAGAAACTCAACCGATTAACATGCGGAATGTCTTTTTGATCATTATTTTGCGTCAATATTAATAAATTGACTAAACAAAATGAGTTTTGTAAAAAAAGTGTTTTTGAAAAATTTCATCGAACCCCCCTTCATGGCTTATGATCAAAAACTACGAAATTTGAAAACTCCCATAAGTTCGCAGAAACTCAACCGATTAACATGCGGAATGTCTTTTTGTTCATAATTTTGCGTCAATATTAATAAACTGACTCAAAAATATGAGTTTTGTAAAAAAAGTGTTTTTGAAAAATTTCATCGAACCCCCCTTCATGGCTTATGATCAAAAACTACGAAATTTGAAAACTCCGATAAGTTCGCAGAAACTCAACCGATTAACATGCGGAATGTCTTTTTGTTCATAATTTTGCGTCAATATTAATAAACTGACTCAAAAACATGAGCTTTGTAAAAAAAGTGTTTTTGAAAAATTTCATCGAACCCCCCTTCATGGCTTATGATCAAAAACTACGAAATTTGAAAACTCCCATAAGTTCGCAGAAACTCAACCGATTAACATGCGGAATGTCTTTTTGTTCATAATTTTGCGTCAGTATTAATAAATTGACTCAACAATATGAGTTTTGTAAAAAAAGTGTTTTTGAAAAATTTCATCAAACCCCCTTCATGGCTTATGATCAAAAACTACGAAATTTGAAAACTCCCATAAGTTCGCAGAAACTCAGCCGATTAACATGCGGAATGTCTTTTTGTTCATAATTTTGCGTCAATATTAATAAACTGACTCAAAAATATGAGTTTTGTAAAAAAAGTGTTTTTGAAAAATTTCATCGAACCCCCTTCATGGCTTATGATCAAAAACTACGAAATTTGAAAACTCCGATAAGTTCGCAGAAACTCAACCGATTAACATGCTGAATGTCTTTTTGTTCATAATTTTGCGTCAATATTAATAAATTGACTCAACAATATGAGTTTTGTAAAAAAAGTGTTTTTGAAAAATTTCATCGAACCCCCCTTTATGGCTTATGATCAAAAACTACGAAATTTAAAAACTCCGATAAGTTCGCAGAAACTCAACCGATTAACATGCGGGATGTCTTTTTGTTCATAATTTTGCGTCAATATTAATAAATTGACTCAACAATATGAGTTTTGTAAAAAAAGTGTTTTTGAAAAATTTCATCGAACCCCCCTTTATGGCTTATGATCAAAAACTACGAAATTTAAAAACTCCCATAAGTTCGCAGAAACTCAACCGATTAACATGCGGAATGTCTTTTTGTTCATAATTTTGCGTCAATATTAATAAACTGACTCAAAAATATGAGTTTTGTAAAAAAAGTGTTTTTGAAAAATTTCATCGAACCCCCCTTCATGGCTTATGATCAAAAACTACGAAATTTGAAAACTCCGATAAGTTCGCAGAAACTCAACCGATTAACATGCGGAATGTCTTTTTGTTCATAATTTTGCTTCAATATTAAAAAACTGACTAAAAAATATGAGTTTTGTAAAAAAAGTGTTTTTGAAAAATTTCATCGAACCCCCCTTCATGGCTTATGATCAAAAACTACGAAATTTGAAAACTCCCATAAGTTCGCAGAAACTCAACCGATTAACATGCGGAATGTCTTTTTGTTCATAATTTTGCTTCAATATTAATAAACTGACTCAAAAATATGAGTTTTGTAAAAAAAGTGTTTTTGAAAAATTTCATCGAACCCCCCTTCATGGCTTATGATCAAAAACTACGAAATTTGAAAACTCCCATAAGTTCGCAGAAACTCAACCGATTAACATGCGGAATGTCTTTTTGATCATAATTTTGCGTCAATATTAATAAATTGACTAAACAAAATGAGTTTTGTAAAAAAAAGTGTTTTTGAAAAATTTCATCGAACCCGCTTTCATGGCTTATGATCAAAAACTACGAAATTTGAAAACTCCCATAAGTTCGCAGAAACTCAACCGATTAACATGCGGAATGTCTTTTTCTTCATAATTTTGCGTCAATATTAATAAATTGACTCAACAATATGAGTTTTGTAAAAAAAGTGTTTTTGAAAAATTTCATCGAACCCCCTTCATGGCTTATGATCAAAAACTACGAAATTTGAAAACTCCGATAAGTTCGCAGAAACTCAACCGATTAACATGCGGGATGTCTTTTTGTTCATAATTTTGCGTCAATATTAATAAATTGACTAAACAAAATGAGTTAAGTAAAAAATGTGTTTTTGAAAAATTTCATCGAACCCCCCTTTATGGCTTATGATCAAAATTTACGAAATTTGAAAATTCCGATAAGTTCGCAGAAACTCAACCGATTAACATGCGGGATGTCTTTTTGTTCATAATTTTGCGTCAATATTAATAAATTGACTAAACAAAATGAGTTAAGTAAAAAGTGTTTTTGAAAAATTTCATCGAACCCCCCTTCATGGCTTATGATCAAAAACTACGAAATTTGAAAACTCCCATAAGTTCGCAGAAACTCAACCGATTAACATGCGGAATGTCTTTTTGATCATAATTTTACGTCAATATTAATAAACTGACTAAAAATATGAGTTTTGTAAAAAAAGTGTTTTTGAAAAATTTCATCGAACCCCCCTTCATGGCTTATGATCAAAAACTACGAAATTTGAAAACTCCCATAAGTTCGCAGAAACTCAACCGATTAACATGCGGGAAGTCTTTTTGTTCATAATTTTGCGTCAATATTAATAAACTGACTCCAAAATATGAGTTTTGTAAAAAATTGTTTTTGAAAAACTCCATCGAACCCCCCTTCATGGCTTATGATCAAAAACTACGAAATGTGAAAACTCCCATAAGTTCGCAGAAACTCAACCGATTAACATGCGGAATGTCTTTTTGATCATAATTTTGCGTCAATATTAATAAATTGACTAAACAAAATGAGTTTTGTAAAAAAAAGTGTTTTTGAAAAATTTCATCGAACCCCCCTTCATGGCTTATGATCAAAAACTACGAAATTTGAAAACTCCCATAAGTTCGCAGAAACTCAACCGATTAAAATGCGGAATGTCTTTTTGTTCATAATTTTGCGTCAATATTAATAAATTGACTCAACAATATGAGTTTTGTAAAAAAAGTGTTTTTGAAAAATTTCATCGAACCCCCTTCATGGCTTATGATCAAAAACTACGAAATTTGAAAACTCCGATAAGTTCGCAGAAACTCAACCGATTAACATGCGGGATGTCTTTTTGTTCATAATTTTGCGTCAATATTAATAAATTGACTCAACAATATGAGTTTTGTAAAAAAAGTGTTTTTGAAAAATTTCATCGAACCCCCCTTTATGGCTTATGATCAAAAACTACGAAATTTGAAAACTCCGATAAGTTCGCAGAAACTCAACCGATTAACATGCGGAATGTCTTTTTGTTCATAATTTTGCGTCAATATTAATAAACTGACTCAAAAATATGAGTTTTGTAAAAAAAGTGTTTTTGAAAAATTTCATCGAACCCCCCTTCATGGCTTATGATCAAAAACTACGAAATTTGAAAACTCCGATAAGTTCGCAGAAACTCAACCGATTAACATGCGGAATGTCTTTTTGTTCATAATTTTGCTTCAATATTAAAAAACTGACTAAAAAATATGAGTTTTGTAAAAAAAGTGTTTTTGAAAAATTTCATCGAACCCCCCTTCATGGCTTATGATCAAAAACTACGAAATTTGAAAACTCCGATAAGTTCGCAGAAACTCAACCGATTAACATGCGGAATGTCTTTTTGTTCATAATTTTGCGTCAATATTAATAAACTGACTCAAAAATATGAGTTTTGTAAAAAAAGTGTTTTTGAAAAATTTCATCGAACCCCCCTTCATGGCTTATGATCAAAAACTACGAAATTTGAAAACTCCCATAAGTTCGCAGAAACTCAACCGATTAACATGCGGAATGTCTTTTTGTTCATAATTTTGCGTCAATATTAATAAATTGACTCAACAATATGAGTTTTGTAAAAAAAGTGTTTTTGAAAAATTTCATCGAACCCCCTTCATGGCTTATGATCAAAAACTACGAAATTTGAAAACTCCGATAAGTTCGCAGGAACTCAACCGATTAACATGCGGAATGTCTTTTTGTTCATAATTTTGCGTCAATATTAATAAATTGACTCAACAATATGAGTTTTGTAAAAAAAGTGTTTTTGAAAAATTTCATCGAACCCCCCTTTATGGCTTATGATCAAAAACTACGAAATTTGAAAATTCCGATAAGTTCGCAGAAACTCAACCGATTAACATGCGGGATGTCTTTTTGTTCATAATTTTGCGTCAATATTAATAAATTGACTAAACAAAATGAGTTAAGTAAAAAGTGTTTTTGAAAAATTTCATCGAACCCCCCTTCATGGCCTATGATCAAAAACTACGAAATTTGAAAACTCCCATAAGTTCGCAGAAACTCAACCGATTAACATGCGGAATGTCTTTTTGTTCATAATTTTGCGTCAATATTAATAAACTGACTAAAAAATATGAGTTTTGTAAAAAAAGTGTTTTTGAAAAATTTCATCGAACCCCCCTTCATGGCTTATGATCAAAAACTACGAAATTTGAAAACTCCCATAAGTTCGCAGAAACTCAACCGATTAACATGCGGGAAATCTTTTTGTTCATAATTTTGCGTCAATATTAATAAACTGACTCCAAAATATGAGTTTTGTAAAAAATTGTTTTTGAAAAACTCCATCGAACCCCCCTTCATGGCTTATGATCAAAAACTACGAAATGTGAAAACTCCCATAAGTTCGCAGAAACTCAACCGATTAACATACGGAATGTCTTTTTGATCATAATTTTGCGTCAATATTAATAAATTGACTAAACAAAATGAGTTTTGTAAAAAAAAGTGGTTTTTGAAAAATTTCATCGAACCCCCCTTCATGGCTTATGATCAAAAACTACGAAATTTGAAAACTCCCATAAGTTCGCAGAAACTCAACCGATTAACATGCGGAATGTCTTTTTGTTCATAATTTTGCGTCAATATTAATAAATTGACTCAACAATATGAGTTTTGTAAAAAAAGTGTTTTTGAAAAATTTCATCGAACCCCCTTCATGGCTTATGATCAAAAACTACGAAATTTGAAAACTCCGATAAGTTCGCAGAAACTCAACCGATTAACATGCGGGATGTCTTTTTGTTCATAATTTTGCGTCAATATTAATAAATTGACTAAACAAAATGAGTTAAGTAAAAAAAGTGTTTTTGAAAAATTTCATCGAACCCCCCTTCATGGCTTATGATCAAAAACTACGAAATTTGAAAAATCCCATAAGTTCGCAGAAACTCAACCGATTAACATGCGGAATGTCTTTTTGTTCATAATTTTGCGTCAATATTAATAAACTGACTCAAAAATATGAGTTTTGTAAAAAAAGTGTTTTTGAAAAATTTCATCGAACCCCCCTTCATGGCTTATGATCAAAAACTACGAAATTTGAAAACTCCCATAAGTTCGCAGAAACTCAACCGATTAACATGCGGAATGTCTTTTTGTTCATAATTTTGCGTCAATATTAATAAACTGACTCAACAATATGAGTTTTGTAAAAAAAGTGTTTTTGAAAAATTTCATCGAACCCCCCTTCATGGCTTATGATCAAAAACTACGAAATTTGAAAACTCCCATAAGTTCGCAGAAACTCAACCGATTAACATCCCGAATGTCTTTTTGATCATAATTTTGCGTCAATATTAATAAACTGACTCAAAAATATGAGTTTTGTAAAAAAAGTGTTTTTGAAAAATTTCATCGAACCCCCCTTCATGGCTTATAATCAAAAACTACGAAATTTGAAAACTCCGATAAGTTCGCAGAAACTCAACCGATTAACATGCGGGATGTCTTTTTGTTCATAATTTTGCGTCAATATTAATAAATTGACTAAACAAAATGAGTTAAGTAAAAAAAGTGTTTTTGAAAAATTTCATCGAACCCCCCTTCATGGCTTATGATCAAAAACTACGAAATTTGAAAAATCCCATAAGTTCGCAGAAACTCAACCGATTAACATGCGGAATGTCTTTTTGTTCATAATTTTGCGTCAATATTAATAAACTGACTCAAAAATATGAGTTTTGTAAAAAAAGTGTTTTTGAAAAATTTCATCGAACCCCCCTTCATGGCTTATGATCAAAAACTACGAAATTTGAAAACTCCCATAAGTTCGCAGAAACTCAACCGATTAACATGCGGAATGTCTTTTTGTTCATAATTTTGCGTCAATATTAATAAACTGACTCAACAATATGAGTTTTGTAAAAAAAGTGTTTTTGAAAAATTTCATCGAACCCCCCTTCATGGCTTATGATCAAAAACTACGAAATTTGAAAACTCCGATAAGTTCGCAGAAACTCAACCGATTAACATGCGGAATGTCTTTTTGTTCATAATTTTGCGTCAATATTAATAAACTGACTCAAAAATATGAGTTTTGTAAAAAAAGTGTTTTTGAAAAATTTCATCGAACCCCCCTTCATGGCTTATGATAAAAAACTACGAAATTTGAAAACTCCCATAAGTTCGCAGAAACTCAACCGATTTACATGCGGAATGTCTTTTTGATCATAATTTTGCGTCAATATTAATAAACTGACTCAAAAATATGAGTTTTGTAAAAAAAGTGTTTTTGAAAAATTTCATCGAACCCCCCTTCATGGCTTATGATCAAAAACTACGAAATTTGAAAACTCCGATAAGTTCGTAGAAACTCAACCGATTAACATGCGGAATGTCTTTTTGTTCATAATTTTGCGTCAATATTAATAAACTGACTCAACAATATGAGTTTTGTAAAAAAAGGGTTTTTGAAAAATTTCATCGAACCCCCCTTCATGGCTTATGATCAAAAACTACGAAATTTGAAAACTCCCATAAGTTCGCAGAAACTCAACCGATTAACATGCGGAATGTCTTTTTGTTCATAATTTTGCGTCAATATTAATAAACTGACTCAAAAATATGAGTTTTGTAAAAAAAGTGTTTTTGAAAAATTTCATCGAACCCCCCTTCATGGCTTATGATCAAAAACTACGAAATTTGAAAACTCCGATAAGTTCGCAGAAACTCAACCGATTAACATGCGGAATGTCTTTTTGTTCATAATTTTGCGTCAATATTAATAAACTGACTCAAAAATATGAGTTTTGTAAAAAAAGTGTTTTTGAAAAATTTCATCGAACCCCCTTCATGGCTTATGATCAAAAACTACGAAATTTGAAAACTCCCATAAGTTCGCAGAAACTCAACCGATTAACATGTGGAATGTCTTTTTGTTCATAATTTTGCGTCAATATTAATAAATTGACTCAACAATATGAGTTTTGTAAAAAAAGTGTTTTTGAAAAATTTCATCGAACCCCCCTTCATGGCTTATGATCAAAAACTACGAAATTTGAAAACTCCGATAAGTTCGCAGAAACTCAACCGATTAACATGCGGAATGTCTTTTTGTTCATAATTTTGCGTCAATATTAATAAATTGACTCAACAATATGAGTTTTGTAAAAAAGTGTTTTTGAAAAATTTCATCGAACCCCCCTTCATGGCTTATGATAAAAAACTACGAAATTTGAAAACTCCCATAAGTTCGCAGAAACTCAACCGATTTACATGCGGAATGTCTTTTTGATCATAATTTTGCGTCAATATTAATAAACTGACTCAAAAATATGAGTTTTGTAAAAAAAGTGTTTTTGAAAAATTTCATCGAACCCCCCTTCATGGCTTATGATCAAAAACTACGAAATTTGAAAACTCCGATAAGTTCGTAGAAACTCAACCGATTAACATGCGGAATGTGTTTTTGTTCATAATTTTGCGTCAATATTAATAAATTGACTCAACAATATGAGTTTTGTAAAAAAAGTGTTTTTGAAAAATTTCATCGAACCCCCTTCATGGCTTATGATCAAAAACTACGAAATTTGAAAACTCCCATAAGTTCGCAGAAACTCAACCGATTAACATGCGGAATGTCTTTTTGATCATAATTTTGCGTCAATATTAATAAATTGACTCAACAATATGAGTTTTGTAAAAAAAGTGTTTTTGAAAAATTTCATCGAACCCCCCTTCATGGCTTATGATCAAAAACTACGAAATTTGAAAACTCCGATAAGTTCGCAGAAACTCAACCGATTAACATGCGGAATGTCTTTTTGATCATAATTTTGCGTCAATATTAATAAATTGACTCAACAATATGAGTTTTGTAAAAAAAGTGTTTTTGAAAAATTTCATCGAACCCCCTTCATGGCTTATGATCAAAAACTACGAAATTTGAAAACTCCCATAAGTTCGCAGAAACTCAACCGATTAACATGCGGAATGTCTTTTTGTTCATAATTTTGCGTCAGTATTAATAAATTGACTCAACAATATGAGTTTTGTAAAAAAAGTGTTTTTGAAAAATTTCATCAAACCCCCTTCATGGCTTATGATCAAAAACTACGAAATTTGAAAACTCCCATAAGTTCACAGAAACTCAACCGATTAACATGCGGAATGTCTTTTTGATCATTATTTTGCGTCAATATTAATAAATTGACTAAACAAAATGAGTTTTGTAAAAAAAGTGTTTTTGAAAAATTTCATCGAACACCCCTTCATGGCTTATGATCAAAAGCTACGAAATTTGAAAACTCCCATAAGTTCGCAGAAACTCAACCGATTAACATGCGGAATGTCTTTTTGTTCATAATTTTGCGTCAATATTAATAAATTGACTCAACAATATGAGTTTTGTAAAAAAAGTGTTTTTGAAAAATTTCATCGAGCCCCCTTCATGGCTTATGATCAAAAACTACGAAATTTGAAAATTCCGATAGGTTCGCAGAAACTCAACCGATTAACATGCTGAATGTCTTTTTGTTCATAATTTTGCGTCAATATTAATAAATTGACTCAACAATATGAGTTTTGTAAAAAAAGTGTTTTTGAAAAATTTCATCGAACCCCCCTTCATGGCTTATGATCAAAAACTACGAAATTTGAAAACTCCGATAAGTTCGCAGACACTCAACCGATTAACATGCGGAATGTCTTTTTGTTCATAATTTTGCGTCAATATTAATAAATTGACTTAACAATATGAGTTTTGTAAAAAAGTGTTTTTGAAAAATTTCATCGAACCCCCCTTCATGGCTTATGATAAAAAACTACGAAATTTGAAAACTCCCATAAGTTCGCAGAAACTCAACCGATTTACATGCGGAATGTCTTTTTGATCATAATTTTGCGTCAATATTAATAAACTGACTCAAAAATATGAGTTTTGTAAAAAAAGTGTTTTTGAAAAATTTCATCGAACCCCCCTTCATGGCTTATGATCAAAAACTACGAAATTTGAAAACTCCGATAAGTTCGTAGAAACTCAACCGATTAACATGCGGAATGTCTTTTTGTTCATAATTTTGCGTCAATATTAATAAACTGACTCAACAATATGAGTTTTGTAAAAAAAGTGTTTTTGAAAAATTTCATCGAACCCCCCTTCATGGCTTATGATCAAAAACTACGAAATTTGAAAACTCCCATAAGTTCGCAGAAACTCAACCGATTAACATGCGGAATGTCTTTTTGATCATAATTTTGCGTCAATATTAATAAATTGACTCAACAATATGAGTTTTGTAAAAAAAGTGTTTTTGAAAAATTTCATCGAACCCCCCTTCATGGCTTATGATCAAAAACTACGAAATTTGAAAACTCCGATAAGTTCGCAGAAACTCAACCGATTAACATGCGGAATGTCTTTTTGTTCATAATTTTGCTTCAATATTAAAAAACTGACTAAAAAATATGAGTTTTGTAAAAAAAGTGTTTTTGAAAAATTTCATCGAACCCCCCTTCATGGCTTATGATCAAAAACTACGAAATTTGAAAACTCCGATAAGTTCGCAGAAACTCAACCGATTAACATGCGGAATGTCTTTTTGTTCATAATTTTGCGTCAATATTAATAAACTGACTCAAAAATATGAGTTTTGTAAAAAAAGTGTTTTTGAAAAATTTCATCGAACCCCCCTTCATGGCTTATGATCAAAAACTACGAAATTTGAAAACTCCCATAAGTTCGCAGAAACTCAACCGATTAACATGCGGAATGTCTTTTTGTTCATAATTTTGCGTCAATATTAATAAATTGACTCAACAATATGAGTTTTGTAAAAAAAGTGTTTTTGAAAAATTTCATCGAACCCCCTTCATGGCTTATGATCAAAAACTACGAAATTTGAAAACTCCGATAAGTTCGCAGAAACTCAACCGATTAACATGCGGAATGTCTTTTTGTTCATAATTTTGCGTCAATATTAATAAATTGACTCAACAATATGAGTTTTGTAAAAAAAGTGTTTTTGAAAAATTTCATCGAACCCCCCTTTATGGCTTATGATCAAAAACTACGAAATTTGAAAATTCCGATAAGTTCGCAGAAACTCAACCGATTAACATGCGGGATGTCTTTTTGTTCATAATTTTGCGTCAATATTAATAAATTGACTAAACAAAATGAGTTAAGTAAAAAGTGTTTTTGAAAAATTTCATCGAACCCCCCTTCATGGCTTATGATCAAAAACTACGAAATTTGAAAACTCCCATAAGTTCGCAGAAACTCAACCGATTAACATGCGGAATGTCTTTTTGTTCATAATTTTGCGTCAATATTAATAAACTGACTAAAAAATATGAGTTTTGTAAAAAAAGTGTTTTTGAAAAATTTCATCGAACCCCCCTTCATGGCTTATGATCAAAAACTACGAAATTTGAAAACTCCCATAAGTTCGCAGAAACTCAACCGATTAACATGCGGGAAATCTTTTTGTTCATAATTTTGCGTCAATATTAATAAACTGACTCCAAAATATGAGTTTTGTAAAAAATTGTTTTTGAAAAACTCCATCGAACCCCCCTTCATGGCTTATGATCAAAAACTACGAAATGTGAAAACTCCCATAAGTTCGCAGAAACTCAACCGATTAACATGCGGAATGTCTTTTTGATCATAATTTTGCGTCAATATTAATAAATTGACTAAACAAAATGAGTTTTGTAAAAAAAAGTGTTTTTGAAAAATTTCATCGAACCCCCCTTCATGGCTTATGATCAAAAACTACGAAATTTGAAAACTCCCATAAGTTCGCAGAAACTCAACCGATTAACATGCGGAATGTCTTTTTGTTCATAATTTTGCGTCAATATTAATAAATTGACTCAACAATATGAGTTTTGTAAAAAAAGTGTTTTTGAAAAATTTCATCGAACCCCCTTCATGGCTTATGATCAAAAACTACGAAATTTGAAAACTCCGATAAGTTCGCAGAAACTCAACCGATTAACATGCGGGATGTCTTTTTGTTCATAATTTTGCGTCAATATTAATAAATTGACTAAACAAAATGAGTTAAGTAAAAAAAGTGTTTTTGAAAAATTTCATCGAACCCCCCTTCATGGCTTATGATCAAAAACTACGAAATTTGAAAAATCCCATAAGTTCGCAGAAACTCAACCGATTAACATGCGGAATGTCTTTTTGTTCATAATTTTGCGTCAATATTAATAAACTGACTCAAAAATATGAGTTTTGTAAAAAAAGTGTTTTTGAAAAATTTCATCGAACCCCCCTTCATGGCTTATGATCAAAAACTACGAAATTTGAAAACTCCCATAAGTTCGCAGAAACTCAACCGATTAACATGCGGAATGTCTTTTTCTTCATAATTTTGCGTCAATATTAATAAACTGACTCAACAATATGAGTTTTGTAAAAAAAGTGTTTTTGAAAAATTTCATCGAACCCCCCTTCATGGCTTATGATCAAAAACTACGAAATTTGAAAACTCCCATAAGTTCGCAGAAACTCAACCGATTAACATCCCGAATGTCTTTTTGATCATAATTTTGCGTCAATATTAATAAACTGACTCAAAAATATGAGTTTTGTAAAAAAAGTGTTTTTGAAAAATTTCATAGAACCCCCCTTCATGGCTTATGATCAAAAACTACGAAATTTGAAAACTCCCATAAGTTCGCAGAAACTCAACCGATTAACATGCGGAATGTCTTTTTGTTCATAATTTTGCGTCAATATTAATAAACTGACTCAACAATATGAGTTTTGTAAAAAAAGTGTTTTTGAAAAATTTCATCGAACCCCCCTTCATGGCTTATGATCAAAAACTACGAAATTTGAAAACTCCGATAAGTTCGCAGAAACTCAACCGATTAACATGCGGAATGTCTTTTTGTTCATAATTTTGCGTCAATATTAATAAACTGACTCAAAAATATGAGTTTTGTAAAAAAAGTGTTTTTGAAAAATTTCATCGAAGGGGGGTTCATGGCTTATGATAAAAAACTACGAAATTTGAAAACTCCCATAAGTTCGCAGAAACTCAACCGATTTACATGCGGAATGTCTTTTTGATCATAATTTTGCGTCAATATTAATAAACTGACTCAAAAATATGAGTTTTGTAAAAAAAGTGTTTTTGAAAAATTTCATCGAACCCCCCTTCATGGCTTATGATCAAAAACTACGAAATTTGAAAACTCCGATAAGTTCGTAGAAACTCAACCGATTAACATGCGGAATGTCTTTTTGTTCATAATTTTGCGTCAATATTAATAAACTGACTCAACAATATGAGTTTTGTAAAAAAAGGGTTTTTGAAAAATTTCATCGAACCCCCCTTCATGGCTTATGATCAAAAACTACGAAATTTGAAAACTCCCATAAGTTCGCAGAAACTCAACCGATTAACATGCGGAATGTCTTTTTGTTCATAATTTTGCGTCAATATTAATAAACTGACTCAAAAATATGAGTTTTGTAAAAAAAGTGTTTTTGAAAAATTTCATCGAACCCCCCTTCATGGCTTATGATCAAAAACTACGAAATTTGAAAGCTCCGATAAGTTCGCAGAAACTCAACCGATTAACATGCGGAATGTCTTTTTGTTCATAATTTTGCGTCAATATTAATAAACTGACTCAAAAATATGAGTTTTGTAAAAAAAGTGTTTTTGAAAAATTTCATCGAACCCCCTTCATGGCTTATGATCAAAAACTACGAAATTTGAAAACTCCCATAAGTTCGCAGAAACTCAACCGATTAACATGTGGAATGTCTTTTTGTTCATAATTTTGCGTCAATATTAATAAATTGACTCAACAATATGAGTTTTGTAAAAAAAGTGTTTTTGAAAAATTTCATCGAACCCCCCTTCATGGCTTATGATCAAAAACTACGAAATTTGAAAACTCCGATAAGTTCGCAGAAACTCAACCGATTAACATGCGGAATGTCTTTTTGTTCATAATTTTGCGTCAATATTAATAAATTGACTCAACAATATGAGTTTTGTAAAAAAGTGTTTTTGAAAAATTTCATCGAACCCCCCTTCATGGCTTATGATAAAAAACTACGAAATTTGAAAACTCCCATAAGTTCGCAGAAACTCAACCGATTTACATGCGGAATGTCTTTTTGATCATAATTTTGCGTCAATATTAATAAACTGACTCAAAAATATGAGTTTTGTAAAAAAAGTGTTTTTGAAAAATTTCATCGAACCCCCCTTCATGGCTTATGATCAAAAACTACGAAATTTGAAAACTCCGATAAGTTCGTAGAAACTCAACCGATTAACATGCGGAATGTCTTTTTGTTCATAATTTTGCGTCAATATTAATAAACTGACTCAACAATATGAGTTTTGTAAAAAAAGTGTTTTTGAAAAATTTCATCGAACCCCCTTCATGGCTTATGATCAAAAACTACGAAATTTGAAAACTCCCATAAGTTCGCAGAAACTCAACCGATTAACATGCGGAATGTCTTTTTGATCATAATTTTGCGTCAATATTAATAAATTGACTCAACAATATGAGTTTAGTAAAAAAAGTGTTTTTGAAAAATTTCATCGAACCCCCCTTCATGGCTTATGATCAAAAACTACGAAATTTGAAAACTCCGATAAGTTCGCAGAAACTCAACCGATTAACATGCGGAATGTCTTTTTGTTCATAATTTTGCGTCAATATTAATAAACTGACTCAAAAATATGAGTTTTGTAAAAAAAGTGTTTTTGAAAAATTTCATCGAACCCCCCTTCATGGCTTATGATCAAAAACTACGAAATTTGAAAATTCCCATAAGTTCGCAGAAACTCAACCGATTAACATGCGGAATGTCTTTTTGTTCATAATTTTGCGTCAGTATTAATAAATTGACTCAACAATATGAGTTTTGTAAAAAAAGTGTTTTTGAAAAATTTCATCAAACCCCCTTCATGGCTTATGATCAAAAACTACGAAATTTGAAAACTCCCATAAGTTCACAGAAACTCAACCGATTAACATGCGGAATGTCTTTTTGATCATTATTTTGCGTCAATATTAATAAATTGACTAAACAAAATGAGTTTTGTAAAAAAAGTGTTTTTGAAAAATTTCATCGAACACCCCTTCATGGCTTATGATCAAAAGCTACGAAATTTGAAAACTCCCATAAGTTCGCAGAAACTCAACCGATTAACATGCGGAATGTCTTTTTGTTCATAATTTTGCGTCAATATTAATAAATTGACTCAACAATATGAGTTTTGTAAAAAAAGTGTTTTTGAAAAATTTTATCGAGCCCCCTTCATGGCTTATGATCAAAAACTACGAAATTTGAAAATTCCGATAGGTTCGCAGAAACTCAACCGATTAACATGCTGAATGTCTTTTTGTTCATAATTTTGCGTCAATATTAATAAATTGACTCAACAATATGAGTTTTGTAAAAAAAGTGTTTTTGAAAAATTTCATCGAACCCCCCTTCATGGCTTATGATCAAAAACTACGAAATTTGAAAACTCCGATAAGTTCGCAGAAACTCAACCGATTAACATGCGGAATGTCTTTTTGTTCATAATTTTGCGTCAATATTAATAAATTGACTTAACAATATGAGTTTTGTAAAAAAGTGTTTTTGAAAAATTTCATCGAACCCCCCTTCATGGCTTATGATAAAAAACTACGAAATTTGAAAACTCCCATAAGTTCGCAGAAACTCAACCGATTTACATGCGGAATGTCTTTTTGATCATAATTTTGCGTCAATATTAATAAACTGACTCAAAAATATGAGTTTTGTAAAAAAAGTGTTTTTGAAAAATTTCATCGAACCCCCCTTCATGGCTTATGATCAAAAACTACGAAATTTGAAAATTCCGATAGGTTCGCAGAAACTCAACCGATTAACATGCTGAATGTCTTTTTGTTCATAATTTTGCGTCAATATTAATAAATTGACTCAACAATATGAGTTTTGTAAAAAAAGTGTTTTTGAAAAATTTCATCGAACCCCCCTTCATGGCTTATGATCAAAAACTACGAAATTTGAAAACTCCGATAAGTTCGCAGAAACTCAACCGATTAACATGCGGAATGTCTTTTTGTTCATAATTTTGCGTCAATATTAATAAATTGACTTAACAATATGAGTTTTGTAAAAAAGTGTTTTTGAAAAATTTCATCGAACCCCCCTTCATGGCTTATGATAAAAAACTACGAAATTTGAAAACTCCCATAAGTTCGCAGAAACTCAACCGATTTACATGCGGAATGTCTTTTTGATCATAATTTTGCGTCAATATTAATAAACTGACTCAAAAATATGAGTTTTGTAAAAAAAGTGTTTTTGAAAAATTTCATCGAACCCCCCTTCATGGCTTATGATCAAAAACTACGAAATTTGAAAACTCCGATAAGTTCGTAGAAACTCAACCGATTAACATGCGGAATGTCTTTTTGTTCATAATTTTGCGTCAATATTAATAAACTGACTCAACAATATGAGTTTTGTAAAAAAAGTGTTTTTGAAAAATTTCATCGAACCCCCCTTCATGGCTTATGATCAAAAACTACGAAATTTGAAAACTCCCATAAGTTCGCAGAAACTCAACCGATTAACATGCGGAATGTCTTTTTGATCATAATTTTGCGTCAATATTAATAAATTGACTCAACAATATGAGTTTTGTAAAAAAAGTGTTTTTGAAAAATTTCATCGAACCCCCCTTCATGGCTTATGATCAAAAACTACGAAATTTGAAAACTCCCATAAGTTCGCAGAAACTCAACCGATTTACATGCGGAATGTCTTTTTGATCATAATTTTGCGTCCATATTAATAAACTGACTCAAAAATATGAGTTTTGTAAAAAAAGTGTTTTTGAAAAATTTCATCGAACCCCCCTTCATGGCTTATGATCAAAAACTACGAAATTTGAAAACTCCGATAAGTTCGCAGAAACTCAACCGATTAACATGCGGAATGTCTTTTTGTTCATAATTTTGCGTCAATATTAATAAACTGACTCAAAAATATGAGTTTTGTAAAAAAAGTGTTTTTGAAAAATTTCATCGAACCCCCCTTCATGGCTTATGATCAAAAACTACGAAATTTGAAAATTCCCATAAGTTCGCAGAAACTCAACCGATTAACATGCGGAATGTCTTTTTGTTCATAATTTTGCGTCAGTATTAATAAATTGACTCAACAATATGAGTTTTGTAAAAAAAGTGTTTTTGAAAAATTTCATCAAACCCCCTTCATGGCTTATGATCAAAAACTACGAAATTTGAAAACTCCCATAAGTTCACAGAAACTCAACCGATTAACATGCGGAATGTCTTTTTGATCATTATTTTGCGTCAATATTAATAAATTGACTAAACAAAATGAGTTTTGTAAAAAAAGTGTTTTTGAAAAATTTCATCGAACCCCCCTTCATGGCTTATGATCAAAAGCTACGAAATTTGAAAACTCCCATAAGTTCGCAGAAACTCAACCGATTAACATGCGGAATGTCTTTTTGTTCATAATTTTGCGTCAATATTAATAAATTGACTCAACAATATGAGTTTTGTAAAAAAAGTGTTTTTGAAAAATTTCATCGAGCCCCCCTTCATGGCTTATGATCAAAAACTACGAAATTTGAAAACTCCGATAAGTTCGCAGAAACTCAACCGATTAACATGCGGAATGTCTTTTTGTTCATAATTTTGCGTCAATATTAATAAATTGACTTAACAATATGAGTTTTGTAAAAAAGTGTTTTTGAAAAATTTCATCGAACCCCCCTTCATGGCTTATGATAAAAAACTACGAAATTTGAAAACTCCCATAAGTTCGCAGAAACTCAACCGATTTACATGCGGAATGTCTTTTTGATCATAATTTTGCGTCAATATTAATAAACTGACTCAAAAATATGAGTTTTGTAAAAAAAGTGTTTTTGAAAAATTTCATCGAACCCCCCTTCATGGCTTATGATCAAAAACTACGAAATTTGAAAACTCCGATAAGTTCGTAGAAACTCAACCGATTAACATGCGGAATGTCTTTTTGTTCATAATTTTGCGTCAATATTAATAAACTGACTCAACAATATGAGTTTTGTAAAAAAAGTGTTTTTGAAAAATTTCATCGAACCCCCCTTCATGGCTTATGATCAAAAACTACGAAATTTGAAAACTCCCATAAGTTCGCAGAAACTCAACCGATTAACATGCGGAATGTCTTTTTGATCATAATTTTGCGTCAATATTAATAAATTGACTCAACAATATGAGTTTTGTAAAAAAAGTGTTTTTGAAAAATTTCATCGAACCCCCCTTCATGGCTTATGATCAAAAACTACGAAATTTGAAAACTCCCATAAGTTCGCAGAAACTCAACCGATTTACATGCGGAATGTCTTTTTGATCATAATTTTGCGTCCATATTAATAAACTGACTCAAAAAGATGAGTTTTGTAAAAAAAGTGTTTTTGAAAAATTTCATCGAACCCCCCTTCATGGCTTATGATCAAAAACTACGAAATTTGAAAACTCCGATAAGTTCGCAGAAACTCAACCGATTAACATGCGGAATGTCTTTTTGTTCATAATTTTGCGTCAATATTAATAAACTGACTCAAAAATATGAGTTTTGTAAAAAAAGTGTTTTTGAAAAATTTCATCGAACCCCCCTTCATGGCTTATGATCAAAAACTACGAAATTTGAAAATTCCCATAAGTTCGCAGAAACTCAACCGATTAACATGCGGAATGTCTTTTTGTTCATAATTTTGCGTCAGTATTAATAAATTGACTCAACAATATGAGTTTTGTAAAAAAAGTGTTTTTGAAAAATTTCATCAAACCCCCTTCATGGCTTATGATCAAAAACTACGAAATTTGAAAACTCCCATAAGTTCACAGAAACTCAACCGATTAACATGCGGAATGTCTTTTTGATCATTATTTTGCGTCAATATTAATAAATTGACTAAACAAAATGAGTTTTGTAAAAAAAGTGTTTTTGAAAAATTTCATCGAACCCCCCTTCATGGCTTATGATCAAAAGCTACGAAATTTGAAAACTCCCATAAGTTCGCAGAAACTCAACCGATTAACATGCGGAATGTCTTTTTGTTCATAATTTTGCGTCAATATTAATAAATTGACTCAACAATATGAGTTTTGTAAAAAAAGTGTTTTTGAAAAATTTCATCGAGCCCCCTTCATGGCTTATGATCAAAAACTACGAAATTTGAAAATTCCGATAAGTTCGCAGAAACTCAACCGATTAACATGCTGAATGTCTTTTTGTTCATAATTTTGCGTCAATATTAATAAATTGACTCAACAATATGAGTTTTGTAAAAAAAGTGTTTTTGAAAAATTTCTTCGAACCCCCCTTTATGGCTTATGATCAAAAACTACGAAATTTAAAAACTCCGATAAGTTCGCAGAAACTCAACCGATTAACATGCGGGATGTCTTTTTGTTCATAATTTTGCGTCAATATTAA
Source organism: Drosophila limbata (assembly GCA_963924055.1). NCBI lineage: Eukaryota > Metazoa > Arthropoda > Insecta > Diptera > Drosophilidae > Drosophila > Drosophila limbata. The sequence continues at coordinate 26,758 of CAWUOW010000472.1, forward strand.
TAAATTGACTAAACAAAATGAGTTAAGTAAAAAAAGTGTTTTTGAAAAATTTCATCGAACCCCCCTTCATGGCTTATGATCAAAAACTACGAAATTTGAAAACTCCCATAAGTTCGCAGAAACTCAACCGATTAACATGCGGAATGTCTTTTTGTTCATAATTTTGCGTCAATATTAATAAACTGACTCAAAAATATGAGTTTTGTAAAAAAAGTGTTTTTGAAAAATTTCATCGAACCCCCCTTCATGGCTTATGATCAAAAACTACGAAATTTGAAAACTCCCATAAGTTCGCAGAAACTCAACCGATTAACATGCGGAAAGTCTTTTTGTTCATAATTTTGCGTCAATATTAATAAACTGACTCCAAAATATGAGTTTTGTAAAAAAGTGTTTTTGAAAAATTTCATCGAACCCCCCTTCATGGCTTATGATCAAAAACTACGAAATTTGAAAACTCCAATTAGTTCGCAGAAACTCAACCGATTAACATGCGGAATGTCTTTTTGTTCATAATTTTGCTTCAATATTAAAAAACTGACTCAAAAATATGAGTTTTGTAAAAAAAGTGTTTTTGAAAAATTTCATCGAACCCCCCTTCATGGCTTATGATCAAAAACTACGAAATTTGAAAACTCCCATAAGTTCGCAGAAACTCAACCGATTAACATGCGGAATGTCTTTTTGTTCATAATTTTGCGTCAATATTAATAAACTGACTCAAAAATATGAGTTTTGTAAAAAAGTGTTTTTGAAAAATTTCATCGAACCCCCCTTCATGGCTTATGATCAAAAACTACGAAATTCGAAAACTCCGATAAGTTCGCAGAAACTCAACCGATTAACATGCGGAATGTCTTTTTGTTCATAATTTTGCGTCAATATTAATAAATTGACTAAACCAAATGAGATTAGTAAAAAAAGTGTTTTTGAAAAATTTCATCGAACCCCCCTTCATGGCTTATGATCAAAAACTACGAAATTTGAAAACTCCCATAAGTTCGCAGAAATTCAACCGATTAACATGCGGAATGTCTTTTTGTTCATAATTTTGCGTCAATATTAATAAATTGACTCAAAAATATGAGTTTTGTAAAAAAAGTGTTTTTGAAAAATTTCATCATGGCTTATGATCTAAAACTACGAAATTTGAAAACTCCGTAAGTTCGCAGAAACTCAACCGATTAACATGCGGAATGTCTTTTTGTTCATAATTTTGCGTCAATATTAATAAATTGACTCAAAAATATGAGTTTTGTAAAAAAAGTGTTTTTGAAAAATTTCATCGAACCCCCCTTCATGGCTTATGATCAAAAACTACGAAATTTGAAAACTCCCATAAGTTCGCAGAAATTCAACCGATTAACATGCGGAATGTCTTTTTTTCATAATTTTGCGTCAATATTAATAAATTGACTCAACAATATGAGTTTTGTAAAAAAAGTGTTTTTGAAAAATTTCATCGAACCCCCTTCATGGCTTATGATCAAAAACTACGAAATTTGAAAACTCCGATAAGTTCGCAGAAACTCAACCGATTAACATGCGGAATGTCTTTTTGTTCATAATTTTGCGTCAATATTAATAAATTGACTCAACAATATGAGTTTTGTAAAAAAAGTGTTTTTGAAAAATTTCATCCAACCCCCTTTTATGGCTTATGATCAAAAACTACGAAATTTGAAAATTCCGATAAGTTCGCAGAAATTCAACCAATTAACATGCGGGATGTCTTTTTGTTCATAATTTTGCGTCAATATAAATAAATTGACTAAACAAAATGAGTTAAGTAAAAAAAGTGTTTTTGAAAAATTTCATCGAACCCCCCTTCATGGCTTATGATCAAAAACTACGAAATTTGAAAACTCCCATAAGTTCGCAGAAACTCAACCGATTAACATGCGGAATGTCTTTTTGTTCATAATTTTGCGTCAATATTAATAAACTGACTAAAAATATGAGTTTTGTAAAAAAAGTGTTTTTGAAAAATTTCATCGAACCCCCCTTCATGGCTTATGATCAAAAACTACGAAATTTGAAAACTCCCATAAGTTCGCAGAAACTCAACCGATTAACATGCGGGAAGTCTTTTTGTTCATAATTTTGCGTCAATATTAATAAACTGACTCCAAAATATGAGTTTTGTAAAAAAGTGTTTTTGAAAAATTTCATCGAACCCCCCTTCATGGCTTATGATCAAAAACTACGAAATGTGAAAACTCCCATAAGTTCGCAGAAACTCAACCGATTAACATGCGGAATGTCTTTTTGATCATAATTTTGCGTCAATATTAATAAATTGACTAAACAAAATGAGTTTTGTAAAAAAAAGTGTTTTTGAAAAATTTCATCGAACCCCCCCTCATGGCTTATGATCAAAAACTACGAAATTTGAAAACTCCCATAAGTTCGCAGAAACTCAACCGATTAACATGCGGAATGTCTTTTTGTTCATAATTTTGCGTCAATATTAATAAACTGACTCAAAAATATGAGTTTTGTAAAAAAAGTGTTTTTGAAAAATTTCATCGAACCCCCCTTCATGGCTTATGATCAAAAACTACGAAATTTGAAAACTCCCATAAGTTCGCAGAAACTCAACCGATTAACATGCGGGAAGTCTTTTTGTTCATAATTTTGCGTCAATATTAATAAACTGACTCCAAAATATGAGTTTTGTAAAAAAGTGTTTTTGAAAAATTTCATCGAACCCCCCTTCATGGCTTATGATCAAAAACTACGAAATGTGAAAACTCCCATAAGTTCGCAGAAACTCAACCGATTAACATGCGGAATGTCTTTTTGATCATAATTTTGCGTCAATATTAATAAATTGACTAAACAAAATGAGTTTTGTAAAAAAAAGTGTTTTTGAAAAATTTCATCGAACCCCCCTTCATGGCTTATGATCAAAAACTACGAAATTTGAAAACTCCCATAAGTTCGCAGAAACTCAACCGATTAACATGCGGAATGTCTTTTTGTTCATAATTTTGCGTCAATATTAATAAACTGACTCAAAAATATGAGTTTTGTAAAAAAAGTGTTTTTGAAAAATTTCATCGAACCCCCCTTCATGGCTTATGATCAAAAACTACGAAATTTGAAAACTCCCATAAGTTCGCAGAAACTCAACCGATTAACATGCGGAATGTCTTTTTGTTCATAATTTTGCGTCAATATTAATAAACTGACTCCAAAATATGAGTTTTGTAAAAAAGTGTTTTTGAAAAATTTCATCCAACCCCCCCCATGGCTTATGATCAAAAACTACGAAATTTGAAAACTCCGATAAGTTCGCAGAAACTCAACCGATTAACATGCGGAATGTCTTTTTGTTCATAATTTTGCGTCAATATTAATAAATTGACTCAACAATATGAGTTTTGTAAAAAAAGTGTTTTTGAAAAATTTCATCGAACCCCCCTTCATGGCTTATGATCAAAAACTACGAAATTTGAAAACTCCCATAAGTTCGCAGAAACTCAACCGATTAACATGCGGAATGTCTTTTTGATCATAATTTTGCGTCAATATTAATAAACTGACTCAAAAATATGAGTTTTGTAAAAAAAAGTGTTTTTGAAAAATTTCATCGAACCCCCCTTCATGGCTTATGATCAAAAACTACGAAATTTGAAAACTCCCATAAGTTCGCAGAAACTCAACCGATTAACATGCGGAATGTCTTTTTGATCATAATTTTGCGTCAATATTAATAAACAGACTCAAAAATATGAGTTTTGTAAAAAAAGTGTTTTTGAAAAATTTCATCGAACCCCCCTTCATGGCTTATGATCAAAAACTACGAAATTTGAAAACTCCGATAAGTTCGCAGAAACACAACCGATTAACATGAGGAATGTCTTTTTGTTCATAGTTTTGCGTCAATATTAATAAATTGACTCAACACTATGAGTTTTGTAAAAAAAGTGTTTTTGAAAAATTTCATCGAACCCCCCTTCATGGCTTATGATCAAAAACTACGAAATTTGAAAACTTCCATAAGTTCGCAGAAACTCAACCGATTAACATGCGGAATGTCTTTTTGTTCATAATTTTGCGTCAATATTAATAAACTGACTCAAAAATATGAGTTTTGTAAAAAAAGTGTTTTTGAAAAATTTCATCGAACCCCCTTCATGGCTTATGATCAAAAACTACGAAATTTGAAAACTCCGATAAGTTCGCAGAAACTCAACCGATTAACATGCGGAATGTCTTTTTGTTCATAATTTTGCGTCAATATTAATAAATTGACTCAACAATATGAGTTTTGTAAAAAAAAGTGTTTTTGAAAAATTTCATCGAACCCCCCTTTATGACTTATGATCAAAAACTACGAAATTTGAAAACTCCCATAAGTTCGCAGAAACTCAACCGATTAACATGCGGGATGTCTTTTTGTTCATAATTTTGCGTCAATATTAATAAATTGACTAAACCAAATGAGATTAGTAAAAAAAGTGTTTTTGAAAAATTTCATCGAACCCCCCTTCATGGCTTATGATCAAAAACTACGAAATTTGAAACCTCCGATAAGTTCGCAGAAACTCAACCGATTAACATGCGGAATGTCTTTTTGTTCATAATTTTGCGTCAATATTAATATACTGACCCAACAATATGAGTTTTGTAAAAAAAGTGTTTTTGAAAAATTTCATCGAACCCCCCTTCATGGCTTATGATCAAAAACTACGAAATTTGAAAACTCCCATAAGTTCGCAGAAATTCAACCGATTAACATGCGGAATGTCTTTTTGTTCATAATTTTGCGTCAATATTAATAAACTGACTCAAAAATATGAGTTTTGTAAAAAAAGTGTTTTTGAAAAATTTCATCGAACCCCCCTTCATGGCTTATGATCAAAAACTACGAAATTTGAAAACTCCCATAAGTTCGCAGAAACTCAACCGATTAACATGCGGAATGTCTTTTTGTTCATAATTTTGCGTCAATATTAATAAATTGACTCAACAATATGAGTTTTGTAAAAAAAGTGTTTTTGAAAAATTTCATCGAACCCCCTTCATGGCTTATGATCAAAAACTACGAAATTTGAAAACTCCGATAAGTTCGCAGAAACTCAACCGATTAACATGCGGAATGTCTTTTTGTTCATAATTTTGCGTCAATATTAATAAATTGACTCAACAATATGAGTTTGGTAAAAAAAGTGTTTTTGAAAAATTTCATCGAACCCCCTTTTATGGCTTATGATCAAAAACTACGAAATTTGAAAATTCCGATAAGTTCGCAGAAACTCAACCGATTAACATGCGGGAAGTCTTTTTGTTCATAATTTTGCGTCAATATTAATAAATTGACTAAAAAATATGAGTTTTGTAAAAAAAGTGTTTTTGAAAAATTTCATCGAACCCCCCTTCATGGCTTATGATCAAAAACTACGAAATTTGAAAACTCCCATAAGTTCGCAGAAACTCAACCGATTAACATGCGGGAAGTCTTTTTGTTCATAATTTTGCGTCAATATTAATAAATTGACTCAACAATATGAGTTTTGTAAAAAAAAGTGTTTTTGAAAAATTTCATCGAACCCCCCTTTATGGCTTATGATCAAAAACTACGAAATTTGAAAACTCCGATAAGTTCGCAGAAACTCAACCGATTAACATGCGGGATGTCTTTTTGTTCATAATTTTGCGTCAATATTAATAAATTGACTAAACCAAATGACATTAGTAAAAAAAGTGTTTTTGAAAAATTTCATCGAACCCCCCTTCATGGCTTATGATCAAAAACTACGAAATTTGAAACCTCCGATAAGTTCGCAGAAACTCAACCGATTAACATGCGGAATGTCTTTTTGTTCATAATCTTGCGTCAATATTAATAAACTGACCCAACAATATGAGTTTTGTAAAAAAAGTGTTTTTGAAAAATTTCATCGAACCCCCCTTCATGGCTTATGATCAAAAACTACGAAATTTGAAAACTCCCATAAGTTCGCAGAAACTCAACCGATTAACATGCGGAATGTCTTTTTGTTCATAATTTTGCGTCAATATTAATAAATTGACTCAACAATATGAGTTTTGTAAAAAAAGTGTTTTTGAAAAATTTCATCGAACCCCCTTCATGGCTTATGATCAAAAACTACGAAATTTGAAAACTCCGATAAGTTCGCAGAAACTCAACCGATTAACATGCGGAATGTCTTTTTGTTCATAATTTTGCGTCAATATTAATAAATTGACTCAACAATATGAGTTTGGTAAAAAAAGTGTTTTTGAAAAATTTCATCGAACCCCCTTTTATGGCTTATGATCAAAAACTACGAAATTTGAAAATTCCGATAAGTTCGCAGAAACTCAACCGATTAACATGCGGGATGTCTTTTTGTTCATAATTTTGCGTCAATATTAATAAATTGACTAAACAAAATGAGTTAAGTAAAAAAAGTGTTTTTGAAAAATTTCATCGAACCCCCCTTCATGGCTTATGATCAAAAACTACGAAATTTGAAAACTCCCATAAGTTCGCAGAAACTCAACCGATTAACATGCGGAATGTCTTTTTGTTCATAATTTTGCGTCAATATTAATAAACTGACTAAAAAATATGAGTTTTGTAAAAAAAGTGTTTTTGAAAAATTTCATCGAACCCCCCTTCATGACTTATGATCAAAAACTACGAAATTTGAAAACTCCCATAAGTTCGCAGAAACTCAACCGATTAACATGCGGGAAGTCTTTTTTTTCATAATTTTGCGTCAATATTAATAAATTGACTCAACAATATGAGTTTTGTAAAAAAAAGTGTTTTTGAAAAATTTCATCGAACCCCCCTTTATGGCTTATGATCAAAAACTACGAAATTTGAAAACTCCCATAAGTTCGCAGAAACTCAACCGATTAACATGCGGGATGTCTTTTTGTTCATAATTTTGCGTCAATATTAATAAATTGACTAAACCAAATGAGATTAGTAAAAAAAGTGTTTTTGAAAAATTTCATCGAACCCCCCTTCATGGCTTATGATCAAAAACTACGAAATTTGAAACCTCTGATAAGTTCGCAGAAACTCAACCGATTAACATGCGGAATGTCTTTTTGTTCATAATTTTGCGTCAATATTAATAAACTGACCCAACAATATGAGTTTTTTAAAAAAAGTGTTTTTGAAAAATTTCATCGAACTCCTCTTCATGGCTTATGATCAAAAACTACGAAATTTGAAAACTCCCATAAGTTCTCAGAAATTCAACCGATTAACATGCGGAATGTCTTTTTGTTCATAATTTTGCGTCAATATTAATAAACTGACTCAAAAATATGAGTTTTGTAAAAAAAGTGTTTTTGAAAAATTTCATCGAACCCCCTTCATGGCTTATGATCAAAAACTACGAAATTTGAAAACTCCGATAAGTTCGCAGAAACTCAACCGATTAACATGCGGAATGTCTTTTTGTTCATAATTTTGCGTCAATATTAATAAATTGACTCAACAATATGAGTTTTGTAAAAAAAGTGTTTTTGAAAAATTTCATCGAACCCCCTTTTATGGCTTATGATCAAAAACTACGAAATTTGAAAATTCCGATAAGTTCGCAGAAACTCAACCGATTAACATGCGGGATGTCTTTTTGTTCATAATTTTGCGTCAATATTAATAAATTGACTAAACAAAATGAGTTAAGTAAAAAAAGTGATTTTGAAAAATTTCATCGAACCCCCCTTCATGGCTTATGATCAAAAACTACGAAATTTGAAAACTCCCATAAGTTCGCAGAAACTCAACCGATTAACATGCGGAATGTCTTTTTGTTCATAATTTTGCGTCAATATTAATAAACTGACTCCAAAATATGAGTTTTGTAAAAAAGTGTTTTTGAAAAATTTCATCGAACCCCCCTTCATGGCTTATGATCAAAAACTACGAAATGTGAAAACTCCCATAAGTTCGCAGAAACTCAACCGATTAACATGCGGAATGTCTTTTTGATCATAATTTTGCGTCAATATTAATAAATTGACTAAACAAAATGAGTTTTGTAAAAAAAAGTGTTTTTGAAAAATTTCATCGAACCCCCCTTCATGGCTTATGATCAAAAACTACGAAATTTGAAAACTCCCATAAGTTCGCAGAAACTCAACCGATTAACATGCGGAATGTCTTTTTGTTCATAATTTTGCGTCAATATTAATAAATTGACTCAACAATATGAGTTTTGTAAAAAAAGTGTTTTTGAAAAATTTCATCGAACCCCCTTCATGGCTTATGATCAAAAACTACGAAATTTGAAAACTCCGATAAGTTCGCAGAAACTCAACCGATTAACATGCGGGATGTCTTTTTGTTCATAATTTTGCGTCAATATTGATAAATTGACTAAACAAAATGAGTTAAGTAAAAAAAGTGTTTTTGAAAAATTTCATCGAACCCCCCTTCATGGCTTATGATCAAAAACTACGAAATTTGAAAACTCCCATAAGTTCGCAGAAACTCAACCGATTAACATGCGGAATGTCTTTTTGTTCATAATTTTGCGTCAATATTAATAAACTGACTCAAAAATATGAGTTTTGTAAAAAAAGTGTTTTTGAAAAATTTCATCGAACCCCCCTTCATGGCTTATGATCAAAAACTACGAAATTTGAAAACTCCCATAAGTTCGCAGAAACTCAACCGATTAACATGCGGAATGTCTTTTTGTTCATAATTTTGCGTCAATATTAATAAATTGACTCAACAATATGAGTTTTGTAAAAAAAGTGTTTTTGAAAAATTTCATCGAACCCCCTTCATGGCTTATGATCAAAAACTACGAAATTTGAAAACTCCGATAAGTTCGCAGAAACTCAACCGATTAACATGCGGAATGTCTTTTTGTTCATAATTTTGCGTCAATATTAATAAACTGACTCAACAATATGAGTTTTGTAAAAAAAGTGTTTTTGAAAAATTTCATCGAACCCCCCTTCATGGCTTATGATCAAAAACTACGAAATTTGAAAACTCCCATAAGTTCGCAGAAACTCAACCGATTAACATGCGGAATGTCTTTTTGATCATAATTTTGCGTCAATATTAATAAACTGACTCAAAAATACGAGTTTTGTAAAAAAAAGTGTTTTTGAAAAATTTCGAAATTTGAAAACTCCGATAAGTTCGCAGAAACTCAACCGATTAACATGCGGAATGTCTTTTTGTTCATAATTTTGCGTCAATATTAATAAATTGACTAAACAAAATGAGTTTTGTAAAAAAAGTGTTTTTGAAAAATTTCATCGAACCCCCCTTCATGGCTTATGATCAAAAACTACGAAATTGGAAAACTCCCATAAGTTCGCAGAAACTCTACCGATTAACATGCGGAATGTCTTTTTGTTCATAATTTTGAGTCAATATTAATAAACTGACTCAAAAATATGAGTTTTGTAAAAAAAGTGTTTTTGAAAAATTTCATCGAACCCCCCTTCATGGCTTGTGATCAAAAACTACGAAATTTGAAAACTCCGATAAATTCGCAGAAACTCAACCGATTAACATGCGGAATGTCTTTTTGTTCATAATTTTGCGTCAATATTAATAAACTCACTCAAAAATATGAGTTTTGTAAAAAAAGTGTTTTTGAAAAATTTCATCGAACCCCCCTTCATGGCTTATGATCAAAAACTACGAAATTTGAAAACTCCGATAAGTTCACAGAAACTCAACCGATTTACATGCGGAATGTCTTTTTGATCATAATTTTGCGTCAATATTAATAAACTGACTCAAAAATATGAGTTTTGTAAAAAAAGTGTTTTTGAAAAATTCATCGAACCCCCCTTCATGGCTTATGATCAAAACTACGAAATTTGAAAACTCCCATAAGTTCGCAGAAACTCAACCGATTAACATGCGGAATGTCTTTTTGTTCATAATTTTGAGTCAATATTAATAAACTGACTCAAAAATATGAGTTTTGTAAAAAAAGTGTTTTGAAAAATTTCATCGAACCCCCCTTCATGGCTTATGATCAAAAACTACGAAATTTGAAAACTCCGATAAGTTCGCAGAAACTCAACCGATTAACATGCGGAATGTCTTTTTGTCATAATTTTGCGTCAATATTAATAAACTGACTCAAAAATTTGAGTTTTGTAAAAAAAGTGTTTTTGAAAAATTTCATCGAAACACCCCTTCATGGCTTATGATCAAAAACTACGAAATTTGAAACTCCGATAAGTTCGCAGAAACTCAACCGATTAACATGCGGAATGTCTTTTTGTTCATAATTTTGCGTCAATATTAATAAACTGACTCAAAAATATGAGTTTTGTAAAAAAAGTGTTTTGAAAAATTTCATCGAACCCCCCTTCATGGCTTATAATCAAAAACTACGAAATTTGAAACCTTCCATAAGTTCGCAGAAACTCAACCGATTAACATGCGGAATGTCTTTTTGTTCATAATTTTGCGTCAATATTAATAAATTGACTCAACAATATGAGTTTTGTAAAAAAAGTGTTTTGAAAAATTTCATCGAACCCCCCTTCATGGCTTATGATCAAAAACTACGAAATTGGAAAACTCCCATAAGTTCGCAGAAACTCTACCGATTAACATGCGGAATGTCTTTTTGTTCATAATTTTGAGTCAATATTAATAAACTGACTCAAAAATATGAGTTTTGTAAAAAAAGTGTTTTGAAAAATTTCATCGAACCCCCCTTCATGGCTTGTGATCAAAAACTACGAAATTTGAAAACTCCGATAAATTCGCAGAAACTCAACCGATTAACATGCGGAATGTCTTTTTGTTCATAATTTTGCGTCAATATTAATAAACTGACTCAAAAATATGAGTTTTGTAAAAAAAGTGTTTTTGAAAAATTTCATCGAACCCCCCTTCATGGCTTATGATCAAAAACTACGAAATTTGAAAACTCCGATAAGTTCACAGAAACTCAACCGATTTACATGCGGAATGTCTTTTTGATCATAATTTTGCGTCAATATTAATAAACTGACTCAAAAATATGAGTTTTGTAAAAAAAGTGTTTTTGAAAAATTTCATCGAACCCCCCCTCATGGCTTATGATCAAAAACTACGAAATTTGAAAACTCCCATAAGTTCGCAGAAACTCAACCGATTAACATGCGGAATGTCTTTTTGTTCATAATTTTGAGTCAATATTAATAAACTGACTCAAAATATGAGTTTTGTAAAAAAAGTGTTTTTGAAAAATTTCATCGAACCCCCCTTCATGGCTTATGATCAAAAACTACGAAATTTGAAAACTCCGATAAGTTCGCAGAAACTCAACCGATTAACATGCGGAATGTCTTTTTGTTCATAATTTGCGTCAATATTAATAAACTGACTCAAAAATTTGAGTTTTGTAAAAAAAGTGTTTTTGAAAAATTTCATCGAACACCCCTTCATGGCTTATGATCAAAAACT